>CM070770.1:54991010-55463510 GCA_036346955.1 Dipus sagitta | reverse complement strand
CCCAGAAATCTAAAGAACCAAGCAAGGTGGTCCTTTCTATGAGTTTTCTGGGAAAAGGGGTGTGCTTAGACACAGACTATATGAGAGAAGTCATAGAGGTAATGCAGGAGAGAGGGAGAGAGGGAGAGAGGGAAAAATCAAGAAAAATCTCTGGTCTTTCGGAGTCTCTGTTCCTGGAAGGGAAGGGACTATTGTGCATTGTCTCACTCACAGATAGGAGCCAAAGCCATAACTAAAGTGTCTTGGGGTCTCCCTGGCAACAGGGCTAATCTTACTGTCCTTTTCCTTGACCTTGCTTTCAGGCTGTGGTGGTGGAGCAGCTTAAACCTGCTTTGTATGTGCAAACAGCAGCAGCATGGGAGAGGATTTCAGAGAGTCATTGCAGGTAGACATGGATATCTTTGCAGTGGTCCACATCTATGTGCTAACAACTATTATAAGTGGTAACTACACACAATGGGTCACAGACAAAACACAGGTACATTGAAAATATTATCTCCAGGTTATGTGCATATGCATAGAAAACAGATGAATTTAGACTTTGGTCCCATTTTCCTCTGAGCAATCAGAAGTCAGAAACATCTGTGGTCCCAGCCATATTGGATTTGGAATATTAAAGCTGCACTTACCCTGGGGAAGCCACTGACTCCTCAGTTAACAACCTAAGTGGGTCTGACTTTGTGAGCCCATTGCAAAGGAAGACACAGGCTAATATTGCACATTCTATAATTCAGACTATGCCATTGAGGGTGACTGTTACAGGCCCTGAGGTTGAGGCCACTGTGCTATGTTCCCATACAGAAAGAGATACAGTGGAGAACAGCTGTCCTGGTTCTAATTAAACAAATTGAGATTCATAGTAGATCTACCTGCCATGCATAGGCTATATGGCTGAATGACCTGGATATACTTAGACTTCACCTCTTTGTTCTCACACTCTTGGTTATGGGATTCCTGAAAACATTTGTTTTCATTGCCTATCACCTCTACCATCACTCCATTCACCCCAGCTCTTTGGCCCCAGTCGTAATTACTCATACTCTGGTAAACCTTCATGCCTTGGTATCTATTCTCCCTTTAGCATGAACTGCCCTTGTCCTCAGTGTTTTGTTTTTGAGATATTTTAATTATTTATTTGCATGCAGAGAAAGAGAGAGAGAAGAGAGAGAGAAGGAGAGGGAATGGATGTGCCAGGTCCTCCAGCCAGTGCTAATAAACTCCAGATGTATGTGCAACTTTGTGCATCTGGCTTTTCTTGGGTACTAGGGAATCAAACCTGGGTTGTTAGGCTTTGTAGGCAAGTGCCTTAAGTGCTGAGCCAGCTTTCCAGCCCCTCAGTGTTGACTGAACAGTGCTTTGTCGAACAAGTGACCCCTTGCCCTGTGTGTTTTGTGAAACACATTTAAGAAGCTACCACCATTAGAAAGCTTTCTCTGTCGCCATGCCATCATCATCGTTGTCTCTCCCCTCTGCTGTATTTCTTGTTTCCACACTCGTACCCACATCTGCTTTCTCTAGCCTCAGATCCTCAGGGCCAGGCACTGTACCATATTTGATTGTTAATTTTCTGACTTACTATTTGTCCAGAACAGAGAAGGACTCAGTAACTGTTTGTAGAATGAACGTTACTCTGTTTGCCATGCCTTCTCTCACTTCATCCTCACAAGGTCTATCTTCACATCCCCTTTTGCAAAAGAAGAAACTGAGGTTTATCGGTTACTGGCTATTTATCTGGCTTTAGTCACAAAACTACTGAATTATGGGTGCTTGGTTAGCTCAGGTTTCCTGAACTGTGAACTCTATTCTCTTTCCTTCACATCAGCCTTCTACCACATAGACCAAGCTCAGTGGTGAATGTGAAATATGCAGTTAACCCCATGTAGACCTTACCTCCCTCTGGAGCTTCTAGACCTTAACAGAATGAAATATATCATGTGATTTTACCTGCAACTAGTGCCCTTACATTGAGACTGCTGAAAGTTCATTTTGTACTCTGGTAAAATGAAATTTCCACTCCCTCATACCTACAAGAAATAGAGGGAAAGCAAGTGGATGGAAGAAAAGAGATAATATGAAGAATAAAAAGCAAAATAAATAATAGTAGTTATAGAATCGGGAAAGCTGAGGCCAAGAATGTCATGACCACTCAGTTCAGTAAAAAGGTTCATTTACTGCCACACATAGAACTTGTCAATCAGGGTTTCAGCGATCTTTTCTTTCAGCACCATCACCCAGCTGCTCCATTTTTCTACAGCAATCTCTTTTGAATGGCTCTGTGGGGCCTTCTGTACACCAAGCTTGCTCTGGAAATAGAGCATCAGAGCTGGGTCACCAACACATGTCACCACAATCAAACCCAAGTTCATTATAACTCAAAATTCAGCTTGTAAGTGTTTACCATGATCTACTGTGTGTGTGTGTGTGTGTGTGTGTGTACATGTGCAGGTATATTGAGCAGCTGAGCTTGAAAAGAGGCTGTGTTGATGCAGAGATGAAATACATGAAGCAGCATTATCCAGCAATTAACAAGAATTGACAGGTCTAATAATAGTTCATCCACAGTTAATCCTATAATTTGTTCCCATAATACTATAGCTAATCATGCAGAGGCCTGAACTCTAGCAAGCTTCCCTCAGCACCCACCTTCCGGCTTTGGATGGGCTAGTGAGTAATACTGAACTGTCATTTCTGTATTGTAAAAATACTACAACAACTGTGTGCTCTATTTTATTTTATTTACTTCGTTATTAATGTTGGAATTATTCTTTCCATGAATTTAACATACAAATTGGAATACATTCATTTTACCTCTGACATTAAAGAACAAATTAAAGATAAGAATACACATAACCAATTACAATGGTACTCTGTTTTGAAATAAAAACATTCTGCTATAGCTAGCTTCATAAATTATTTTTTTAAACTGTCCAGATTTGTGACATGGTTTCTAAAATTTGAAATAGGTCTGCCTTTAAAAATAATACTGTCATAGTAGTTTTTGCTTCTTAATGTTTTTCTAAAAAAAAGACAAGAAAAAAATATTTTCTTTCTATTGAGTCCAGTGAAGATTCTAGTTTTTACCATTCCTTTGCATAATAATGACTGTAAAAATGACATATTACTAGGATTCTTTTGGCTGCAAGTAACAAAAAAATGTAAAACCAACTGTCAAAATATAAAGAATTTATCACTTCATTTCATAAAACCATCCAGGAGCAGAGCTGTTCCGGAGTCATAAATTCTACATGGTCATTACAGCCTCAGATTCTTCCCATATGGTGTTGCTTATCACTTTGACCTTCTCAGCTTGCCCTGAAATTGGCTCACTTTTAAGTGTGAGAGAATGACTGCACAGTTATAGGAGTCAGGTGGACATAATAACAGGGAAGCTGCTATCTTCCAGGGATCACCTCTTAGCTAGGAAACTTTCCTAGAGCCCTAGTAGCAATTTTCCCCTGATGAGTCCAAATTATCACATGATCACCTTAAGATCAATTACAAGCAAGAGATATAGAATCACTGGGTTTGACCTATGCCATCTTCCAGCACTAGATGTAATGACCATGACCCCTAAAACTTATGACAATATGAGAGAGGTTAGTAGGCACTTAAGTAGCAGAGCTGTGCCTCAGAGAAGGAGGAATGACTATACAAAGCATAGAAAATATAAAAGCAAATGTTTCTCTAATATTCTTACTGTACAGATTGACTTTTAATTCACTATAAATGTTTCCTGGATGTACTTTGTGTGCTGTGCTTGATTTTAAGTACCACAGTAAGAAAAAGTAGACAAGGGGCTGGAGAGATGGCTCAGCCATTAAGGCACTTGCCTGCAAAGCCTAAGGACCCATGCTCAACTCCCCAGGTCCCACATAAGCCAGATGACACACAAGTGCAAGGTTGCACACAGGCACAAGGTGGTGCACGTGTCTGGAGTTCAAGTGCAGTGACTGAAGGCCCTGGCACACCAATTCTCTTTCTTCTCTTTCATTAAAAAAATGAAAAATAATAATTGAAAAATAAAACAAACAAAAAAGTGACAAGGTCCCTACCCTCAGTCTATGACACATCTCTTGATTACATTTCTCATAGTCTTAAAGCTAGGAAAAGCCTTAGAGACCAAACTTCATAGTATTCTAATTTTAAGGTGAGGAGGCAAAAACTTGGAGGATAAAGTCACTTGCTGGAGCAGGGATGTATCTAATATTTTTTAGTTATATGCATCAGCATTTTGTGATGAAATTATTCTAGGTACAAAAGATTTTTATACATATAAGCAGAGCTTGTCATATCCTAGCCAAAGATATGTCTAATATTTTTAGACAGAACTATTTATGAAATTTTTCACTATAAGATTTATTTAAGCTGGGAATGGTGTGGCTCATACTTTTAATCCCAGCACTCAAGAGACTGAGACAGAAGGATTACTGTGAGTTTAAAGGTAGTGTAGCCTAGAGTGAAACTCTGCTTTAAAAAAAATGCATTTAGGGCTGGAGAGATGACTCAGTGATTAAGGTGCTTGCTTGCAAAGCCCAGTGGCCTGGGTTCAATTCCCTGGTACCCATGTAAAATCGGATGCATAGTGGCATATGCATCTAGAGATTGTTTGCAGCAGAAGAGGTCCTGGTGCACCCTTTCTCTCTCCTTTTCTCCTTCTCTCCATTTTTCCCCTTGCAAATAAATAAAAATATTTTAAAATGTACTTAGATAGCATTCTATATACTATTAAAATAAAACCTATAAAATTTGTCCATAATCTCTTTTAGAGGTGATCTTTTGTATATCATGAAAACTGAAATTTCTTACTAATATCCCATCCCAAATTCCATCACTCTCTTGTCTCTAGGACTATGCAGTACCCATCAGTTTTGGGGGATGCTTGGGGAGCCACAGTCTATACCCCATTTAATTGACAAACATATGTATATATGGGCTGCAATATGCTATTTTGATATATGCATACATTGTGGAGTGACCAAATCAGGGTGATTACCATGTCCATAAGCTTGAATACCTATAATTTCCTTCAAGACTTATCATCTAAAATAGTTTAAACCTCTTGTCTTACATCTGTTTTGAAACACACAATACACTCTTTAGTCTGGCCACTTTACTGTCCAGTAGATTGCCAGAACTTATTCCTTTGTTTGCTTGCTTGCTTGTTTGTTTTTTTAGGCAGTGTCTCAGTCTAGCTCAAGCTGACCTGAAATTTACTACATACTCTTAGGCTGGCCTCAAACTCACAGCAATCCCCCTACCACTGCCTCCTACAGTGCCGGGATTAAAGGTGTGTGCCATCGTGCCTGGCCTTTCCATCCTTTTTATTGTAATTTTTTTTTATAAGATAGAGAGAATTGGCATGCCACAGCCTCCAGCCACTGCAATCAAACTCCAGATGCATGTGCCACCTTATGTGCATGTGCGACTTTGCACACTTGTGTCACCTTGTGTATCTGGCTTATGTGGGATCTGGAGAGTTGAACATGGGTTCTTAGGCTTCACAGGCAAGTGCCTTAACCACCACACCATTTCTCCAGCCCCCCTTTAATCCTTTGAATCTGCTGATCAACATCTCCCCTTTCCCCATCCACTCCTACAGATGTATTATCTAATGGCTAAAAAAAGATCTATAGAAGAAGTTTAGAAGGGTAATACAATTTTATGTGAGGTGCATGGTATTCAAATTTTACTGTTCATAAATAAAGCTTTCTTGGACACAGACACATTCTTTGTCCTGTTCTGATGCTCCCATACAATGCTGATAGAGTACACATGTGATAGAGACTTTACAGCCCACAAGGAGTAAAATATTGACCACCTGTCCCTCTATGGAAGAAGGTTGCTAGCCATCACTAGAGAAGAATGTAGAGCACTGAAGAACTATAGTTTCCTCCAGCAAAGGTACTGCAAGATAAAGAGAAGGGAAGGAATAAAGCACCTTCTAGTCTTCGGCACATTTTTAAATTTTTCATAATGGGCAGACATCACCTAGTTTAAGGACATGAATAATTAATTTGTTAATAACTTTAAGTCACTTAATTACTAATGTAATAAATTGCTGAACCCTTTGCTACGGATAAGAAATAATGTGCCCTAACTAGGCATACCTTCCCACTGTGACTTCAAACATGTCTGGAATGAGAGAACTAGACAAGCCTATATCTTTCTTTCTTTATTTCTTTTTTATATTTTTGGTCTTATTACTAAGTTTTAAATAGACACCTATGGACTAGAGAGATGGCTCAGGAGTTAAGGGTATTTCCGCTACAAGCATGAATGCCTGAGCAGGCCTGAGGACACCAGAGTTTGAAGTAACTGGGTTTGGCCACAAGCACCAGTATCCCCAGCACAGGGGAGCAGAGACCCCAGAATCATCAGAGTTCCACAAGCTCTGGAATCAGTAAAGAGAATCCAGCAGAGAGAAAGAGAGAGAGAGAGAGAGAAGAGCAAAGGAGCAGGACACCTGCCATTCCACTTCAGCCACCTTGCGTGAGCACACCTCCCCGCCCTGCCCCCACACCCTACAGGTGAGCCTATGGGCTGCCACATCACGCACATCTGTGCCACACCACACCATACACAAACACCACATTACAATAAAAATAATAACAACAAATAGTCACCTATGTTCTGGATAGAAAATAGGGGTGCTAAATGTCTTCCTCCTGGTGGAGAAATAAAAACATGTGACAGCTTTTTGTTTCAGGCAGCATCACAGTGCTTCATGATCCCTGTGATCATCTGGCCCAGGTTGAGCAAGAACAAGTGGGACCCTTAATTGCCTGCTGAGGAAGGGAGGCATTGAGAAGTCAAAACAGGGGGGGGGGGGGCAGGCTGGGTGGCGATGACCGTCCTTCCTCCACTCCCTCCCAGTCTGGAAACTGAGAAATTCCAGGCACCACCTCAATATCAGAGAATGCTGATTTAACAGAGGGTGATAATTGTTCTGTGTCCTACATTATATTTCAGATACAGTTTTTTTTGTAAGTATTTTATACTTGATCTTAGCCAAAAGGCCAAGAAGTGATTAAAAGTATTCTAATCATTCATTAGAATGACTTAAATTTAAATCTGAATTGGTGGTAACTGGGCTTCTTGAGTATTTTCTTTTTTTGTTGTTTTTTTTTTGTTGTTGTTTGTTTGTTTGTTTTTCAAGGTAGGGTCTCACTCTGGTCCAGGCTGACCTGGAATTCACTGTAGAGTATCAGGGCAGCCTCGAACTCACGGTGATCCACCTACCTCTGCCTCCCAAGGGTTGGGATTAAAGGCGTGCGCCACCATGCCCGGCCTTTCTTGAGTATTTTCAAGTACATCCAGGGTTAATAGCCCTCAGCCTAAGAGAGCAGCATGAAATTCAGCATGAGAATAATTCAGAGGAAGATAAGGGACCTGAGGAACACAGTTCATGATGGTGGCCATCTTTTGCAAGTATGATCTGAAACAAAGAACACTGTGTAGCTTAAAGAGTCTGAATGAAAGTGGGGAACTGTTTTCTGTGAGCAATATTGAAAGATGTCAGTTTATCCCTTCCTACTGCCCCAAAATAAACTCAAAGAATTTTGAAGATTTGACTGACTCTCTGATGCTTTTTGACATTTTTTTTCAATAAATCCCCTTTGTTTTACTCACTCCTTTTTGTCCAGGTGCCTCATTTCTCTTCTTTGTAAGACAAAGAATCCAAGAGTAAGAAACTACAACAATAAGAAAGAATAACTAGGCCAAAATATCAAAAGTAATTTGGGAAAACATGGCAGACGGGGAAATCAAAGACAGTGCACTAGTGCATCCAGTCTTTCTTACACTCATAGCTGCACCTCAAGCCTATCTCACTCCTGTGAGCCTTACATGAATTCAGACACTAGATTAATGCATATTAGTATGGTACCTAACCCTAAAGCCTGGGGGAGCTGGAGGGAGATGGGGGAGGGGACAGCAAAGTCTAGTCCAGAGCAAGGATGGGAAGCTTTAGGGATGAGCCTAATTCAGCAGGATTCCTGAACTTCAGAGGGCACCGCTGATTTGGACCAATTTGCATGTTCCCAATAACCATCACCACAAAAGGGTCAGAAGAGAAGGGGAAAGGTTCAACCAAGTGCTTCCCATAGGGCTGAGAAAGCTCCCCTTGTTCTTCCCTCTTCCTGATGGTTTCATAGGGAATTGAAAATTTCCCACTGAAGCCCAACCAGCTGTCAGGATCAGAGTCAATATTTGTGTCTTGATCTCCACCCCACCTGACTCTCAAACCAAGTAAAGCGGCAGAACTCCAAAGAGCAACAGAGAAAACAGAAAAATATCCAGGTCCTCATTGGGCTCAGAAATCACAGAGAGGAAGAAACAAACCAGCATTGGGTCCACTAACTAGACCAGGCAGAGGGCAACCTGTTTAAACATGAAAGAAGGGCTGGAGAGGTGGCTTAGTGGTTAAGGTGCTTGCCAGCAAAGCCTATGGACCCCAGAATTGCCCAGTACCCACATAAAGCCAGATGCACAAAGTGGTGCATTCATCTGGAGTTTGCAGTGGCAGGAGGCCATGACACACCCATTCTCTCTCTCTCTCTCTCTCTCTCTCATAAATTAATTAATATAATGTTTTTAAATAAAAAAGAAGAAAGAAAAAAGACAGTAATCAGTATTCCTTACATGTCTGTAGGGGATATATTCAAAAATATTCTACAGATGCCTAATAAAAGCATGGGTAGCATCAAACTGCATGTGTACATACTCTGTAGCTTTCCCCATACATATATAAGAAAATAGAACAGTTTGATTTATAAATTAGGTATAACAAGAGATCAACAACAAGATCTAATAATAAATGAGCAGTTATAATGGGGTGTGTGTGTGTTGCTAGGGATTGAAGCCAAGGCTTTGCACATTCTATGCAAGCGCTCTACCATTGCACCCTCACCCCAGCCAGCTGCTATAGCAATATGCTAGGATAAAACTTAAAACTTATGAATTGTTCATTTTCAGAATTTTCCATTTAATATTTTGGAATGATTGACTATGGGTAACTGAAACCACTAACTGTGGATCACGAGGGGCAACTACAGGGAAAGTAAAAAACACTGAGGAAGATTCAAGTTCAGCATTAGAAAAAAAAGCCTTCCAGAACACATGTTTGTAAAAACTAACTAAATAAAAATTTCTACACACACACACACACACACACACACACACACACCAGTAGATGAATTCTAAAAGAAGATCATTGTTTATGCTCAAACTCAAATTCACGGGCCTGGAAAATCAAAAGAATCAAATAAGAAAAACCTGAAGGCGAAAAGACAGCAATCTAATTATCATAGAGAAAAGGATAAAAGCCTTGAAAAATAGACACAGTTAACCATCATGTGAACAGTGAAGTCCTGTCAGAAAGAAAAGACAAAAGGGAAAAGATGGAGTAGAAACAAATGCAAAAACCTCCCTGAAAAAAAAATCTGAATTTTCATAACCAAATCTCACAGATTTTAGATATCATTGACAAGGTAGCTTTATCTACATTCCAGTAAAATGCCTAAACTTTTAGAATAAAATCTTGACAACTTATTAGATTGAAAGAATAATTATATTTTTTGAAAAAGAAAATCCTATAAGCTCAAAAAAATCTTCAAATAAAAAGCATACATTTCTTTAGAAGTACAACTAAAAATGGAAAATTGATACCAGATTTTATGTAGCCATTAAAAACAACCATTAAAATATTTCTGTAGTTACAAGGACATAAGGCAAAACAGCATATTATAGAGTAAAATAGTAGACTATGATACTATCTCTAGTATGAGTAAAACCATTTAAAATGGGCATATAATGAGGAAATAAGTGATAACAATAGTTACAGTGCAGTAATAGGATTATTGGATCTTGTCACTCTATTATAAACTTTCTATAATATTATTAGTGATAACTGTGTTGTTATAGGTAGTGTAAAATTCTGGTGTTCTTATAGAAGGAGGGATTCTTTTATTGTCACATGAAAAGTCATAATTCTAACTGGTAGACACAAGCAGAAAGTTAACACACAGCACATTCTTTCCAATGGGACCTGATGATTCAGGCTGCTGTATTAACAAGTCATTATCAATTTTTAAGATTGAAATTACCTGGGGCAAAAATTTTCCCTCAAACTTTAGATGAGTTAAATTATTTTCTCATTACATGGAATAACAAAAGCCTCAATGTCTTTATTTGTCTCTGTGTGTAATTAGGTGCAAACCAAAGTTTGAGAGTAAAGTTATGTCCTCCTTCTCCTCCTTATGTGATTGGCCATCATTTCAACACACAGTGTCAGAAGAACAGCTCTGGCCCTCACAAGCTGGTCTTGGTGTTGCTAGAAAGCAATGACAGTCACTGATACTGTGAGAAAGTAAGACAAAATAAACCCATTCCACAACGGCGGGATTGAGCACATGCAAATAAGCAAAGTTATCATGAATACCACCAATCTCTCTGCCACTCTAGTAAGAGAGATGGGAGCATCTCCCAGTCCCAGCTTTGGTCACACTTCATCTCTTCTGCCATCTGAACCAGCACCCAGATAAGCAATTCAAATTGCCCAAATTCCTGATAGCAGTCAATCCAGAGCAAGATCCTGCTTCCTTAAACCCTCCTTCAAATCACCTAACGCAAGCTCAAAGCCTGTCCTATCGACCCTTAACACCCTATTCCTGCACTTCCTGCATGTTCATTGCCCTCAAACTACCGAGCCAAAGAACCAGCTCCCTTTGACTGTTGGTGAGTGGCTGGTGGCCTTTGACTTTACCGGGTATCTTTACTGCTGGCTTTGGTCACCTTAAGGGTCAAAGTTTAGCTGGCAATCCAGATGTCTTGTAGGTTCCTACCTTTGCTGAATCCGTTGTTCATTAGTATCCAGTAATACTAAAAAAAAAAAAAAAGTCACTCACTCACTATCCAGTATAAAGCCCAAGTGAAACAAACTCACAGAAGCAAAGGAGGCCTCCACGTGGACTGAAACCTCTGAAACCATTATGCAAAATATATGCCCCTCCTTTCAACTATTTCCCCAGTCCTTGTCACAGTCATGAAACATTACCTAACACATCTGTGGGACTGCCTCTACTGAACTAGACTTTTGTGTAATTCTGTGAGAATTTTCATGAGATGCCAATGACAAGATGCTGAAGTGACCATTCATTCAGTAAAGCAGTGTAAGAAATCTCTGTAGACATGTATTTCTTTGGCAGTACCAGGAACAATTACTTTTTCCCTGAACAATCTGTTTGTTTTCATTTTATACCAAGTGTGGAAAATACAACTGTAAAGTTTTCATTTTCAAATGGCTTCTTAAAAAGTGAGTGGACCTGGGTGTGTTGGTATATGCCTTTATTCCCAGTACTTGGGAGGCAGAGGTAGGAAGACATCTGTGAGTTTAAGGCCAGTCTGGGACTGCAGAGTTAGTGCAAGGTCAGCCCTGGGCTAGAGTGAGACCCTACCTCAATGCCCCCCCCCAAGCAAAAAAAAAACCAATAAAATAAAAAGTAAAAGTGAGCCAAATGTGCAGCAAGACTAATCAGCAATCAGATGTTTTTCTCAATTCTGGCTCCCTCTGACAGCTTTTCATTGTGTTTTCTTTTCTCCTGTGTTGAAATTATATTTTCTGAACCCTTTTATGAATTGAGCAGACTGCCTCGAAATTTTTAAGTGGACCAGTTACAAAGCAAGATAGAAAGGTTGGCTTCAAATATTGTGGTACCAAAAATAAAGCAGGATAGGCATTTACAAGAAGATGAGACCACTTGGGTAGTCAGATGCTGGGCTTTGGGGACTGGACAGGAAGAGGACCAGGGGAGGAAATCCTGAGCTTGAGGAGCTAAGCAGCGTCCCTCCTCTGAAAGCAGAGCATAGCAGAATGTGGGAGAGGTGCAGAAAGCAAGGCAATACGAAGATTGGTGTGGCTGATGCAACATTCCTGCTGGAGACAAGCTCTGAGATGCAAACAGTGAGATGGAAAAGGACTCAGGACAAGAAGGTGTTTAGGTTTGATGTGGGTCCAAAGTCTAGGTGCCTGCAGAATTAATGTCTTCTGGCTTCTTCCTGTTTTGTAGACCATGGTCTCTCTCTTTCCTTACATGGTATTTCTTAGGTATCTCTGTCTCAATCTCCACTTCCTATATGGACACCATTCAGGTTAGAATCTATCCTAATGATTTCATTTGCTTTAATGAAATCACTAAATCTCCAAAGAAAGAATCTCAAGCACCATAACCCAAAATGTTTAAAGCCCAGAGGTCTAAAATCCCTAATGGCTAATATCCTTAAATCTAGAGTCTAGAATTCACAATTCTGAAAATACACCATTGGAAGACAAAAATCCCCAACCACAACTCCTACAAGAGGGGTAGACAGAGGAATTCAAGGGAAGGGATTAGCCAGACAATATGACAAATGTGAAAGTCCAGGGTAAATATGTGTCTGCGTTGGTATTCCATCCAGCTGTTGGCTTCTAGGAGCTTCTAATGAATTAAGGCTACATCTGCCCGAAGAAGCCAGCAGTCACTGGTGGGTTTAAAAGCCATTGACTGTGTGTGCACAGTGGGGCACTATGGTATTTATGTAGCAGTGCTGTTCCTCTGTCACCAGTGCTGTTTCAGGCAGGTCTCCTGTCTGTATGAGAGTGCACACAGAATATATTTCCAGGGACCAGATAAACATTAGCAGCATGGCACAGAAGGTGGGAAACTTGGTAGGGAATGTTCATATCAGTGTTTTTCACACCATAAAAGAATTGTGTAACAGTGAATGTAAACATATTCTTCATGGATAGCCATGTCTCCTTAAAAGAAAAAAAACAACAGCAGATATTTGTCATGATACAAGAGTTGAAGATATGACTGCTGATTATATATCAGTCAGCTCCTATGGACTGCCTCCCTGAACTGACACACACTAATGTCCTGCAATGTGCATATTCACCCTGGGCATGTATTCTATTGAAATCTTTGTGGGCGTTTTTCCATTTTAAAGTCCCCCATTCATTATTTTAGATTATCGACATTATTTTGTATGTAAACATCACATGTTGATACCATCCTTTCCCTCCTCCCTGCCCCTTTTCTGAAGAGGCCTTCCCAATTAGGGATACAGGTCAACCTCATGGGGATTATGGGTCATACATTGGGTGGGGGGGAGGCAATGTCTCTGTGCAAAATGTCACAACTTGTTGCTCTAGCAATTTTTCCCTCCCTCTTCCACAAAATCCCCTGAGCCATGCTGGGAGCATCTTAAGTCTGCTTCAGTGATGGGCACTTAGGAGCATCTGGATCTCTGGCTTGGTAGGGGTTGAGTGTCCTCAGTGTCTTTCACCATCACACTTGCGCTGATACCAGCTTAAATAAGAAAGTAGCGCTCTTGCTTATTTCCCCAGTTCCTCTGTGGTTTCAGCTGGGGCCGAGGTGGAGTGTGCTGGGTCATCCAGTTCCCATCTGGAAAAGAAAAGCAGATTATCCAACAGAGAGTGGAGTCAGCGCCAGTTAAATGGGATAACCATTGTAAATTTAGAGAGAATTAAAAGGGGTTAGACACTCATGTAGACTAAGGTTCGTGGGAGCTTGACAATGGAAAGCCGAATCATTATGTAGATGTGAATCTGACTTGTTTACCAGTTCCAGATATTGTTTTCTTCACATTGAGTGGATCTGTTAGCCAATCCAAGAGTAGTTGGTTACCCACTCGGCCGTGTACCACTGTTACACTTGTATGAGCATCATGTCAAATTGTTTGCTTCTGAGTTGCCTTAGACTTTGAGTTGCTTGGACAGATGTTGACCACTTTCCCCCAGTAGTTCGTATAGCACCTTCTAGCACTAGATGGGCTAGTTGTCTATGGATTGGCTTTCCTCCAGACTCCAACCAGGCCTCTCCTTGGTCCATGCCAACAGAGTTTGTTATCTTCAGCAGTAAGATCTTACCATTAACCTCTAGTGGGTAATCAAGTACTTTGACAGAAGTGTGTCTTGTTTGGGGAGAGGTAGTAGGTCTCTCTGATCAACAGCTCATTGTGGATGTAGACCACATCCTGGTACAGGGAATTACAGGCCAGTGACAAGAGAAAAGAAAAAAATAAAAAGCCAGAGAAGAAAGAGAAACAGGAGAAATTTGAGGTTAGGTTCCATCTTACCCTCTCCAGGGCCCTTTGATTCAGGTGCTCCCTCTAAGGTTCTCTTGAACCACCCTTTAGTCTGACTTCCAGGATATAGGATTCTATGGTACCACTTCAATTTTGGCTGTTTTGTGTCTCCCCCCCACACACATACACTCTTGCCCTTCCACCACGACCTACCCTCCTGTGGCAGTTTGATTCAGGTGTCCCCATAAACTTAGGTGTTTGGAATGCTAGGTTCCCAGCTGATTGAGATTTGGGAATTAATGCCTCCTGGAGGCAGTGTATTGTTGTGGAGCAGGCTTATGGGTGTTATAGCCAGTTTCTCCATGCCAGTGTTAGGCACACTATCCTGTTCCTGTGTCCACCTTATGTGGGCCAGGAGGTGATATCCACCCTCTGCTCATGCCATTGTTTTCCCCTGCCATCATGGAGCTTTCCCTTGAGCCTGTAAGCCAGAATAAACCTCTTTTTCCCACAAGCTACTCTTAGTCGGGTGATTTCTTCCAGGGGTATGAACCTGACTGCAACACCTCCTTATTATCCAAGCCTCAAGATGATATTCAGTTATATCAGCAACTTGGGCTGATCCAGGTTAGGAACTGCAGATGAGTAAGATCATGAGATGCTTGTCTTTCTGTGATTGTGTGAGTTCACTTAGAAGGATCTGTTCCAAGTTTGACCACTTTTCTACAAATTTCAATGTGTCATTTTTTTTCTTATTGCTGAGTAGAATTCCATTGTGCAGATATAACACATCTTGGTCATCCATTCATCCAATGATGGGCACCTAGGTTGATTCCAGTTTTTAGCTATTTTGAATTGAGCAGCTATAAACATGGTTAAACAAATATTTCTGAACTGAGATGTGGAGACCTTAGGGTAAATGCCCAGTAAGAGAATAACAGGATCTGTTGGTAATTCTATATTCATCCTTTGCAGTAGTCTCCAAATTGATTTCCACAGTGGTTGTACCTGCTTACATTGCCACCAACAGTGAATGAGGGTTCCTATTTCTCCTCAGCCTCACCAACATTTGTTTTCATTTGATTTTCTAATGTTTGCTATCCTTACTGGGGTAAGGTGGAATCTCATAGTTCTTTTAATTTGCATTTCCCTAGTGGTTAAGGATGTTGAGCATTTTCTTAAGCGTGCATTAGCCATTTGTAATTCTTCCACTGAGAACTCCCTACTTAGTTCTCTGCTGCACATTATGAGTGGGTTGTTTGATTTTTTATTGTTTAGTTTTTTGAGTTCTTTGTAGATTGTAGATATTAGGCTTCTGTCAGTGTTATAAGTGGCAAAGATTTTCTCCCATTCAGTGGGTAATCTATTGGTTCCACTTATGATATGATTGTCTATGCAAAAGCTTTTAAGCTGCATGAGATCCAATTGGTTGAGTGCTTGTTTAACTTCCTTAGCTACTGGGGTTTTGTTCAGAAAGTTTTTTTTTTTTTCCCCAGTCCTATATTATGCAGATTGCCTCCCTTTTTTTTTTTTCTTTTGGTTTTTCGAGGTAGGGTTTCACTCTAGCCCAGGCTGACCTGGAATTCACTATGGAGTCTCGAGGTGGACTTAAACTCATGGCAATCCTCCTACCTCTGCCTCCCAAGTGCTGGGATTAAAGGCATGCACCACCACGCCCAGCCAATGCCTCCCTTTTTTTTCTTCCATTAGTTGAAGACTATCGGGTCTTATATTGAGGTCTTTAATTCATTTGGACTTGATTTTTGTGTATGGCAAAATGAGTGGGTCTAATTTCATTTTTCTACATATGGTCATCCAATTTGTCCAACTCCATTTGTAGAAGATGTTGTCTTTTCTCTAGTCTTCATTATTTCACCTTTGTCAAAGATCAAGCAGCTTTAGTTGCTTTCCCTAAGGTCTGGGTCTTCAATTCTGTTCCATTGGTCTATGTTTCTGTTTTTATTCTAGTACCATGCTGCTTTTGTCACTATGGCTTTGTAATATAGCTTTAGGTCAGGTATGCTGCTACAACCAGAGGTGTTTCTTTTGCTGAGCATATGTTTGGATAGCTGAGGCCTTCTGCCATTCCATATGAATTTTGAGATCATTTTTTAAATCTCTGTGAGGAATGATGCTGGTATATTTATTGGTATTGCATTAAATCTGTATATTGCTTTTGGTAGAATTGCCATTTTCACAATATTAATTCTACCTATCCAGGAGCATGGGAGGTCTTTCCATCTTCTCAAGTCCTCCTGTATTTTTCTTGAGTGTTTTTGTATTTTCATTATGTAGGTCTTTCACAACCTTTGTTAGTGTTATTCCAAGGTCTTTATTTTTTTGTTGTTGTTGCTATTGAAAATGGGACAGCCACACTGATTTCTCTTTCTCTATATTTGTCCTTTGCATATAGAAAAACTACTGATTTTGTGCATTGATTTTGTTTCCTGCCACTTTACTGAAGGAATTTATCACTTTTAGAAGTTTTAAGATGGAGACTTTCAGGTAACTTATATATAGGATTATGTCATCTGCAAATAGGACTAACTTGACTTCTTCCTTTCCAATTTGAATCCCTTATCTTTCTTTCTCCTCTCTTATTGTTTGGACCAGTACTTATAGTACTATGTTGATAAGCAGTGATGAGAGTGGACACCCCTTTCTTCTTCCCAATCATAGTGGGCACTCCTTGAGTTTTTCCCCATTAAGTATTACTTGGGCTTTAGAAACTTAATATATAGCCTTCATTATGTTGTGATATAAATCCTCTATGCCTATTGTTTCCAGTGTTTTGATCATGAAGTGGTGTTGTATTTTGTCAAAGGCCTTTTCTGCACCAATTGAGATGATCATGTGGTTCTTATGGTTCAGTTTATCTATGTGGTGTATTACATTGACCACTTCCATATGTTATGCCATCCCTGCATTCCTGGGATGAAGCCTACTTGACCAAGGATGATAATGCTTTTGATGTGTTGTTAATTCAGTTTGTAAAGATTTTGTTCAAATCCTTTTTTTGTTTTGTTTTCTTTTCTTTTCTTTTCTTTTTTTGTGTTCAGGATCTTTGCATCTAAGTTCATTAGGGATATAGGCCTATAATTTTCTTTCCTTGTTGCATCTCTGTCAGGTTTTGGTATTAGGGTGATGCTAGCTTCATAAAAATAGTCAGGGAGGATTCGCCAGTCTCTGAATATGTGGAATAGTTTGAGAAAATTTGGTTTCAATTCTTCTATGAAGGTTTGATAGAATTCATCCAAGAAGCCACCCAGTCCTGGATTTTTCTTTTGGGGAGGTTTTTGATTACCTTTTCAATCTCCATAGATGTGATAGGTTTGTTTAGGAGATTAATCTGCTCTGAGTTTAGTTTTGGTCGGTGGTATGTGTCTAGGAATTCATCTATTTCTTCCAGATTATTTATTTTTGTGCATAGAGGTTTTGGTAGTATGCCCTGACAAGTCTTCCAATTTCATTGATGTCTGTTGTGATCTCTCCTTTTTCATTTCTGATTTTGTTAATTTGAGACTTCTCTTTTTTTGCTTGATAAGTTTGGCCAGGGCTTTGTCAATCTTATTTATTTTTTCAAAGAACCAGCTCTTCATTTCATCAGTTTCTTAAATTGCTTTCTTAGTTCCAATTCATTAATTTCTGCTCTAATCTTGATTGTTTCTTTCTGTGTGGAGCTCTTTGTATTGGATTCTTCTTGCTTCTCCAGAACCTTACTTGTACAGTCAGGCTATTGATTTGGGATCTCTGTGTCTTTGTAATGAAGGCATTTAGGTCTATGAATTTACCCCTTAGGACTGCCTTCATTGAGTCACATAAGTTTTGGTAGGTTGTTTTTTCATTATCATTCAATTCTAGGAATTTTATAATTGCTTTTTTGATTTCTTCCATGACCCATTTATTGTTTAAAAGTGTGTTATTTAGTCTCTGGGAGCTGGTGGAGTTTTTGATGAGTTTCTTCTTGTTAATTTTTTATCTTTAAACCATTGTAATCTGACATGATGAAGTAAGTTACTTCAATTTTCATTAAGTTTAATTAAGTTTGTTGAGGTCTTCCATTTCTTGACTTATCTTCAGTTTATTCATACCTCTTTGGAGGGTTCTAATGTTTTTTTCAATCAAGTTAAGCCTACTGTCAAAGGCTGAACACTCTAGAGGACGATTCTGTTCAATTTCATTGATAAGATTATTGTTGGTTCTTTGATAGTTTGCTTCCCATTCAGCAATTTTATTAATATGTTTAGTTTTATTATTTATTTGACATAGAAAGAGAGAGAGAGAATGAATGGGCATGCCAGGGCCTCCAGCCACTGCCAACAAACTCCAGATGCATGTGCCCCCTTGTGCATCTGGCTAACATGGGTCCTGGGGAATCGAACCTGGGTCCTTTGGCTTTGCAGTGAAATGCCTTAACTGCTAAGCCATCCCTCCAGCCCCAGGTCAGCAATTTTCCTGATCAGGATCTGATTGGTTGTTGTGTTTTCATTTTGGGAATGAATTTCTGTTGATTCCTCTATGTTTTCATTGTGGGCTTCCATAGTAGGACTATGCATCCTTTGTCAAGATCTCTCAGTTTTCTGACTTTAATTGTTTTTTTTGCATTGTTGTCTACCCATTTCAGAAAGGCTCTTTATTTTATTAAGGAGGAAGCAAGTTTTTGTCCTTTGGCCCATTTACCCTCTGACTCAGGTAAACAGGGTTGTTGGTACCTAGTAGCCAGTCAGGTACCAGAGCAAAAGGCCTGATTCCATAGCCTACTCAGTCCAGACTGCCGCACCCACCCACACACTGTCCATGCAAGGAACTATGAACAGGGAGGTAGGAGAAGCCCAGAAATGGGTCTGACATATTCAATCCAGACCCCACTGTGCCCACTCACACACTGTCTGTGGAAAGCACTCAGACTGGGGAAGAGGTGAGAATAGTCCAGAAATGGGTCTGACCTACTCACTCCAGACTGCCACACCTGCTTACACAATGACCACACAAGGAACTCAGACTCTACAGGTGGGAGGAGCCTTGTGTTATTTTTTGACACAGGGTCTTACCATGTAATTAAGGCTTACCTGGAACTTGATATGTGTGCACGCTGGCCTCAAACTATCAATCCTCCTATTGCAGCCTGAGTGCTGAGGTTACAGGTATGCACAACCATGACCAACTCACGATATTGAACTGTAAGCATTGTTATGTGTGCACAAGTACTGAAACCACGCAGCCAATGACAAATGCTCTTCTTAGACATATTCATGTCAAGACAAAAATTTCTTGAAGTTTCATCTCTTTGCAAACATGTTGTTTATGCAGTGATGACCCACAGTTGCAGATATAAAGCTGTATTGACACAATTCACAATCATCATAATATGCATTTGTCCACCTTGAGTTCATACTTGTTTTTATGAATGTGGTTCATGTGCTCATAACTGTCATATTCATGTTATTGTTGTTAGTATTTATACATGCATAAATAGATACATTACTGTCTGTTTTATTGTGTAAAATATTTTGTCATGTTCTTAATTGAAGGATAAAACTTCCTGAGAGAGTGAGAGAAAGAGTTTTGTGGATGACTCTTATGTGGTAGAGAGTTTTACCCTGAAGGCATAGGTTATTGCAGGTAAATCCCAGGGCTGGGGATTAGTCACCCTCCTCCACCCAGCCACAGTGAGCTGTTGATCAGTTGAGGCCCATGGAATGGCCCACAAACAACCCAGGCTATTGCTAAAGCTGTTAGTTATACCAGAACTACATGGGAAGACCTTATTGCTGAAAACACCACATGCTATTGCCACAGGACATTGAAAAATCAAATTGGAACTGAGCTGGAAGCTATCTCCCTACTGGTTAGCTGTCACAGAGTTGGAAAACACTATGCAAGCTGCTGAGAGATAAAAGTCGTCAACAATCTGAACAAACATTGGATCCTGAAAGCTACAGAATCACACAGCCAGAGAAGATGTACCCATGGGCACAATAGTGGCACATAAGTTATGTAGTAATCAATTGCTCTCTGATTGATATAAAGTCTACTCCATGGGAGGGAGTTCTTGCTTGGTACTGAGAACCCAATCAAAAGCCTGACTTTGAAGGTCATAGACCATAGAAGGAAGCTTCCACAGTTCTTTGGCCAAAAGGATATATTATTCCTGTCAAAACATCTTCTAAATGTCTGTTTGTCCCCTTTTGGTTAGAGAACTACAGAGAGCCAAGATTCATTAAAATGGCAAGAAGAGAAAGCTAAATGCTTAACACTGGATGAGTCATCTCTGTCATCCCTGCCAGGGCCCAGGAAGCATTTCAGATAAAGTGGCAGAATGAATATGAGTGCTGCTCTCACTGCTAGCCAGAGAATCTTCTCTAGGAAGATGGTGACCGACATTGAAGAGACTCAAAATTCATGAAAACAGAAAAAAAGCAGCTGTTGAGACTTAAGCAATAAGGGAGATTTCTACTATGCACTCAAGGCTCAGGGAACATTGCAGAAGGAGGAGGGGAAGAAATACTGTAAGAGCCACAGAGTGGAAAGGTCTACTGTGGGGCACTGTTCTCCTGACATTAAGTACACTCATGATTCCACAGTAATTTCTGATACCCCTACAAGAACTGCACTATTTGAGCCATGAACATTTTGCCATACGGGATGGAGGAGACAAAAGGAATGAGCTGGACTGGGAATATGGCTTGGTGGTTAAGGTGCTTGCCTGCAAAGCCAAAGGACCTAGGTTCAATTCTCTAGGACCCAAGTAAGCCAGATGCACAAGGTGGCACATGTATCTGGAGTTCATTTGCAGTGGATAGAGGCACTGGCATGTCTATTCTCTCTCTGTCTCTGTCTCTGTGTGTGTGTGTGTGTGTATGAGTGTGTGTGTGTGTGTGTGTGTGTGTGTGTATGTCAGACTCTTCCTCTCAAATAAATAAATAAAAATAAAATATTTTAAAAACAGAAATGAGCCAGGCATGGTGGCACATGCCTTTAATCCCAGCACTTGGGAGACAGAGGTAGGAGGATCACCATGAGTTCGAGGCCACCCTGAGAATCCATAGTGAATCACAGGTCAATCTGAGCTAGAACAAAACCCTACCTTGAAAAACAAAAAAATAAAACAAAAACAAAAAAATCAGGAATGAGCCAACAAAATCGGAAGGACTACCTTGAATGAGAAGGGTTCTCAGTGGAATGAGCGTGGGGGAGAAGGGCCAAAAGAGGATAATGTGATGGGAATATGACCAGATTACACAATATTTATATATTAAAGTTCCCAGTAAAAATATTAATGAAAATGTACTATCTATATGCAATGGAGTATTATTTAGCCATGAGGGAAAATGAAGTCCTGCAATTTGTAGCAAAACAGATAGAACTGGAGGACATCATGTCCCGTGAATAAGCCAGATACAGGAAGACAAGTCCTATGTGTTCTCTTCCTAGAAAACAGTGACATGAATATAGAATAGTGACTACTAGACTTTTGAGTGGGGTGATGGCAAATGGAGGTTGAAGTTGATCAGTGTATAGAAAATCTGACTGAATCCAATTAATATGTAATGTTCATATATGTTAGTCAAAAATAAGATATTCTAATTTAGCAAAAAGACAAAATCATACTTACCTTCTAACTAGGCAGCATTGAAGGCAGTGTCAGACTGCTAGTAATGTTCTTTTCCCTGCTGTTGCAGTCAAGTTAGCATTGCTGGTAGAAATCACCCAACCAAGAGCAGCTTGTGAGAAAAAGAGGTTTATTTTGGCTAACAGGCTCGAGGGAGAAGCTTCATGATGGCAGGGAAAGCGATGGCATGAGCAGAGGGTGGACATCACCCCCTGGCCAACATCAAGTGGACAGTAACAACAGGAGAGTATGCCAAACACTGACTTGGGGAAGACTGGCTATGACACCCATAAGCCCGCCTCCAACAATACACTCCCTCCAGGAGGTGTTAATTCCCAAATGTCCATGAGCTTGGAACCTAGCATTCAGAATACCTAAATTTATGGGGGATACCTGAATCAAACCACCACAACTGCCTAGTGGGATGTGAAATTTCACAGAACTTTACATGTGTGATTCATGTGCCTTTGTGTGTTGTGTTATATTATAGTTAAAAATTGTAAAGCCATTCAGAAATGGAATTGTATACTAACATACACTTTATAAAAACTTCTATGGTGGGCTGGAGAGATGGCTGAGAGGTTAAGGTGCTTGCCTTTGATGCCTAAGGACTCTAAGGTTCGATCCTCAGTACCCATGTAAGCCAGAAATGCAAGGTAGTACAGGCATCTGGACTTCATTTGCCATGGCTAGAAGCCCTGGAACATCCATTCTCTCTCCTCTCTCTCTCTCTCTCTCTCTCTCTCCCTCTCTCTCTCTGTGTGTGTGTGTGTGTGTGTGTGTGTCCCTCTTTTGCTCTCTCTCTCAAATAAATTAGAACCTCTATGATAATGGGATAAAATATTTCACTGTAATTTGCCTTTTTTATTGCACATAGCAATTTGTAAAAAAAAAAAAAAACTCAATTTTTTCAAAAAAAATGAGTTTTTCTTTTTTTAATTTTTTGTTTATTTTTATTTATTTATTTGAAAGACAGACAGAAAGAAAGGGGCAGATAGAGAGAGAGAGAGAATGAGCGTGCCAAGGCCTCCAGCCACTGCAAATGAACTCCAGATGCATGTGCCCCCTTGTGCATCTGCTTATGTGGGTCCCGGGGAATCAAGCCTCAAACCGGGGTCCTTGGGCTTCACAGGCAAGCACTTAACCACTAAGCCATCTCTCCAGCCCGAGTTTCTCTTTTTAAGAAAAGTCCTCACTTTAAGATGTACATAAATACCTTTTAAATAACTCTTTAAATTTCATTTTTCAGAATTATATTTTCATTTTTTGGCCTTCTGAGATTTCAACATTTGAAGGAATTGTGACCCACACCTTTGTTAAGATGGTCTCCAAATATAGTCAGGTAGAGAATAAGGCTTCTGTGAGTGAATTCAGTTTAAAACAGGTACTTATAGTAGCTCTGGAGAGGGCACAAAGCAGATGGCAGCTAAGCCACAACCAGGGTAAATGTGGAAAATCCAGTCTGAGATGTGGCACCTCCTGCTGGAAGGAAGCTAGGCTTAAGTAAGCTTTGTGAAGCAGTACCATCCACTCCCCAAAATCAAGTAGAGCTCATTCATCTTTTCCAAATGCCCCGAGTCAACAAGTGCAAAGGACTAACTTTGGGGCCTACTGAAGTTTTCAAAAGAATTTTTCTGACTATGACTATATTCAAAATGGCATAAACTTATGATTTATTTCTCAACATGATGAAAGATAAAGGCAAGTGATGGCTTGTTGAGTGTCCCATCACCAGCCTGTGAAAGCACAACCTGACTGACCTGGAATGATTGCTGTTTTTCTTATACTGTGTCCTTAGAGCCCTGACTATCAGATGTGATCCAGTTCTCTATTTGTGAGTGTTATGAGATCAAAGTCAGGGCCTGCTGCATGCTAAGCAACCATGGAGCTGTATCCCAGCCCCTAAGTCTCTCTTCCCTAATTCATTGATTGATTTTCACGAGACATTTCTAGATTATGCATACATCATTAATGTATCATTCCAAAGTCTTCAACTAAGAAGGTACAAATTGAATCTTGTGAATGTATATCTTTGCTTATTCTCAACATTTTATTATTTTATTTTGGCTTTATATGGTAGGGTCTTGATCTAGGCCAGGGTGACCTGGAATTTCTCTCAGGCTAGCCTAGAACTCACAGTGACCCTCCTACCTCAGCCTCTCAAGTGCTGGGATTTAAGGTGTACACCACCACATCCAGCATAAATATTTTACTTTTTTCCTATGTAATAAGTTTTATTTGTATTATAGTGTTGAAAGTGAGCTGATTCATCTGAGTGAGTGAAATAGGTCATTTCTTGGTAATAGTCTTAGTATAATATACCTAGCTCTCTGAAATATAATTAGGTTTTTTTTTACAACAAGAACAACAAACAACAACATTATGAACCTTCAAAACAACTGGCTACCTATGAATAACATTTAGTCTTGAGACAAGTAAGGAATTTCTTTTCTAAAAAATATTTTACTTTGTTTTTATTTATTTGAGAGAGTGAGAAAGATGCAGATAGAGAAATAATGGACACTTCAGGGCCCTCAGCCACTGCATATGAACTCCAGAAGCATGTACTACCTTGGGCATCTGGTTTACATTCGTCCTGGGGAATCAAACCAGGGTCCTTGGGCTTTGTAGGCAGACACCTTAACCACTAAGTCATCTTTTTAGCAAAAGTAAGAAATTTCTTAACCTCTATGTTACTCTATGCAAATTCACAAGAATAAATGAACTGTATCTGCCTTCTGACTTCCGACACCCTTCTGTGTGTGTGTGTGTGTGTGTGTGTGTGTGTGTGTGCGACTAAATGGTGTGCTACTAGAAGGAGGGCTCAAATCTTACTTATGTAAAGATTTACTATGCAAAGATTCAGTTAATGCTTTTATAAAAAAAATTTTCCCATTTCATTACCTCACAACTAGAATTTATTAAGCATTTAGAGGAATACTCAGTATTTAAACTAGTTCTTTGTGGTTGGCATATAAATTGAAAGTGACAATGGGTGACAATTTCATAAATACATTTATCTGCTATGCTAGTTTTTCATCAAAGGAGAAACTTAATTTTTATTTAAATTTAAAAACTATACAATTCCAATAACAAGTGATGATTCTAGAGTTTTATTAGACTAGGCTGTCATAATTATTTGTGATTGAGAAACAATTCTATTCAATGACTGGGAAAGAAGAAGAGGAAGAGAAGGAGGAGGAGGAAGAAGAGGAAGAGGAAGACAAAATTAGAGACAGTTGGTGTTTAGAAAGCTGACTAATAGGATACTTCTTGTTTTACCCTACCTTCTAATAACTTTTGTGTTCCTGTCACAAAAGCACGCATCCCTTTTGACATAGAAACTACATCCTAATATTGGCGTGTATCAAAAAGAATGAAAAGGAGGAAAGAACAAAGATCAGAAGATACTGCATGTCTTTTATTCATGTTTGGGACATAGCAAGAACTCAGTAAGCATTTAGTAACTGACCAGACTTGGAGGTCCGACATCATACCAATCAATAGCCAGATATCCTAAAACATGTAAATATTAGGATAATTTACATTTCTATGATTGTTTAGATACTCTACCCAGTTCTTGCTCAAGCATTTATTTTAATAATTCACCATATAGAAAACAAAATTATCAATTTTCTTACATTTTTTGACTAACGTGGTTTCTTTGTACATTACAAAAATAGTAGAGTGATTGCTTTGGGACTGTACCCTGTGACATGTATTTATTAAATATCTTCTTTGATATCAGCTTTAAGTTTATATAAACCATTACAAACTTTGTAATGACAGTTTCCCCAGTAAATATAATCCCCATAATTTTTTGAGATCAATACTCTTTATTTTTTTAATATGTATATTTTATTGACAACTTTTATACTTACAGACAACAAACCATGGTATTTCCCTCCCCTCCTCCACTTTCCCCTTTATAACTCTACTCTCTGTCATATCCCCTCCCTCTCTCCATTAATCTCTCTTTTAATTTGATGTCATCATCTTTTTCTCCTGTTATGAGGGTCTTCTGTAGGTATTGCTAGGCACAGTGAGGTCTTGGATATCAAGGACAATTTCTGTCTGGACAGTTATATGTAAGGAGTGATACCCTTCCTTTTGCTTTTACATTCTTTCTGCCACCTCTTCCACAATGGTTCCTGAGCCTTGGAGGGTATGAGATGTTTTTGTGCTGGATACTCTTCTGTCCTTTCTTTTCAGCACTATGTTGCCTTTTGGGTCATCCTGGTTGTCATTGCCATCTAAAAAGAGAAGCTTCTTGATTGCCAGGTGTGGTGGCACATGCCTTTAATCCCAGCAGTCGGAAGGCAGAGGTAAGAGGATCGCCATGAGTTTGAGGTCACCCTGAGAATACATAGTGAATTCCAGGTCAGCCTGGACTAGAGTGAAACCCTACCTTGAAAAAACAATAAAAAATAAAAATTTTAAAAAACAAAACAAAAAGAGAAGCTTCTCTAACCAAAAGTGAGATTAGCATTAATATATGAATATGAACATTAAGTGTAGTGCCTTAAGGGCAATTTGATGAGGGTAATATATGCATTTATCCAGACAAGAGCAGGCTTTATACCCCTAAGTCTCATGACCTTGCCTGCCATAGGCTATTGATTGTGTTTTTAGTACCAAGCATGTATTTCTTCCTGTAGAGTGAACCTTCAGTCCAATTAGAGAGCAGTTGGTTTCCCCCAGAACAGACATGCCACTATTGCACTCATTCAGTCATTTGGCCTGTCTGGCCAAACTTGAGGCTTTCAGTGTCCACTGTTTTCACTGCTGATGATTTACAGTCTCCTATAAGCTGCATACAGTGAAGCTTTTCCAGCTTTCAGTTTGCTGGGCTACAGGGAGAAGGTTTTCTGCTTAGCACCAGATTGATTTCTCAGTGTCTTTGCCTCTCAGGCATGTGAAGTCTTCAGCAATAGGGTCTTACTATCTCTTTCTCATGGGAAATCAAGAGCCTTGGCAATAGCCTATAATGTTTTGGAGGCAACAGGGACCTCCCTGGCCAACAACTTACTGGAAGGTATCCAATCCCTGGCACTGAAAATTTTCTAGTAACAATCTATGGCTTCTGGATGTGCCATTATTCAAGAAATTAGATTTTCATATGTCTTATTCAAAATATCTTGAATTTTGATTGACCCTCCTCCCCACCCTTCTTTTATACAATCTCTTCCCCTGACCTATCTTAGGCCTTTCCCCTCCCTGTAATCTATTCTTCTACTTACATATATACAATACCATCCCCTAAAGCCCTTCCCTCTCCTCCCTCCCTTATAGCCTTTTCTAGCTTATGGGACTCTGCTACTGACTTTTTGGTTCCAGCTCACACACATTTGTAGCTAGGATCCACATATGAGAGAGAACATGTGACATTTGGCTTTCTGGGCCTGGGTTACCTCACTTAATATAATCCTTTCCAGATCCATCCATTTCCTTGCAAATTTCATAATTTCATTTCTCTTTACTGCTGAATAGAACTCCATTGTGTAAATGTACCACATCTTTATTATCCATTCATCTGTGGATGGACATTTAGGCTGGTTTCATTTCCTAGCTATTGTTAATAGAGCAGCAAGTATCTCTAAGGTAGTGAGAAGAGTCATTAGGATATATGCCTAGGAGTACTATAGCCGGGTCATATGGTAAATCTATTTTTAGCTGGCTCAAGAACCTCCACACTGATTTCCACAATGGCTGTACCAGATTACATTCCCACAAATAGTGTAGATGAGTTCCCCTTTTACTGCATCCTTGCCAACATTTATTGTCATTTGTTTTCTTTATGGTAGCCATTCTGACAGGAGAGATGGAATCTCAAGGTAGTTTTAATTTGCATTTCCCTGATGGCTAAGGTTGTAGAACACTTTTTTAGATGTTTATATGCCACCTGTGTTTCTTCTGATGAGAACTCTATATTTAGTTCCATAGCCCATTTTTTAATTGGGTTGTTTGATTTCTTGTTGTTCTATTTTTTTGAGTTCTTTGTATATTCTGGATATTAATCCCCTGTCAGATGTGTAGCTGGCAGATTTTCTCCCATTCTGTAGGTTGTCTCTTTGATATATTCACAATGTCCTTTGCTGTACAAAAGCTTTGTAATTTCATGAGATTCTAGTGGTTTTATTTTCTGAGCAATTGGGGTTATATTCAGAAAGTCATTACCTATGCCAATATGTTGAAGGGTTTCCCCTACCTTTTCCTCGAGCAATTTCAGAGTTTCAGGTCTGATATTAGGGTCCATAACCCACTTGGATTTAATTCTTGTGCATGGAGAAAGACACAGTTCTATTTTCATCTTTCTACATATAGATATCCAGTTTTCCCAGCACCACCTGTTGAAGAGGCTGTCTTTTCTCCATTGAATAGTTTGGGCATTTTTGTCAAAAATCAGATGGCTGTAGCTGCCTGGATTAACATCTGGGTCCTCTATTCTGTTCCATTGATCTACATGTCTGTCTTTGTGCCAGTACCATGCTGTTTTTGTTTCATTCGCTTTGTAATATAGCTTAAAATCAGGTATGGTGATACCCCCAGCCTTATTTTTGTTACTCAAAATCATTTTGGCTATTCGAGGTTTTTTGTGCCTCCAAATGAATTTTAGGATTGTTTTTTTCTATTTCTGTGAAAAGTGCCATTGGAATTTTAATGGGGATTGCATTAAATGTGTAGATTGCTTTTGGTAAGATTGACATTTTCACAATATTGATTCTTACAATCCAAGAACATGGAATGTCTTTCCATTTCCATGTGACTTCTGCAATTTCTCTCTTGAGTGTTTTAAAGTTATTGTAGAGATCCTTCACTTCCTTGGTTAAGTTTATTCCAAAGTACTTTATTTTTATTTTATTTTTTTGAGGCAATTGTGAATGGGAGAGATTTCCTGATTTCATCCTCCACAGGTTTGTTGTTATTATATAGGAAAACTACTGATTTCTGTGTATTTATTTTGTATCCTGCTACATTGTTAAAAGTGTTTATCAGCTCTAACAGTTTGCTAGTAGAGTTTTTAGGGTCTCTTATGTATAGAATCATATCATATGCAAATTATGATAATTTGATCTCTTCCTTTCCAAGTTGTATCCCTTTTATGAGTGTCTCTTGTCCTATTGCTATAGCTAAGACTTCCAGTACTATATTAAATAAAAGTGGGTACAGTGGACACCCTTGTTTTGTTCCTGAATTTAGTGGAAAAGCTTCAAGTTTTTCTCTATTTAGTATTATGTTGGCTGTCGGTTTGTTTAAATGCTGGCTGCTTTGTACATGAGCCCAATTAACCTGGTGCCAATGTGAGACCGGATGCCTCTTCCTCTAAGCAGGACTTTAGCTCTGGTTTGGCAGCTGTGTGTGCATTGTAGAAACAGCATTCTCTCCATGGAAACAACATTTTTTTGGCAAAATCCTCCAACTCCAGCCTGCTGTGGGAATGGGAAGGAAGTGTTATATTTTTTATAAAAGGATGAATTACTTCATGATGTAGGCCTACATGGAAAATGAATCTTTCATTAGGAAGAAATGGCATCCATGACATTTTCTGTGCTACCTATTAACTATCCTCTTTCAAGTAACAACTCTTGATGTTTCACCTGCATTATTTTAAGTATTTGATTTGTTACAATGGCAGGTAAATTCTCTTCTTGTCTTCACAATAATATCTGCAGGACTATTTTAGGCATTCTATAATACCTCAACCACATATTTCAAAAGTTAACTACTGAGTCACACTTGACCTTTGAAGTGGTGTGCCTCTTCCTTTTCCTCTTCTGGGGCCAGTGTTTAGAGGCACTTAGAATGGTCCAGAGTTTGACATATTGTCCTAGGCTTTCCTATGACACAGCCTCTAACAAAACTAGGCCGTCCCAAACCCCTGGTTATAGAATTGTTTGCCTGTACACCAAGAAGGTCAGGAAAGCACCAAAGTGAGCACCCAGTGTAAACCCAGGCCGACCTCAAGGGGTTCGTGTTATGAGAACTAAAGTCCTTATGAGATTGTCCAAAAAAAAAAAAAAATGTCAGCCAGGCCTATGGTGGTTCCATGTGTGGTAAATGAGTCCATGACATGATCAAGCAAGCTTTCGTTATTGAGGAGCAGAAAATTGTCACAAAGGTGTTGAAGGCACAAGCACAGAGTCAGAAAGCTAAATAAATATGAAGCTTTTTTAAATAATAAAAACCAAGGTTTGTTCTGTGAAAAAAAGGTAACTACTATTCCTAAAAACCCATTCTAAACTCAGTTGATTACTATTATTATTATTATTATTATTATTCTTAAAGAATGTTTTCTCCTGATAGGTATATTATATGGACAAAAGTAAGGGCCAACTTGAGAAGACTTATCCTCAAGAAACAGAGAAAACTGACAGATATTAAGCAAAAATATAAAAGTAGGAAAGTTCTCAGGAATGCATTCAGGGCAGCTAAGCCTGGGGAAGGACTGAAAAGAGGAGGGTGACATACAGGGCACTTACCATAACCCAAACCCAAAGTAGCTGTTCAAGCTTTTGAACATCTAAAAGTCATGAAAAAGTAAAACATGATAGGAACAAGGAATCTTGAGAAATTACCATAGTTAATTAAAAAGGAAAAGGCAAGTTAGAAGAACAGAACAAAGGCTATTGGAAAAAATAACCAAAGTTTTGAGCTAGAAATTGTTTTAGGGCATTAATAGCCCACATTGCTTTAATTCTAGTTGAAGGCTTACACCTTGGAGGTCAACTCAGTGTCACAGACTTTTGTCCCAGACTCCGTGCTCTATGCTGAGAGGCAGTTTGGAATCTACCCACAAGGTTCTGGAGGACCAGATACTCCTAACAGAAGCTATTTGCCTCCATGAAGCAATCTGAACTGTCCTCTAACTTGATTATCTTTCTGTCCTGTCCCGACTTTGATACTGATGGGGTGAACGACTATGATTTGTACCATCATTGAATCTCCTCAGCACCATCACCTGGCTCTCTCCACTGGCTGAGCAGGTCTGGTTTAGTGACGTTGTACTTATTGATGAGAATTAACGACTACCAAAAGGCTGAAGTAAGAAATAAAAGTCAATAACCTCCCTATGCAGAGATGAGTAGGAAACTACAGGACATACACTAAAGTATTGCTGCACACAGCCTATGTCATTCCTGACTAATAAATAAATATATCTTACTTCTGGGAAGGTCTTATGTCATAGGACCATGGCGTAGGGTCAGATTTGGCCATGTGTGTGTGTGTATGTGTGTGTGTGCACGTGTGTGCATGCATGCAGATGGAGATGAAAGTAGACTGGCAGGCAGGAAGTCTAACCATTAAGTCCTGCCACTTTCTGACTGTGACCTTGACTGCTGTTTAACTTCTGTAATATTCCATTTCCTCAATTACCCCTTCCTCTAAGTTATAAGGAAAATTAAATCTGATAATTCTGACAACATAGAAAAGACTTTTCAAACAACAATAGCCCTTATTGTTGTTAAAAGTCTAATATTTCAAAACAAGCAATTTTGTCAAAACATATTGACCATGTTCTTTGTGCCAAGCAATGGCACATGAATTACCTCACTAGATTCCCATTTATCCTTTTGCTATGGACTTTATTATACTGACTCTGACAGGTACAACTATTAACTCAAGGTCCTTTGGCTAGTCAGGGCTGTCCAAGGCTGTCACTCTCAGGTTTGCTTTTCTCCAAGGCTTCTACATGACACATTTAGCTATGTTTCAATGAATCAGGCCAGTGAATTTTTCAAGGAGCATTGTTATTTCTCTAAACTTTTATGACTTTTCTGGCTTAACAGGGTGGTCCTCTGAAATTATTGCTTTGAAGATGGCCTAAGTCATTGTGTATTTTCACTTGACCCTCAATGGGAATTAGACAGGTATTTATATTAGGCTCAGCTCTCCTTACACTGTGACAAGCAGAATCCTACTTTGAGATTATTTACATGAGAATTATACAAATTCAGAAGGGCAGAATCAGTTCTGATATTTTAAGCCATGCATTTGTCTTCCTACTGATAGATAGATAGGCAGACAAATAGACTGGTGGATGGATTTATTCATCAGGGCTCTTCAAACAAATGAAATCAATATGATGGATGGATATGCTTGTACAGAAAGTTATTGCGAGGAATCTGTCATATAGTTAATGAGTCTACATCTTACAATCTGCTTTTTGTAAGCAAGCGACCCAGGGAATTAGTTATGTAACTAGTTATATAATTCTAGTCAAATCCAAAGGCCCTGGCCCAAAAGTTGTGATGGTGGTAAATATTCTAGCCCAAGGGCAGGAGAAGACCTATGTTCCAGCTCAAGTAGATATGTAAAAAGAGAAAGGAACCAATTCCCCTATAATCTACCTTTCAGTTTTGTTCAGATTCTCAGTGGACTACATGATGTCCACTAATATTGGGAAGAACAACTTTCTTCACTGAGTCTTCCCATTCAAAGATTAACCTCATCTAAGATAATTCTAATCAAACCATCCAGAATCATGTTGTATCTTGGACCCCCCTGGCTCAATGAAGTTGATACAACATAACATTAACCATTAAAGGGCTGCAGAGATTGCTCAGCAGTTAAGGCACTTGGCTGCAAAGCCTAACCACCTTGGTTTGATTCCCCAATACCTATGTAAAGTCAGATGCACAAAGTGGTACATGCATCCGGAATTTGTTTGCAGTGGCTGGAATCCCTGGTATGCTCATTCTCTTCTCTATCTATCTATCTATCTATCTATTCTTGTAAATAAAAAATTAACCATTGCAATAAATGCAAAATAAGAGGTTACATCTTTATATACAAGATGTAGAGATTACATTAACATGCTGTGTGTGTGTGGACTATGTGTGTGTTTGATGCAAAAAAAATCCTTTTCAGCACCAGATTCATGACATGATCACCAAGATCTTTCCTTAGGCCCTTGGATCCTCATCATGTCTTTATATGGCTAATACACATCCATCTGCCAATAACACCTTCTTGTTTTCCTCTATATTCTTTGTAAAAAAAATTATTTTATTTGAGAAAGAGAGAAAGAGGCAGATAGAGAGAGAATGTGTTGTGCCAGGGCCTTCTGCCACTTAAAATGAACTCCAGACCTATGCACCACCTTATGCATCAGGTTTACATGGTTCCTGGGGAATTGAACCTGGGTCCTTTGGTTTTGCAGATAAGTGCCTTAACTGCTAAGCCATCTCTCTAGCCCTCTTCCATATTCTTTAGCCAACTATTCATTACTTGTGAATAACTGAACTTACTGAGTGAACCTAAACTTAAAAATCCAGGTAAATTCTAGTTTCTAGCATTCAAAATGAAAGGGAAGGGGAATAACCAGAAAAATATTTTTGTAATTGTGGTAAGGGTTATAAAAATAAATAATAACCACAAGGAATCCAGGTTTTGGACAGTTAGAGTCCTTACTTATAATCACTATATTTTGCTATTTCCCACCATTCCTAGCTGAATATCATAAGAAAGAATAGCACCAAGAAAGTAGAATAGACATGACTAGGGCTTGGGTGAAAATGATTATTTAGGAATAGAGGATCTCTTTGGAGTCATGAAAACACTCTGTAAATATATAGTAATGATTGTTACACATGTTATGAATATATTTATCACTGAATTGTATACTTAAAATGGTTTAAATTATATATTTTATTCTATAAATATTTTACCATGGAAAAAATTCAATATTATATATAAAAAATAGTGTTACTACAGGCTGAACACCTCTAATCTGAAAAATCTAAAATCCAAAATTTATGAAATTTATATTTTTTGCATGCTAATGTGAAACACAAATATAAAATCCCACACCATTAAATTTTGGTTTAGGCACAAATTATTTAAAATATTACATAAAATTACCTTCAGGATATATATATGCATATACATATATGTACACACACACACACATACACACACATATATATATATACAGAAGTTGTTTTGGTTCTGGGGTAGTTTGAATGTAAAATGTCCACAGCCTCATGTGTTTATTATTAAGCCTCATTGTTGGTAGAAATCACCCAACCAAGAGCGGCTTCTGGGAAAAAGAGGTTTATTTTGGCTTACAGGCTCGATGGGAAGCTCCACAATGGCAGGGGAAAACAATGGCATAAGCATAGGGTGGACATCACCCCCTGGCCAACATAAGGTGGACAATAGCAACAGGACAGTGTGCCACACACTGGCAAGGGGAAACTGGCTATAATACCCATAAGCCTGTCCCCAACAGTACACTCTTCCAGGAGGCTTTAATTTCCATTTGTCATCAGCTGGGGACTCTAACCTCCAGAAGACCTAAGTTTCTTTGGGATGCCTGAATCAAACCACCACACCTATTCTTGGTGGGAAACCAAGGGCCTCAGCAATGGCCTATAATATTTGAGGGGCATCAGGGACCTCCCTGGCCAACAACTCATTGGAAGGTATCCCATCCCTGCCACTGAAAATTTTCTACTAACAATCTATGGCTTCTGAGTGTTCCATTGTCCAAAGAAGTAGGTTTCCATATGACTTATTTATAGCCTCTTAGATTTTGATTAGCCGTCCCTCCATTTTTCCTTCATTCAGTCTCTTTCTCTGACTTCACTTAGGCCTTTTCACCCTCATTAGTCTATTCTACTTACATATAGACAATACCATCCTATTAATCCCCCCTCCCTCCCTTTCTATTCCCTATATACCTCCTTTCTAGCTTACTAACCCAGGCCCAGAAAGCCAAATGTCACATGTTCTCTCATATGTGGATCCTAGCTACAAATGATTGGACTTCTATAAGAGTAGGAATAAAATTCAGTAGCAGAGGCCAGTAAGCTAGTGTGAGGCCTTTTGTGATGTACTGCCTGTGTATATCTCATTTTTGAACCCAACATTGATATACCCATCAATTTATATTTCTTGGGGTCACCCTACAGTGGCTATTGACTGTGTAGACTACCTGGAAAGTTTGTTTGCTACCTAAAAGGAGTCATGCATTATCTTAAATTTCCTGGTACTCGATGGTGCATAATAAATAAATGTTTGATGAAACTGGAATAAGTAGCTAAATTCCAAGGGAACAATAGAAGGATGGTGGTGTGGTCTATTCTGAAGTGGCTCTTGGTGCAGTTATTGGAGACTTAATCCATGGGGAAGATAGACAATATTTGTTGTTAATAAGGTAGGTATATATGTACTTAATTTCATTCCAGACTTAAGCTACTTTTTCAATTTTAATGATTTTATTTTTATGTCTGCATTGTGATCATTTTATGCATTTTTATTTTTCATTTTTTTATTATTAGATATGAACATATTTTGTATGTAAACATCACATGTTGGTACCATCCTTTCCCTCCTCCCTGACCCTTTTCTGAAGAGGCCTTCCTCATTGGGGATGCAGGTCAACCCCATGGGGATTGTAGGCCATGCATTATGGAGGCAGGAGTCAGTCACAGGGGAGAGGTAATGTCTCTGAGCAAAATGTCCCAACTTGTGGCTCCCTCTTCTGCCCCCTCTTCTGCAAAATTCCCTGAGCCATGCTGAGATCATTTTAAATCTAATTCAGTGATGGTCACCTAGGAGCATCTAGATGTCTGGTTTGGTAGGTGTTGAGCACCTTCAGTATCTTTCTCCATCACCATTGTGCTGATATCAGCTTAACTAAGAGAGCAGCATTCTTGGTCATTTCCCCAATTCCTCTGTGGTTTCAGCTGGGGCCAGGGTAGAGTGTGCTGAGTAGTTTATCTCCTTAGATCCAGCTCCCATCAGAAAAAGAGAAGCAAATTCTCCAATGGACAGTGAAGCCAGCACCAGTTAAATGGGATAACCATTATTAATTTGGAGATAATTATAAGGGCTTAGATACTTTTATAGTCTAAGGGTAGTGGGAGCTGGCCAATGGAAAGCAGAATCATTATCTGGATATGATTCTGAGTTGTTTCCCAGTTCCATATATGATTTCCTTTTCACTGAGCATATCTGTTAGCCAATCCAAGAACAGTTAGTTACCCACCATGGCTGTGTGCCACTATTGCAATTGTGTAAGCATCACATCAAGTTCTTTGCTTCTGAGTTGCTTAGACTTTGAGTTGCATGGACAGATGTTGGCCACTTTCCACTGGTAGTTTGTATAGCACCTTCCAGCACCAGATTGGCTAATTATCTGAGGACTGGCTCTCCTCTGGATTCCAATCAGGTCTCTCCGTGGTCTGTGCTGACAGCAATTGGTGTCTTCAGCAGTAGGGTCTTACCATTAACCTCTGGTGGGTAATCAAGTGCTGTGACAGAAATCTGTCTTGTTTGTTTTGGGAGATCTAGTAGGTTTCTCTGAACAGCAGCTCATTGTGGATGTAGACCACATCCTGGTACATGGAATTATAGGCCAGCACCAAGAGAAAAGAGAAAAGAAAAAGTGAGAGAAGAAGAGAAACAGGAGAAATTTGAGGATAGGTTTTATCTCACTCTCTCCAGGTCCCTTCAATTCAGATGCTCCCTCTAAGGTTTGCTTGAGGGTTCCACCTTTTAGTCTGATTTCCAAGTTATGATTTTATGGTGCCACTTCAATTTGTGTTCAGATTTTGTGTCCCTCCCCCTTCCCCCAAGCCCTATCCTTCCTGTTGTCTAAGCCTCAAGATGCTATTGTGTTATGGCAGCAACTTGGGCTGATCCAGGTTAGGAATTGCACATAAGTGAGATCATGTGACAATTGTGTTTCTGTGATTGTATGAGTTCACATAAAATGAGCTGTTCCAAGTCATTTTTTCTTACTGCTGAATAGAATTCCATAGTATAGATATACCACATCCTGGTTATCCATTCATCAATGATGGGCATCTGGGTTGATCCCAGTGTTTAGCTATTACGAATTGAGCAGCTATAAAAATTGTTGAGAAAATATTTCTGAGCTGAGATGTGGAGATTTTAGGGTAAATGCCCAGTAAGGATATAACAGAGTCCGCTGGTACCTCTATATTCACCCTTTTCAGGAGTCTCCATATTGATGTCCATAGTGATTGTACCAGCTTACATTCTCACCAACAGTGAATGAGGGTTCCTATTTCTCCACAGCCTTGCCAACATTTGTTTTCATTTCATTTTTTAATGTTTGCTATCCTTACTGGGGTAAGGTGGAATCTCATAGTTGTTTTAATTTGCATTTCCTTAGTGGCTAGGGATGTTGAACATTTTCATGAGTGTGTGTTAGCCATTTGTATATCTTCCTCTGAGAACTCCATACTTAGTTCTCTGGCCCACTTATGGAGTGGGTTGTTTGATTGTTTTTTTTTATTGTTTAGTTTTTTGAGTTCTTCATAGAGTCTAGATACTAGGTTTCTGTCAGTGGTATAGCTGGCAAAGATTTTCTCCCATTCAGTGAGTAATCTATTGGCTCTGCTTATAGTATGATTGTGCAAAAGCTTTTTAGCTTCATGAGATCACATTGGTTGAGTGCTTATTTAATTTCGTTGGCTAGTGGGGTTTTGTTCGGGAAGTCTTTTCCCAGTCTCGTGGAGCATGCTTCCTATTTTTTCGTCCAGTAGTTGAAGTGTTTCAGGTCTTATATTGAGGTCTTTAATCCATTTGGACTTTATTTTTGTGTATGGCAAAATGAGTGGGTCTAATTTCATTTTTCTACATATGGTTGTCCACTTTATACAACACCATTTGTTGAGGATGCTGTCTTTTTTCCAGCCTACATTACTGGCACTTTTGTCAAAGATCAATCAGCTATAGTTGCTTGCCTTAAAGCCTGGGTCTTCAACTCTGTTCCATTGGTCCATGTTTCTGTTTTTATTCCAGTACCATGCTATTTTTGTCACTATGGCTTTGTAATGTAGTTTTAGATCAGGTATGGTGATACCACCAGAGGTGTTTATTTTGTTGAGGATATGTTTGGATATCTGAGGCCCTCTGACATTCCATATGAACTTTGAGATCAATTTTTCAGTCTCAGTGAAAAATGATCCTGGTACTTTTATTGGTATTGCATTAAATCTGTGTATTGCTTTAGGTAGAGTTGTCATTTTCACAATATTAATTCTACCTACCCAGGAACATGGGAGGTCCTTCCATCTTCTTAAGTCCTCCTCTATTTATTTCTTGAGTGTTTTTATGTTTTAATTATATGGTTACTTCACAACCTTTTTTAGTGTTATTTCAAGGTATTTACTTTTTTTGGTTGCTATTGAAAATGGGACAGTCTCACTTATTTCTTTCTCTGTATATTTGTCTTTTGCATGTAGAAAAGCTACTGATTTTTGTGCATTGATTTTGTATCCTGCCACTTTGCTGAAGGAATTTATCACCTTTAGAAGTTTTGGGATGGAAACTTTCAGGTCTTTTATATATAGGATCATGTCACCTGCAAATAGGGCTAACTTGACTCCTTCCTGTCCAGTATGAATCCCTTTTATTTCTTTTTCCTGTATTATTGCTGGGGCTAGTACTTCGAGTACTATGTTGAAGACCACTAGTGAGAGTGGGCACCCCTGTCTTGTTCCAGATCTCAGTGGGAACTCCTTGAATTGTTCTCCATTAAGAATTATTCGGGCTTTAGGAGCTTTATATATGGTCTTTTTGTGTTGAGATATAAACCCTCCATGCCTATTCTTTCCAGTGTTTTGATCATGAAGTGGTGTTGTATTTTGTCAAATGCCTTCTCTGCATCAATTGAGATGATTATGTGGTTCTTATGGTTCAGTTTATTTATGTGGTGTATCATATTGACCAATTTCCATATATTAAACCATCTCTGCATCCCTAGGATGAAGCCTGCTTTATCAAGGTGAATAATGCCTTTGATGTGTTGTCGAATTCAGTTTTTAAGGATTTTGTTCAGGATCTTTGCATCTATGTTCATTGGGGATATAGGCCTATAATTTTCTTTCTTTGTTGTATCTCTGTCTGGTTTTGATATTAGGGTGATGTTTGCTGCATAAAAGGAGTCAGGGAGGTTTCCCAATCTCTGATTATGCAGAGTAGTTTGAGAAAAATTGGTTTCAGTTCTTCTATGAAGGTTTGATAGAATTTAGCTGAGAAGTCTTCCGGTCCTGGACTTTTCTATTTGGGGAGGTTTTTGATTACCTTTTCACATCCATGGATGTTACAGGTATGTCTAGATTAGTCTGCTCTGAATTTAGTTTTGGTAGGTGATATGTGTCTATGAATTCATCCATTTCTTCCAGATTATTTAATTTTGTGGAGTAGAGGTTTTAGAAGTATGCCCTGATAATTGTTCCAATTTCATCGATGTCTGTAGTGATCTCTCCTTTTTCATTTCTGATTTTGATAATTTGAGACTTCTCTTTTTTTGTGTTTGATCACTTTGGCCAGGGGTTTGTCAATCTGGTTTACTTTTTCGAAGAACCAACTCTTCATTTCACTGATTTTTAAAAAAAAAATGTTTTCTTAGTTTCCATTTCATTAATTTCTTCTCTAATCTTGATTATTTATTTCTGTCTGGAGCTCTTTGGGATGGATACTTCTTGTTTTTCCAGCATCTTTAGATGGACAGTGAGGTCATTGATTTGTGATCTCTCTGTCCTTATAATGAAGGCATGTAGGGCTATGAATTTTCTCTTTATGACTGCCTTCATTGAGTCCCATAAGTTTTAATAGGTTATGTTTTCATTATCATTCAAATCTAGGAATGTTACTTTTTGTTTTTTGATTTCTTCCATGACCCATTCATTGCTTAAAAGTGTGTTTAGTCTCGAAGAGTTGGTGGCTTTCTTGGTGTGTGTCTTGTTATTAATTTCTAGCTTTAAAACAGTGTGATCTGACATGATACAGGAAGTTACTTCAATTTTCCTTACTTTATGAAGTCATGCTTTATGGACTAATATATGGTCAATTTTGGAGAAGGTTCCATGGGCTGCTGAGAAGAACGTGTATTCTGTAGGGTTGGGGTAGAATGTTCTGTAAATACCTTTTAGGTCTAGTTGATCTATGATGTTCTTGAGCTCTATTATTTCCCTGTTGATTTTCTGCTTGGTTGATCTGTCTATTGATGATAGTGGAATACTGAAGTCTTCAACTATGATGATGTTGGTGTTTTATTTATGTTTTATTGTTGAGTAGATTTTGTTTTATAAACTGTGGTGCCCCCGTATTTGGGGCATATATGTATTTATGATTGTGATGTGCTCATGTTGGATCATTCCCTTGATGAGTAAGAAGTGGCCTTCCTTGTCCTTTTGTATTACTTTCAGTTTGAAGTCTATTTTATCAGATATTAATATAGCAACATCCACTAGTTTTTTTTTTTCCCATTTGCTTGGAATATCATCTTCCAACCTTTCACCCTGAGGAGGTATTGCAGTCAGGCTCACATTGCTGGTAGAAATCACCCAACCAAGAGAAGCTTCTGGAAAAAAGAGGTTTCTGTAAGCTTACAGGCTTGAGGGGGAAGCTCCAAAATGGCAGGGGAAAATGATGGCATGAGCAGAGGGTGGACATCACCCCCTGGACAACATAAGGTGGACAATAGCAAAAGGAGAGTATGCCAAACACTGGCATGGGGAAACTGGCTATAACACCCATAAGCCCGCCCCCAACAATACACTCCCTCCAGGAGGCATTAATTCCCAAATCTCTATCAGCTGGGAACCTAGCATTCAGAACACCTAAGTTTATGAAGGACACCTGAATCAAACCACCACATTCTACCCCTGGCCCCCATAAACTGATAAACTTACATGATTTTAAATTCCATGCATTCAGTCCAACTTTAGAAGTCCCCATAGTTTTTATCAATCCCAATGATGTTCATACATCCCCATAGTCCAAGATCTTTTAACTGAGCCGTAATACCAAAATACAACCTCAAAAAGAACATATAATGGCACAGAATAAACATTCACACTGCAAAAGATGGCACTGGGCATAACAAAGAAATATTCAACAAATACAAGATTTAAAAACAACCAGGACAAACATCAAACTCTATAGCTTCAAGTCTAAAAGCTCTAGCCAGTGACAAATCTCGAAGTCTGATAATTCAAACCAGCAGCAAGTCTCTGGAGTTCCAATTCTGCCCCTCCAGCTAGGCTACTCACAGTCCTGGAAAACTTCATTGGGGCCTGCAGCTTTCCTTAGCAGCCATCTCATGGTCCTGGCATCTCCACTAGGTCTCCACTGCAATCCACGGTTCATTCTCATGGCCCATGGGGTCTCCATGCAGTCATCCAGCAAACCTATTTCACACTGCCCATGTCCATTTCTGTGACATATCCCTCTGCTCATACCAGTTCATTTATATGCAAAGCAGCCCTGCACAACTTCTCAGGATACAGGCATAACAGCAAGCCTCACACAAACTGCTAGCCCAGTCCAAGCAAAGCTCTTTCTCACCCTCATAAGCCAAACCTCACAGTCCATCGTTCTTACTGCACTCAGGCCTTTCAACTCTGACCAGAATAGTCCATCAAGGTGTACTTACAGCACTGCAAGGCATCTCTTAGGGCAAGGTTTCAAATCCTTCCACATTCCTCTTGAAAATCAGTTTCAAAAGGCCAAAACCACACAGTCAGGTGACTAGCAGCAATCCCACTCCTCGGTACCACTTTACTGTTGCAGTCAGGATCACATTGCTGGTAGAAATCACCCAACCAAGAGGAGCTTCTGGGAAAAAGTGGTTTATTTTGGTTTACAGGCTTGAGGGGGAAGATCCACGATGGCAGGGGAAAATGATGGCAAGAGCAGAGGGTGGACATCACCTCCTGGCCAACATAAGGTGGACAATAGCAACAGGAGAGTATGCCACACACTGGCAAGGAGAAACTGGCTATAATACCCATAAGCCTGCCCCCAACTGTACACTCCTCCAGGAGGCTTTAATTTCCAATTTCCATCAGGTGGGGAACCTAACTTCCACAACACCTAAGTTTATGGGGGACACCTGAATCAAACCACCACAGGAGGTGTCTATCTTTAGTGGTGAGGTGGATCTTGAAGACAGCAGATAGAAGGGTCCAGTTTTTTGATCCATCCTGACAGCCTGTGTCTTTTGATGAGTGAGTTATTAATATTGAGGTTTGAATTAATCCCTGCCATGATGAGGTATTTTATGGGGTTGGGTGCTTACTTGTATTATGTACTATTTTGAGCCTCATCTATTTTGGTTATTGTGATCTTTCTCTTGTTGGCTTCTGAGTTTGGTTGTTTGACTATTCTATGTGGAGTATAGGGATACTTTTGCTGGGCAAAGTAGCTTGGGTTGGAAGCCATAGTTTTTCAGACTTTGAAGTTTTCCATTCTAGGCCCTTCTGGCTTTCATGGTTTCCACTGAGAAATGTGATGTTATTCTAATGGGATTGCCTTTGTATGTTGTGAATTGCTTCTCTTGTGCTGCTTTTAACATTCTCTCTTTGTTTTCTTTGTTAAGGGTTTTAACTATGATATGTCTTGGAGAGTTTCTTCTTTGGTCCTGCCTGTTTGGTGTCCTCTGGGCTTCTTGTACTGGATGGGCTTCTCTTAAATTTTCTTTAATAATTTTGTTGAGTATGTTTTCTATGCCTCTGGTCTGGATTTCCTCTCCTTCCAGTAGGCCCATGATCCAGATGTTTGGTCATTTTAGAGTGTCCCACAGTTCCATCATATTCCTTTCACTTGATTTTTTTAAACTTAGCAAAGTTTTTGGCCTCCTGATCAATTTCTTCTGTCCTATCTTCCAAGACAGAGGTTCTGTCTTTCACATGAGTAATTTTGTTGGTGAGTGGTTCTAGAGAGGTTTTCATAAATTCTATTTGATTTTTGTTTTCTGTTGTGTTGTTTTGTATAATGTCCATTGCTTTTTTGAGGTATGATTTCAATTTGAATACTGATTTGTTTAAACTTTTTTTGTTTATTTTTATTTATTTGAGAGCAACAGACAGAGAGAAAGAGGCAGAAAGAGAGAAAGAATGGGTATGCCAGGTCCGCCAGCCACTGCAAACAAACTCCAGACGCATGTGCCCCCTTGTGCATCTGGCTAACATGGGTCCTGGGGAATTGAGCCTCGAACCAGGGTCCTTAGGTTTCACAGGCAAGCGCTTAACCACTAAGCCATCTCTCCAGCCCTGTATTTTGATTTTCTTGATGCTTCTTGTAGTTCATTCTTGCATTTGATCAATTTGTCATTAAGCTTAATCAACTGGATGTTGAGGTCTTCCATTTCTTGACTTACCTTCAATTTATTCATATCTCTTTGGAGGGTTCTAACATTTTCTTCCATCAAGTTAGGCCTACTGTCAAAAGCTGAATGCTCTAGGAGATGATTCTGTTCAATTTCATTAATATGATTTTTGGTTCTTTGATAGTTTGCTTCTAGTTCAGAGATTTTTTAAAAATCAGGGTTTCATTGGTTGTTGTTTCAATTTTGAGAATGAATTTCTGTTGATTTTTCTACAATTTCATTGGAGACTTCTGTAGTAGGACTAAGCATCCTTGGTGGAGATCTCCTAGTTTTCTGACCTTCATTGGCTTTTTTTGCATTGTTGTCTACCCATTTTAGGAAGATCTTTATTTTATTGAGAAGGAAGCAAGTTTATGTCCTTTGGCCCATTCACCCTCTGACTCAGATGAACAGGGATGTTGGTACCTAGTAGCCAAGTTTCCGGTCTTATATTGAGGTCTTTGATCCATTTGGACTTGAGTGTTATGCATGGTGAGATGTGTGGATCACTGCCATGCTCTGCAGATTCTGTGTGCTCTGTTCACTGATTCCTTGCCCACACTGTGCTCTTCTTTCACCTGGATGCAACAACTGATGACATTTATTTCATTATCCTGGGAAACAGTAGCAAGAATTGGTAAGTGGAATTTCATGAAATTAGAAAGCATGAAGAGACAGACTATGAATAGGAGAAAATCTTTGCCATGTATAGATTTGACAAGTTATTAATATCTAAAATAACAAAGAAATAAAAGACCAAATTTCCTAAATAATCCAATTAACAAGTTGGCTCTAAATTGAATAGACAGTTCTAATGAGATGTACAAGTTATTGACAAGCATGTGAAAAAATGTTCAGCATCCTTAACTATCAGGAAAATCCAAGTCAAATTACATTGTAATTCTACCTCATTCTAGGCAGAATAGCTACTATCAAGAAAACAGCAAGTGTGAGGTGAGGGTGAAGGAGTAAGGAACTTTTATTCACTCCTTATGTAACTGTCAGCTGGTGCAGGAAAATCATTATGGAGGTTCCTTAAAAACTAAAACTAGAACTATCATATGAATCAGCTACACTACATCTCAAGATGCCCCTGAAGAAATCTACATCAGCATATAATAGAGAGATCTATATCAGTGTTTATTGCTGTTCTATTCATTATGATCAAGTTAATGAAACCAGCCTAGATGTATATCAATGGATGAATAAAGAAAATGTGATAAATATGCACAATGAAATTATATTCAGCTATGAATAATAAAAGTAGTCCTTTGCAGGAAAATGGATGGAAGTGGAAATCATCATTTTAGGCCAAGGAAGCCAGACTCAGAAAGACAAATAATGCATGCTTTCTCTCACCTGCAGAATATAATTAGTTAAATATATATTGGGTTTTTTTCCCAAATAGGGTCTCACTCAAGCCTAGACTGACCTGGAATTCACTCTGTATCCCAGGCTGGCCTTGAACTCACAATGATCCTTCCACTTTAGCTTCCCGAGTGGTGTGTGTAGAGAGAGAGAGAGAGGAGGTAAATGGTAGTATATTTAGGAAAAGGAGGGGAAAGTGAGAAAGAGGGTAAGAGAGAATAATGGGTGAGTGAATGAGCAAAGTATATGATATACATGCATGAGAATATCATAATGAAACTCATCATTTTATAAAACAAAATACAATAAAATCAAATAACCCTAAATCCTTTTGCCCTCTATTCTAGCACAAAATGCATATGTTCCACCTTTCCCACTGGCAGTGATCTTTCAATGACAATCCCCCTTGTCCTAGCCAAGCTTCTTTGTATCTAGTAATAGATACAGAGGACTCAAATAGTGTAAGCCTCACAGAGGAAATTTATAATAATCATATTGCTATTTTGATGCATAATGGGGGTATGATTCAATAACCTTTTCATAACCAAAAGGACATTTAATTCACCTAACATACACATCACTGTGGCTTAGTAACATGGTACCCTATGGAATATCAGGTGTTCCCCTCACAATCATGTGGTTTACTGGAAACTGTAGCTTGCTGCTCTGCTCAGCATCTCAAGAGAGTATCATTCCATCTATAAAGGAAGCAATTAAAGTTCAAAACTCAAAGTACAGTTTCTACCAAATGCATAGTACATGATTGCAAAGTCTAAAGATTGCAAGTTAAACCATTGTAAGTTAGGACTATCTGTGGTTAAGGTTTTCTCCTGCAAGAAATGTCAGATTAAAGATTAAATGTCAGATCATTTGGATCAAAGGAAACAAAGCAACTTCTGGGACTAGGGACATGGAAAGCAGAGACGAGGAAGGCAATGTGACTCCTCACAGTGAACACCTGAGCCTGAGCCATGTGATGGAGGCAGCTGGGCTCTGGGGATTGCATGAAATTAAAGAGCTTCTGTACAACAGACAACCAACCAACCAAGTGGAGAGAGACTAAAGGTTGAGAGAAAAGCCTTTGTTATCTATACATCTAACAGAGGATAAATATCAGAATATATATTAAAAAATTAAGCACCAAAAACCCAAGTCACCCAATTAATAAGTTAGCAGATAAATTGAACATACATTTCTCAAAAGAAGTACAAATGGCTTATAGGGATATGAAAACAAGATAATCATGCTTAACCATCAGAGAAATGCAAATCAAACTATATTGGAAGTCCATTCTACCCTAGTCAAAACAGCTATCATCAATGCCTTTAATCCCAGCACTCAGAAGGCAGAGGTAAGAGGATTCCTGTGAGTTCAAGGCAAACCTGAGACTACATAGTGAATTCTAGGTCAGCCTAAACTAGAGCAAGACCATACCTCAAAAAAATAAATAAATAAATAATAAAACATGCTAGTCAAGATATGAGGCAAGGAAACCCTTGCACACTGTTGTGAAAATAATAACAGCTCATGTCAGTCGGGGAGAGTTGCCCAATCTGAGCCTCATTCAAAATGAAGTCATCCCCACCTGGAACAGCCACTGTGTCAGGCTGGGCATAATCCCATCAGATAAGGATTCCAAATACCTCGCAGAGATATTGTAAGGCACAGATGAGAAAACAAACTGTGGCCGATGGCTTTGCCCAGCAACATCCCTGAGAAAAGACTGGTCATGGTAGGGGACTCCATTAGGCAAGAGACAAGAGCTAGCGCAGCATCCCAGGATCCAGTATAAACCCTCAGGATAGTTAGTAAGCTTCCTTAGCAAGAGCCCAGAACTACAATTGGGAGGCAGACAAATAATGACTAAAATGTTACCATTTTGTTTTGTCATTGTCATCTGTTACAGTGGCAATGTGTCCACTGGGAAAGTAGGGTTGCTCCCTCCCTCCACCTTGCTTCTCCTACAATCATAAGCCTCTCAAAACTTCACTTTTTCCACTTACAGGGGCAATTCATATGTGGAAGAGGCTAAACTTAAGGGTCATTCCTCCCCCTGCCACTTAATGGCACATGTTCTTCCTCACTAGTCAAAGGAAATGTCAATTAAATCTAACAGGGTCATTGTAAACCTTAAATGAGAAAACAGCTTTGTAAAGTACTTTAACAAGTCTGAGACCTCAGCCATCTTTGCTAAGGTTTTATACTCAGCAAGGAGCATTGAGCCTGGGTCTCAGTGTCTAGCATAAATCCAACACCCAAGTACACACTGTTGTCCTGATGCCCCTCTTCCTTGAAGTGTTGAATCTGGAACTCAGTGCTTCTCATCCTCTTCAAACCATCTTCTTTCATATGGAAGAATGGGAGTCATATGCCAAATCTTCAAACACTGATATAACACAGGAAAGATCAGTCTTATTGCTTAGCTCAAATTACACTGACCAAGGATCCTTGCCCACTAGAGTTCTACATGACAGGTAGAACTCCACAATGAAGATATCATGCTCCTGACTCTACAGTGAGACTTTCGACAGCTGATGGGTCAGTATGAAACACAGTCTGGAGTGGAACATTGGGGAAGGGACTGGCACATGCACCTGATTCATGACCACTTGGGCAAGCATCTTTCCACCTCCCTGGCTACCTTTTGCCAAGCATCAAACTATTACTTCCTGTACTGTCACCTGGTACTCCATAACTTCAAAACAACCATGGGATCTGTCAGAAGACAAAAGTAAAGACAGACAAGCTAAGGAACCTATATTTGGTCCTACAGTATCAGAAACTAGAATTCAAATGGAAAGGTTTGGTTAATTGTTAAGTCATAGTCTCAGTGCAACAAAACAGGAAAGCACAACGTAAGCACCTACTTTCCTATGTTGCAGGCATACCTTTGTTCTCTATCTGTCGTCAGCTTCCCAGAAAACAAAGGGACTTCCAAACCCTTGCTGACAACTCTTATTTCCCCTTAGCCTTCAAAAGGTCTCCACACTTTTCTCCCTTAACCCTGGGCAGGGACCTTATTCCTCAATGTCCAACCTAACACATAGCTCCTGAAGCCACATAAGCACAAAGCAAGCAGAGTAGGGATCTGAGCCCTGAGATTCTATTATGAAAAAAGTACCATCAAACATCAATCACACAACTGTGCCTGGGGCATGAGTTGAAAGGATAATTCGATAACGTCTAAAATAATTCACCTTCATTCTCATGAAATTGCTAACAAAGAACAGCACAGGCATGTTGAAAATGGTCCATAAATTACTCTGCAAACTGGCTTTCATGAAAAGGCAGAGATGGTAAAGGATAATGGGGGTGGACAGGACTGAGATATAGGTATTCCAGCTACCTGCTTCCTACCCCAAACTCAGGTTCATCCCCCAACTTTGAGCTATGAATTAGCTCCAGGGAGTATTTTAAGATTCACATTCTCAGGACTGGGTCAGATTCCATAAGTAAGCATCTTACCAGCAGTATGACTAAGAAATGTATTGTTTGACTTTCACTTGCCATTGCTTGATTCTAATGCAACTGGTCATTCTGCAAACCAGTTGTCTTAAACGATGTTGGCATAGGAGATAATTCTCTAGAAAGAAAAAAACGTTGTCTGCAAGTTAAATCAGAGTTCCTTGCTGCCTGAGCTCCCTGGGCAGCAATGGCAGTATAGGCTAGGGTCTTTAGACCACTTCACCTCTCTGAGTCCTAGACCAAGTGTTAGTTTTCTAACATTTCTTTTCTATATAAGGGAGTACTGATAACTTTGTTCTGCAATATTTTCATTTGTATTCTGGACCACAGAGGAGGCAGCATTCTGCTGACAGTCTAAGTATCACATCCCTGTGAAGATAGTTACACGGAAGGACAGAGGGATCCCATACCCCTGAGCCACCTTCTTTCACAGCGTCTCTCTCTAGTCCCGATCCTGTACCACAGCTGGAACTCCAGCTCTGGCAAATATTGAAGGTCAGCAATAGATGGATGAGGAGCAATTTAATTCACTTCTTACCCCAAATGCTGAGTAAGCAAAGGCTGCTGACTGACTCTCTTCATCAGTAATTATATCAGGTCACACTTGCATAACACTTTATTTTCACGGTCATTTTCTTGCCTTTCTCTTACCCAACCATCAGATTAATCCAGAAGAGAGGAGATTGCTTCCTTCACTTAACCTCAGAGGGTAAGGCTCAGACCAGTTGAATCACCTATCAAAAGTCAACTAGAAAAAGAAGAGAATAATTCAGAAATAGATATTTTACCTTCAAGTCCTCTTTTGCAATTGTTCTGACTTTGTTGAAAGCTAATAATCATTTCTGAAGGAATAAATAAAATGATGGACAGAGGGATGATTTTTTATGAAAAAAAAACACAATACTAAATTCAAATTAACTTTAATATACACTGTTGAATATAACTAAGAAAAAATAACAATCAATAAATAAGTCATTGGAAATAGACTTCTAAGAAAGAACCTAAGATTTAATTTGCTATTTGATCTTTTCACAGTTAACATTTGTCAAGCATTTATCTTCTGCATGCATAATATGAGGGGGGGAGAAATGACATCAAAATGGGAGAGAGACTAATTGCAAAGAAGTTGTTCAGTGGATGGGGGGATAGACAAGGGAGAACAAAGGTGGGTGTGGGAGGAGATTATCATCAGGGCATATTGTATATTATATAAATGTGTGGAGGTTGTCAATTGAAAGTTATAAAATATGATACTTGAACATCTCAAAAAAAAAAAAAAGGAAAATAATTGGTCTTCTGAGTTGTCACAGAGGGATCAAGCACATTACGGAGATCAAGACTCTAGCACCAGAGAGTCTAAGTTTAAATTCCAGACCTGCTACTCACTATCTCTGCAACCAAGTGGAAGTTACTTAACTTATACATGTTATGTACTTAAAGTTTCACCTGAGACTGGGGATGCAGCTTTCCTGCACAGCACTTTCCTAAGAGGTGCTGTGTTCACCCAGTAGTGCAACAAACCTCAACATACAACTTTGAAGCTGGGTGTGGTGATACACACCTAATCCCAGCACTCAGGGTTTCAGGACAGCCTGGACTATATGGCAACTTCAAGGCCAACATGAGCTATGTAGTAAAACTCTGTCCACAGAAATTAAATTAAAAAATAAATAAATATGCTGTGCTCATCTGTGGCAGTTTGAAGCATATGTGCCCCATTAGACTCATTTGCATTGAGTAATTGGTCCCAAGCTGATGGCCATTTGGGAGGTAGAGCCTTGCTGAAGGAAGTGTGTTGCCAGTGTTGGGCTCAAGAGCGTTGCATTTATCTCCCCCTTGCCTCATCTAGTATGGCAAGGAATGATGTCCAGCCTCTACTCTACCATCCTCTCCCTGACATCAAGAGGCTTCTCCTGAAGACTGTAAGTCAAAATAAACCCTTTACTCCCATCATCTGATTGAGTCTGGTATTTTATCCCAGCCATGTGAAGGTAACTGCAACACCATCTAAGCCTTTCTCTTTTCCAAGCCTTTCTTCTTTCCAACATTCTCTTGTCAATGTGGATATGGGGATGATTCTTACTAAACTTGAGCAACAACTACATGTCATCCTCTTAGATCAGGCAATATGTCACACACTAGCTACAACCACAAGGAAGAGCCTGATATCCTGTAGGAGCTACTTTCTAGGAAGTCAAATGGCATCAGAGGATCAGCCACATGGCAAACCAGCAGCAAATTGAACAACAAACATACAATATGTGCCACGAGGTACAAAGTGTGAGATGGTAATACTTACTTGAGAAGGAGGTTGTGATAAGTAACTGGGATTTTGCCACATAGCAAACACCCAATAACTATTTCCCATAAAAGGCAGTTGTAGGAGCTGGAGAGATGTTTCAGTGGTTAAGACACTTGCCTATAATGCCTAATGACTTGGGCTCAATTCCCCAACACCTACATAAAACCAGATGCACAAAGTAGTGCATACATATGGAATTTGTTTGCAGGGGCTAGAGGCCTTGGGGTGCCCATATTCTCCCTCCTCCTTCTATTTCCTACCCCTCCTTACAAATAAATAAATTATTATTGTTATTATTATTATTATTTGGTTTTTGGAGGTAGGATCTCACTCTGGTCCAGGCTGGCCTGGAATTCACTACATAGTCTCAGGGTGGCCTCAAAAACTCTTAGTGAGCCAGGCGTTGTGGCACACGCCTTTAATCCCAGCACTTGGGAGGCAGGGGTAGGAGGATCGCTGTGAGTTCGAGGCCACCCTAAGACAACATAGTGAATTCCAGGTCAGCCTGGGCTACAGTGAGACCCTACCTTGAAAAACCAAAAAAACAAACAAACAAAAATACTCTCAGTGATCCTCCAACCTCTGCCTCCCAAGTGTTAAGATTAGAGGCATGTGCAACCACACCCAGTCCCAAAACAGTTGTGATGGTTGGTTTTGATTGTCAACTTGATGGGATTTAGAATGATGTAGGATACACACCTCTGAGTGTAACTAAGGATGTTTCTACAGAGAATTATCTGATATAGAGAACTGCTCTCAGTATGGACTTCATATCCAATGGGGTATGTATAGTCTTAAAAAGCAACTACCTTTGCTTCTTTCTAAGAGAATTCCCTCTGTCACTGTTGCTGACATCAGACTCCAGTTTCTTTAGTCCTTCAATATAGACTCAATACCAGCGATGGTCCATGGGTCTTCAGGATTTCAGCATTGATTTGTGACTGCTAAGGCATCCAGCCTTGTGGACTGAACAGCTATCCAGTTTTCAACCTCTCCAGCACGCAGGAGCCATGGCTCAACTACCTAGTCCTTATCACGTAAATTGATCTAATAAATTTCCTTCTATCACTAAGATATCTATATTATATTGGTTCTGTTCTTCTAGAAAGTCCTGCCTAATAAAGTAGTTAAAACATAATGTCTATGAGTATGACACTGGACATCAGACTGCCTATGTTCAATTTTTGGCTAGGTCATTAGTGGTGAGATGTTGGAAAAGTTATTTGGTCTTCCTGTGCTACAGTTACTCACTGAGAACCCAGAGATATCCTTAGAACCTATTTTAGAAAATTCTAGCAAGAATAAAATAAGATATGAAGCCTAAGAACAGTACCTGGAATTTAGTAACTGCTGTATAATTATTTGTTTTTATTTTTAAGACAATAAAAGTTCATTGGAGGAAAGCATTCATGAAATGTGGGAAATCAAACATATACAATATGCTGTTAGTTGGATTTTATATTGATGTAGCATTTTACAGTTATCTGGAAATATCCTGAAATCTTGTAAATATTTGTTTTCTTATTTGTCAATTCCATGCCAAGACTATAATTTTAAGAGGCACCAACATTATAGTTGTACACTGTAGGAAGCAATGAGGGATAAAAGATAATTCTCTAACCTAAGAAAGGTATCTATCAGAAACCTAAGCAATAAACTTCTTAAATGTAAAACTTTCAGAAAAGACTTTTAAAGTCAGAAATACAGCAAGGAAAACCGTTATCATTGCTTTGAGTCAATAAGATTTTGAAGACTAGTCCTCTTTCATTAGCAGAAAAAAAATAAAGATTGGAAAGAAAAACAGCTGCCATTAATATATATTAAATGACTGTCCACACAAAATTCAATTGACTCAATAGAAAATGTATTGGTGAGGGCTGGAGAGATGGCTTAGTGGTTAAGGCACTTGCCTGCAAAGCCAAAGGAACCTGGTTTGATTCTCCAGGGCCCATGTAAGCCAGATGCACAAGGCAGTGCATGCATCTGGAGTTAGTTTGCAGTGCCTGGATGCCCTGATGCACCCATTCTCTCCTCTCTCTCTCTCTCTCTCTCTCTCTCTCTATCTTTCTGTCTCTCAAATAAAAAAATAAATAAACAAAATGTACTAGTGAAACTAAGAGAGCTTAACAAGATAGCTAGCTAAAAGAAAGAAAAGTTCCATTTATATATACCAGCAATAGACAGAAAACATTTTAAAGGATATATTAGTTATATATAATTCCATAGCAAATTAGTCCAAAACGTGGTATCTTAAAACAAAAAACATTATCTCACAAAGTTTCTGAGGGTTAGAAATCCAAGTGTGACTCAGCAGAATGGTTGTGACTGATGGTTTATTATGGAATTGCAGTCACATGCTGGTCAGGGCTACAGCTATCTGAATCCTTAGCTAGGGATACAGAACCCTCTTCCATCATAGTTAATTTGTGTGGCTAGAGGCTGCACACCTAAGCCCCAGTCATGCTGGGTGTGAGCAAGTCCCGTTTCTCTACACATGGACCTCCCTTCAGGGCTGGTGACTATCCTCATGGTGTGACAGCTGCCATCCTGCAGAGGGGTGATGGGAGGAAACAACAGCTTTCCTGGTTTAATCTCTAAATTACTTCTGCTTTTATCTTCAGCAGCTAGTATCTGAACACAAAATGGTAGAGGAATCAAGCTCCACCTTTAAACTTTTTTTATTTATCTATTTATTTATTTAAGAGAGAGAGAGAGAGATGGAGAGAACAGGTGTACAAGGGCCTTCAGCCTCTGCGAATGAACTCCAGAGATATGTGACACCTTGTGCATCTGGATTACTTGAGTCCTGGGGAATCAAACCTGGATCCTTTGGCTTTGTAAGCAAGTGCCTTAGCCATGCTAAGCCATTTCTCCAGTCCAAGCTCCCTCTTTTAAAGGATGAGTTTTACAGTGTGCTAACATATTTTAAAATCATCAAGAGATGCAATATACAATAGATACATAGAAAATTACTCAGAAATAAATCTAACAAACTATTCAAAACTCTAAAAATAGAGCTATAGTGAAAAACATTTAAGAAGACTAGATAATATATATATATATTTCTATATAGTGTGTATATATATGGCATAAAACCAGAAGATCAACTATTTGGGGAGAGGAAAGAGACCACTGAGAGTGAGGAGGTGTGATAGAGGGTTAGGGAAGAATATAAACAAGGTACAAAGATAATACATGAATGAAAATGTCATGAGACCCATTATTTTGTACACTAAAATTTTTTTTTTTTTTTTGGTTTTTCGAGGTAGGGTCTCACTCTAGCCCAGGCTGACCTGGAATTCACTATGGAGTCTCAGGGTGGCCTCGAACTCATGGCGATCCTCTTACCTCTGCCTCCCAAGTGCTGGGATTAAAGGCGTGTGCCACCACGCCCGGCTTCACACTAAAATATTTTAAGAGTAAGTAAGTGTGATATACAATGGTCTAATAGTAATTCTTCCAAATGGACATATTAATCCATTTTTGAAACTTGAACAAGAGTAGATTCTGAAACTGATATGGAAATAATTCGAAGGGACAAGACAGAATACCTACTCTTGAAGGAGAAAAAAGCTATGACTGAAGAATATGTTATAGAAATTACAAGATTTTATAAAGCTTGACATCACTGACAGTAAAGCTTTGTCTTAAGGACAAATTGAGACACAGCATAGAATAGAGAGTTCATATACAGCTCTGTGCAGCTATAGAAACTCGATATAGGCTAGAAGTGACATTGTATGTCACTTAGAAAGGACCACATCATTTCAAAAGCACTACTGGGAAAACTGGCTGCCCATGAAGATAAAAAGAAATGAGTGGTACAGCCCTAATCAAGTCATTCCTCAAAAAGAAATGGTTTCCAGATAATTTTAAATATAAATGCAAAAGGTAAACTTTATTAGTAACTAAATAGACTATATGGATATATCTTTATAAAATTATTATTTGGAAGGGCTTTTTATTTTTTTATTTTTTTATCTTTTTGTTTTTTGCGAGGTAGGGTCTCATTCTAGCTCAGGCTGACCTGAAATTCACTATGTAGTCTCAGGGTGGCCTTGAACTCACAGCGAACCTCCTACCTCTGCCTCCCAAGTGCTGGGATTAAAGGCGTGCACCACCGCACCCGGCTAGAAGGGCTTTTTAAAAGCAGATATGTGATGAAAAGATTGCCTAGTGGTTAAGGCTTTTGCCTGTAAAGCCTAAGGACCTAGGTTTGATACTCTAGTATGTACATAAGCCAGATACACAGATGGTGCATGCATCTGGAGTTCATTTGCAGTGACTAGAGGCTGTGGCATGCTCATTCTCTCTCTCTCTCTCTCTCTCTCTCTCTCTCCCATAAATGTTTTTTAAAAGTTTAAAGCAGATATGAAAATTACTGACATAAATATGAATAGTTCAATCACACTCAAATTAGGAAAATTTCCAAATGTGTTCCACAATGCCTATAGTCACTATACTTGGAAGGGTGATGGAAGAAGACTGCACAGACTGGGCTACATGGTGAGTTCCAGCCTGGTCTAAGAGTGCAATCTTATTTGAAAAAAAAAGAAAGAAATTTAACTTAATAAATCAATTGGACATAAAACAAAAACAGAAACAAATAAGTGTAAATGACATGCCACATATTAGTAAAATAATTTATAATAGGCCACAAAATGCTGATATCCTGGGTATAAGGTATTCCTCAACTCTGGAATGGGGTCCCTGGGTGAATGTATGTGTGAACATCAGTTAGTTATTAATACTAGAGAACATTTGAAGTTGCTGATAGCAGTTTGAAAAGCTCATCTTCATTTTGCCACTTTGCTATGTGACAGTGAAACTGTGTATATTCAATATTTTATCATCTTTCCTTATATACAAGCAAGAATTGGTATTCTTTTCTAGCTCCCAGCTCAGTTCAAAAAACTTTAACATGCCACATGTTTATTGGCTTGTTTTTAGTATTTTGTAAATTCCTACTTACATTCCTTTTACACTTAGTAGTAATATTGCCTTAGAGCTGTGAGAAAATTCAGAAGACAATAAAAATCTGTATACACATTAGAAAACAAATAAAATTCTTGTTTTATTGATGATATGAATTTATTTTCAGAAACTCTAGAAGCTCTAGTTAAGAAAAAAAGAAAAAATGTTAGGCTATCTAATTAGATAAGATGGCTTAACACAAGACAAATATCGAAAGATTTTTAATGTAATTTTTCTATACTAGAAATAAAGACCTAGAAATGGAAATATGGATAATCTTTCACTTACAATGGCAAACAAAGTAAATAAACTATTCATGAGAAACTTAACAAAGCAGGTTTAGTACCATTATATATAAATCTATAAAACATTGCTAAGAGTCATAAAACAAGATCTGACCAAGTGGAAAGACAAACTATTCTAAACGATTTCTCTGCATTTCTATCTGGGTAGAAACAGAATTGGGAATGGGCTTGGCATATCTGGAGAGTAATTCAGTGTGTAAGTGAGCTGACAACTTTCAAACATTGAGCTCTGACCATTGGGCTACACACCAATAATCATCTAGACCTGACCCATGTTCCCATGAAGCTGGGAATGACTTAACAGCAACACAAGACAGGAATTTAAGAAAACATAAAACTCGAGGTGGTGTAGATAAAGGACTTTTACGGTCATCACATTCATGCCATTATCTGACAGATGTGGAAGCAGAGGCCCATGAAGAAGATACTGTTTGTTGAAGTTTATACAGCTAGGAAGCAGCAAAACTGGAACTAGAATTCAGCTCTCTGAACTTCCCCAGCATCCCATCCTGACTCCCAGATTAGTTAGAAGGGCTCAGACTAGTGCTTTGTGAGGTTCTGTAGCACAATTGTGACACATGCCTAGAGGGGAAAAAAAAAAAAAAAAAAACTAGGCATTGCCATGAGAATTATATTCTACTAGTATTTTGTTACATGATAAACACAGTATTAACAAGGTATATCAGGCTGCTTATTCAAAAATTAGGCATAGATCTACACATGTGAAAATGATAACATACCTGTGAGTAAATAAAGGTTGTAGAATTTTACATTTATCAATATCTCATACATATAAAATTACATATGTATAAACATATGTGAAATTGTGTATTTATATGAATATAAATGGGAATATAGGACTGGAGAGATGGCTTAGCAGTTAAGGTGCCTGCCTGCGAAGCCTAAGGACCTAGGTTCATTTCTCTAGATCCCACATAAGCCAGATGCACATGGTGACACATTCATCTGGAGTTCATTTGCAGTAGCAAGAGACCTTGGCATGCCCATTCTCTCCCTCTCCCTCTCTCTCTCTCATAAAGTATTTTAAAATAAATAGATAAATATGAATATATGCACATATATATGTCCCTATGTATAAAAACTACATGTGGGGTTGGAGGGATGGCTTAGTGGTTAAGGCATTAGCCTGAAAAGCCAAAAGGTATAGGTTCAATTCCCCAGGACCCACATTAACCAGATGCACAAGAGGGCGCACGTGTCTGGTGTTCATTTGCAGTGGCTGGAGGCCCTGGTGCATCCATTCATTCTCTCTCTCTCTCTCCTCTCTCTCCCTCTTTCTCTGTCAAATAAATAAATAAAAAATTTAAAAAACTACATGTGTAGAAACATGAAATTATACATATATACAATGATATGAGTATATATGTGTATGTGTGTACACCTATTTACATATACATATATAGAGAGATACACGCTTCTGAATGAAGGTATCACATAATGTTAAACAGTAGTTATTTGGTGTTGCGAGGTGGATGGGAGTGGAGAGAAAGAGAAGGCTAGTGATGTGTATAGTGCATATTTGTGTGATAGTGTTTTCAGGTAACACAGTACTATGCACAATAAATATACACAATGAATTTTAAAGTAAAATATGAGATATCTGAGGTGAATAGGCTGGGATACAGTTTAGTAGGCTGCTTCTCTAGGATTTGTGAAGTCCTGCAATTAATGCACAGAACCAAATAAAAATATTTGAGGTGGGTTTATTTGTTTTCTTTGTGGATTTCTCTATTGCTGATGTTTAAAGATTAATCAAATAATCCAGGCGTGGTGGTGCATGCCTTTAATCCCAACACTTGGGAGGCAGAGGTAGGAGGATTGCCATGAGGCCACCCTGAGACTACATAGTGAATTCCAGGTTCGCCTGAGCTAGACTGAAACCCTACATCAAAAAAACAAGCAAAAAAAAAAAAAAAATCAATCAGATATCTCTTAATAACTTCAAATACCAGGAGCATGAATGGGTTAAAATAAAAGTCATCAGACCATGGATTCAGAAATCACATTAGAGTTTCCTTTTCAGAAGAAAAAGAAAAAGGAAAATTCTATATTTAGTACCAAACAGTGCACCCTTTTAAACTTTTAGAATAATGTGGACATGACCCCTATATGTGTCTACCAGAATAATAAAAATGTTTCAAAGTTTACGTGTGCACATGGTGACAAATAATCTATCAGATTGTCATGTCCATGCCCAGCCCCAAACATCTAGAGCTCTGATCACATTGTAAATACTGGAACTCCCTTGTGTCTCAGCCCTCGTGGATTAGAAGTAAATGAAGTTGCTGGGCAGACCTTCCTTCCAAAATATCAATTAAAATATCCCATTTCCTTCTTTTCTTAGTCTCTCCCTTTTCTAGTAGCCTGGAGTATAAACTCAATAATCCCTGGAAGTATGACCATCATTTTGTAATCTTGGGAGAAAAGCTGTGGACTCATAGCAGGGGTCCTTGGGGCACCCTCAGTGGCATCTTTGGCCTGGGTTGCCAAAGCAGGTATCTCATCATAAAGAAGGATGGACATGCTGAGAAGCTTCTATTTAGCATTCTTTCACTTCAAGCACTGAATGTAACATGAAAGGATATTTGCAGTATAAAACCTTTTTGAAATTGACTTGACTTAGTCATAGTTTTGATGTTCTTATATTAGCAGGAATTAAAATTAACTTTTGTGAAATTAATTATAGAAGAAATCAGGGGTGAAATTCTGAGGGTAAGGAAAATCATTACCTTTCTTCAAAGAATTACTTATTAGACATAAGTCCTTTAGCAGCACCCAGCATAAGGTTACATACAAATCATTGCTATGTCAGTTACAATCACTTCTATTCCATAAAATGTTTCTGGCAATGTGTTAATCCGATTTCTGTTTGATCTTCAGTCTAGAATACTGACTTTTCTCATAGTTCTCTGAAATTAGCTACACGGCTCTAAAATTTAATCTCCATTAACATAAGAACAATATAACCACAAATATATTTATTTTAGCCTATTATTTTTTACTTTGCAGTGAAGACAACTCCCACGCAGATATTCATCACCCCAGGACAGACCTTCTGTTCTGACTTCATGAACTGCCATTACAGACACTTTCAGGGAGCTGTGTGAAAAATATTTGGTCATACTACATAATTTTGCCATGACTGATAACTGATAACCTGCACAAATATTAGTTCTGAAATAAAGTGACATAAGAAATTTGTATAATATAATCAAGTCATCATTAATCATATGTAATCCTTTCACTTCACTGCATTTATTAATCCTTAAAAGATTTTCCAAGAATTGTTTTATTCCAATGTTCTTCATGTGCCATCTGTCCAAGTGCATTACTTATACTCCTACCAGGTTTCACAGATGCCACTTCTTAAATCTGCAAATCTCCTCAGGAGCATCATCTGGCTCCCATTACCCTACTCAAGGGAGCCCCTTGTCTTCACGGTAATGCTGGTGTCAGAGCAGATGTTGCTTATTCTCTGCCATAATTCCTTTCCTTGGTAGAATTTTTGAATCTAAATTTTGAGGTGGAAAAAAAACAAACCCTCATGGGCAAAAGCAATTTCTGCAAATCCTTTCTGTCTGCATGGAAGGCACTTGTTTCCAGTCTTCTGAAGTCTAGGTCAGAGAGGGTCTCTTTGCTTAATGAAGGGTAGGAATAAACACGGAGGCCTGGAGAGAAGTGGGAAGCTAGGGAAGTCAGACACAATGCAGTGCAAATTGCACAAGGTTAGACTGTTTGTGTCAGCAGTGCCTGTTCTTCACTGGGGTAATAAGCAAGACTGATTTAAGGAGGAGAAAAATCTATTTATTTCAGGTATGTGATAGTCACCTGTGACTACCCATGAAATATTACATGGAGATCAGAAATATTCCATGAGATTAGATCAGTATAAGTAATTAGTTTAGAGAACTCATCCGAGTTCTTTTTTAAATGCTAGAATCTGATATTTAAATTACTTTTGCTCCAGATTTACAACTTGTTCATGTTCCTTATTCGCACAGCTTCAAAGCAAAAGATACTTGTAGTGAGGTAAAAAACAATATCAAGTTTGATATTGCACTGACCTGGAGTCAGAACAGGGTTCTAGAGTGAGTTAAGTGCTAACTAATTTATTTGTGGAGCCTTGGGCAACTCATCTTACCTATGTGACCTGTCAGCTTATCTTTTCTTTTTTTGGCCTATGTGTATATGATATGGTGTGGGAGAGGGATATATATATATATATATATATATATATATATATATATATATGTATATATGTATGTATATATATATGCTGTGTGTGTGCACACGCTCCATATACTCACCTGCAGCAGAGGGCACTCACCCGCTATGGCTGCAGCTGAAGGTCGGGTGTCCCATTCATCACTCCTCCACCCTTCTTATTTGAGCCAGAGGCTCTTTACTAATACCTGAGCTTGCTGTTTTGTTTTGTTTTGTTTTATTCATGAGCCCAGGCTATTCCTGATCCCTGCTCTCTTTGCAACATTGGTGTTAGAGGCATGTGTGACCACACCCAGTTATGTATGTGGGATCTGATTCAAACTCAGGCAGCTTCAGACCCTTTCAGGTCTTTATGCTGACACAGGAAGCACACTTAACCACTGAGCCATCTCTCTGGCCCAGCCTCTTTACCTATAGTGAGTGATAGGTGGGACTAAATGTAATCAAAGTAGCATAGTGCCTGGTGTTTGGTAGGTGTTCCCACTTTGTGTTAAACTGACTCGCATCCACTTCCAAAAAATTGCAGAACAGATTGTGAGGCTCTCTGCATCCAGTGGAACAATGATAGCAGTGTTGAAGGTAGGTCCATATATGCTTAGAGGAACAATCTATGGAAATCAAAGTAAATATCATCTGAGAGGCACAACACCAGAGGCTGCTCATTCAGCCACCACAGTCCAGAGGAAAGGGAAGTACTCAGAGCAGCAGGGAGACTGGACAGGACAAATCCCAGGTTCTGCCAGCTCCTCCCTCAGTGACACAGCTGAACACATACATCTGTGAGTCTTGAGATCCACCTTTCTTTCTATTTTTATTTATTTGACAGAGAGAAAGAGGGACAGAGAGACAAAGAGACAGACAATGGGCATGCTAGGGCCTCCAACCACTGCAAACCAACTCCAGATGCATGCACCACCTTGTGCATCTGGCTAACATGGGTCCTGGTGTATTGAACCTGGGTCCTTTGGCTATGCAGGCAAATGCCTTAACCACTAAGCCATTCCTCCAGCCTTGGGATCTTCCTTTCTAAAAGAGGGGATTAAAATAGAAGGAGATGGACTGGAGAGATAGCTTAGCGGTAAAGGTCCTTGCCTGTGAAACCTAAGGACCTAGGTTTGATTCCCCAGTACCCACATAAACCACGTGCATATGGTGAAGCATGCACCCAAAGATCCTTTGCAGTGTGGTTAGAGGCTCTGGCCTGCCCATTCTCATTCATTCTTTCTCTCAAATAAATAAATAAAATAATAGATGGAGAGCTCTGGCAAAGGGGAATTAGCCTCCAGTTTGAAGCCCAGTGACAAGACATCAATAAGAAGCAAGGCTATTTCAATTCTCCCTCCTCCCCATCATTTACTTTCCCCAAATTCACAACTTCCATTTGGTTGGCAAAATCTCCAGCAGGCTGAGACCAACTTTGCAATCAATTTATGCTTCCATTCATTGCACATGTTACCTCTGGTGAGGCAGGCACATCTAAAAAGGAAGAAAACAAATAATTCAATTAATTGAAGACATTAGACTAAACAGAGATGTGAGTAGAAGATAAAAAGAATAAAACCAGCCTATTCTTTTTTCTCTTTATTGATAGTTGGGGAGATTGTTGGTTTTAATAATTTATTGGTTTTGGCTAAGGTACTAATTGCCAGATGTTCATCATAAATTCCCACTTTACAATTGCAACCTCAGCCATGTACCTGTCTTAACAGAAGTGCAGCTCTGGCAAAATTTACAAACACAATTGTTCATATCATTTGCTTTAGTTTCCCCCCTTTTACCACCCCAAGTGTAGCCTTCCATTACTGTGACAACATACCAGCAATAACTAGTTTACAAATAGGAAAGGTCTGTATTGTTTCAGTTTGGAAGGTTCTGTCTATACTTGTGTAGGCCCACTTTGAGTCTGTGATGAGGCAGGACACCATAGCAGGGAGTTCTGGGAGAGCAAAGCCAATCACCTCTTGGCCAGGATGATGGAGAAAAAGGAAGATACCAATGTCCCACAATCCCCTGGAGGGTACTCCCATAGTTTTCAAGTACAAAAGTCTTTAAAGTGTTGAATATTTTAGGCAAGAAATAGTACGTCCATTCAGTGGAAAGAGAGAAAATTAAAAAACACAAAAATTGTGAATTTTTGTTTTTATAGCAGTACACTTAGTTCTTAAGGGAAAAAAATACATTTATGTAATATGTGAAAACTATTATGACAACACTCAGCCAAGAAAAAGAAAAGATGCAATAGGAACAGCTAAGAGCAGGGCTAGAGAAACAATATCATTATTGTGGGCTAATACAAGAACACTGGAACATACTGAGAATTTATAGGCTTAGCCTGGTAAGAAGCTTTATCATAAGCCAGTAGGTCTTCAGCCAACAGCAGCCTAAACAACATGAATGAGTGTTATACTAACAGGTGTAAACACCATAGCTACGACAGCCTGCCTTGATAACTAGGAAGCATAACTAAAACTGAACTATGGGACTGAAATGGCTCTACAAATCAATGAGGGAGAGACAAATCAGTGATTTTATGTCCTAACGCATCCATATACAAACTTGGGAAATAAAGTTGGGTCCCTACTTCATTCTTCACATTAAAGTCAATTTCTTTTGGGCTGGAGAGATTGCTTAGTGGTTAGGGTGCTTGCTGGCAAAGCCAAAGGACCCAGGTTCAATTCCCCAGTACCCACCTAAAGCTAGCTGCACAAGGTAGCACATGCATCTGGAGTTCATTTGCAGTGGTTGGAGATCCTGGCATGCCCATATATTCTCTCTCTCTCTCATAAATAAATAAAATATAAAGTTAACTTATTTTTTATTTTTTATTTTTTTTGGTGGAAGTGGGTTTGAGACAGGGTTTCACTTTGTAGTCAAGGCTGGCCATGAAATCATTGCAATCCTCCTGCCTCAGCTTCCTAAATGCTGGGGTTACAGCATGGGCCGCCACAGCCAGTTTTAAAATTAATTTCTGATGAGGCATTTTTAAATGTAAAAAAATAAAAAAAAAAAAAACAGAAAAACGTGTTGAGTTACAGAGTGATAAAAACTTCTCAGATGACTCAGCATCTAGCCCAGGCGGACCTGGAATTCACTATATAGTCTCAGGCTGGCCTCAAACTCACAGCGATCGATCCTCCTACCTCTGCTTCCAGAGTGCTGGGATTAAAGGAGTGCATCGCCACGCCCAGCTTAAAAATTTTTTAATATTTTTATTTATTTATTTGCAAGCAGAAAGAGAGAGAGAGAACAAGAACATGCCAGGGCCTTTTGCCAGTGCAAATGAACTCCAGCCACATGAACCACTTTGTGCATCTGCCTATATGTGGGTACTGAGGAATCAAACCCAAGTTGTCAGGCTTTGCACTCAAGCTCCTTTAACCACCGACCTATCTCCACAGCCCCCAAAATGAAGTTTTTACATGGAAAAAAATATCACTAAAGCACAGACATAGAAAAAGATATAATTCATATCCAAGGAAGAATTTATTTTCATACTATATTAAGCTCTTCTGCAAATCAGTTAGAAAATGTCAACAATTCAGTGGGGGGGGGGGGGGGAAGCAAAATACAAGAACAGATAATGTCCAGAAAAATAAATACAATATTTCTTAATCACATAAAAAATGTTCAATCATCTTCACAGGAAAAATAAAGGACTGAGAATTATAGCTCATTGGCAGAGCACTTGAAATGCTGGGTTCAATCCCTAGTACCACAAAAACAAAACAAAATTAATCTACATCTCATTTTCACCTATAAGTTAGCAAAGTTCAAAAGTATAATAATAGATTTTCATTCACTGATAAACTGATAAACTTTTATGGAGAACAATTTGACACTATCAACCAAATGTACAAAAGTTCAATTGTGTGTGTGTTTATATACATACAAGCATATGTGTGTGTACATGGTCATGTGTGTGATTGTGGGCACACGCATGTGCCAAGATGTGCATGTGGAGGTCAAAAGAAAACTTTTGAATTGCAAAGTCAATTCGCCATACAAAACAAAAACCCTCTTTGCTTCACCTATTTATTCAAGCCCATTTCTTCACATATTCATGTCAACAACAAAACAATGACTCCTTAGGGACTGTGACTCTGTCCCCACCATGGTTCCTCTCCATGTTAAGACAGCTGTGACTCAGTCAAAAAATAAAAATAAAAAAGATTTTCTGAAGTGTCTCTGAAAGATAGTGCAAGAAGTCTCCCTTTGAACACAACCTTATACACCTCTTTCACTCAATTCTGGGATCCTAGCTTAAAACCTATTCTCATCTTCAAAGGATAGGGAGGAGAGAAAGAAAGAAGCTGAAAGTGACTGAGTTCAGATCAGTGCTGTTAAGGAGAATGTGATGGTGTGAGTGGACAGAGGAGACTGTTCACCATCTTGTAGGATCTAATCTGGAGCTACATCTACTGTGAGGGAAAATGACTTGTCTTGAAGTCACTGTTCATGGTGGGTCCACAGGCTGCAATCTCAGTCATTAAGGTTGAAGACACAGACATCCACATTCTATAGCTAATTCTGTTGACTTTATCTCAGCATACATACTCTCAGCAATTCCCTGGGGCAAGATTGACTGACATTTTTATTAGCAATAACCTCCGCCTTCTGATAATCTGGAGATTTAAGGCCACATAATCACCCTGCATGTCACTGGGAGGAGGGGAGAGAGAGGCCCCAAATCCCTCCTAACACTTGCTTCCTCCCTATCAGCAAGATTAGATAGAGTCCTCTGGCTCTGCTGCCTGGGTTCACATGCAACAAGCAGCTCTGAAGGCAGTGCGAGGAGCCTGGGGCATGCTGGCCTCTTAGACAGCGCAGGCCATGTGTTCGGTCCTGCTGGTGGCAGTGAACAGGCCAGGGACCCTGGGCAGCTAGGAGGAGTAAGCAAGGGGGGTGTGACTCCCACAGCCATGCTGAAACAGAGCACGGAGAGGAGACGGTCTTGGAGCTACAAGCCCTGGAATGCTGCTGAGGGCGAGGATGTGTCCACCCTCGGCAGCAACCAACCCCGCAGGAGCATCTGCTCCATTGGAGCGCGCTCTGGATCCCAGGCCAGCATCATACCGTGGACCGAGGGTAACTACAACTATTACATAGAGGATGACGACGACGGCGGGGAGGAGGAGGAGGAGTGGAAGGATGACCTTGCGGAAGAGGACCAGCAGCCAGAGGAGGTCACCACCACGGCCCTACCTGGTGACCACAGTGACACTGCAACGCAGATGTCCATACTGAAGGTGAACGTGGGCGGCCACAGCTACCAGCTGGATTACTGCGAGCTGTCCAGCTACCCCAAGACACGTCTGGGTCGTCTGGCCACCTCGACCAGCCGCAGCCGCCAGCTGGGCCTGTGCGACGACTACGAGAGCCAGACGGACGAATACTTCTTCGACCGCGACCCCGCCGTCTTCCAGCTCATCTACAACTTCTACACGTCCGGGGTGCTGCTGGTGCGCGACGAGCTGTGTCCCCGCAGCTTCCTGGAGGAGCTGGGCTACTGGGGCGTGAGGCTCAAGTACACGCCGCGCTGCTGCCGCATCTGCTTCGAGGAGCGGCGCGACGAGCTGAGCGAGCAGCTCAAGATCCAGCGCGAGCTGCGGGCGCAGGCGCAGGCCGAGGAGGCCGAGGAGCTCTTCCGGGACATGCGCTTCTACGGGCCGCAGCGCCAGCGCCTCTGGAACCTCATGGAGAAGCCTTTCTCCTCGGTGGCCGCCAAGGCCATGGGGGTGGCCTCCAACCTCTTCGTCCTCATCTCCGTGGTGGCCCTGGCGCTCAACACCGTGGAGGAGATGCAGCACGAGGCGGAGCAGGGCCTGGGCGGAGGGGACCCGAGGCCCATCCTGGAGCACGTGGAGATGCTGTGCGTGGCTTTCTTCACGCTCGAGTTCCTGCTGCGCCTCGCCTCCACGCCCGACCTGCGGCGCTTCTCGCGCAGCGCCCTCAACCTGGTGGACCTGGTGGCCATTCTGCCCTTCTACCTGCAGCTGCTGCTGGAATGCTTCACCAGCGAAGACCAGCGGGGTGTCAAGGGCTCGCAGCACGAGCACGACCTGGAGACCGTGGGCCGCGTGGGCAAGGTGGGCCAGGTGCTGCGCATCATGCGGCTCATGCGCATCTTCCGCATCCTCAAGCTGGCCCGCCACTCCACCGGGCTGCGCGCCTTTGGCTTCACGCTGCGCCAGTGCTACCAGCAGGTGGGCTGCCTCATGCTCTTCATCACCATGGGCATCTTCGCCTTCTCCGCCGCCGTCTACTCCGTGGAGCACGATATGCCTGGCACAAATTTCACCAGCATCCTCCATGCCTGGTGGTGGGCCGCGGTGAGTACCACGGCCCTTGGGCTTTTATCCTTTGCCCCCAACCCCACGGGCACTGAGTCCCTATGCCCAGGTCATGAGTTTTCAGTCTTCTCCTATCCTGTCTGCCTTGCACACTACAGCCTCGGACGAACAAAATGTGGGTGGATGTTACAAAGTTGGGAAGACATCAACACTGTAGTCTACTAAGTAACTGACTTTGATTTGGTCCAGTGTATCTTATAATCCATATTTAACATCAAAACCTTTTGACGGGGAGCTTGGAATGGTGGTGTACAGGATTGAGATTCCAGCACTTGGGAGGTGGAGGTAGAAGGATCGGGAGTTTACGACAATTTAAAAGCCAGCCTGAGGTACATGAAGTCGTGCTTCAGTAAACAAATTCAGGAGTTTAAGATCATCCTGGCTAGATACAATTTGAAGGCCAGCCTTGTCTACATGAAAGCCCTGTCTCAAGAAACAAACAAACAACACACATGCAAGCATACGAGCAAAAAACCCAAAAATCCTTGACAGGCAGAATTTGAAAGCAGTGTTGATGACTCACTGTTAATGAATGTGAAATGCTTCATGGTCATTATTGTGTTTATAATAATGGGCTGATTTAAACATCAGAACCCTGTGAAGCAGTTATAATCAGCATTCCTTCTGAAGATGAATAGAAATAAGCTTCAATTTTTTGAAGGATACTATATATTTGTTACAAGAAAGGAAGATAACATTTGGCTGCAATGTCAGCCCTAACAGAAAGCCCACTTCCTCTTGCTGTAGTTAAGTCCTGAGTTTGGGAAAATGCATTTCATAACCAGAGGAACTGAGTAACAGAGAGCTGGGTGCTGATACTCAGCTCAATGTGGTAGAACAGGGTTAAAATCTAAGCCTGTGCTTCCATGGTGAGCCTGACAAGCAGTGCCAGGGTGAAGGAAACAGATTCTGAGGACACTCAGCACTTACTAAAGCAGAGATCCAGAGGCTCCTAAGAGCTCATCATTGAAGCAGACTTAAAACTCACCCAGTAAAGCTCAGGGAATTTTGTGGAAGAGAGAACAGAAATATTGTAAGAGCCACAGGTTGGGACGTCATACCCAGAGGCATTGCCCCCCCCCCAATACCTGACTGTTGCTCTCGCAACACATAACCCATAATCCCATCAGGAATACTGGCAACCCCATGAGGATGGCCCCCTGTGGAATGGGGGCAGGGAGGAGGGAAAATATGGTGCCAACATACGTTGTATACACACAAAGTATGTTCTTAATTTAAAATGAAAAGAAAAAAGAAAAATCTAAGCCTGCCCTTCCACCAGCACCCTTTCCAGCTTTAGTTCTTAATCATACCTTGTCTAATTTGTACCAATAATGGATTAATTATTCTTGTCAGTGTTATCATTGGTATTTGTGTTTTTATGTGCCATTTGATCCAAATACCTATATTTCTGATACCCTAAATGAGTCCCTGGAAATAAATTCTAAATAATTCTTGTTAGATCAATAAATAAACTGATAGGTGTGGGAAAGAATTGGGTGTATTCTTTCCATGGTTTTGTTCTTTAAAGTAGATCGTAATGTCTTAAAAACATTAAATGAGCAAAAAGGAAAGCAGTTACTTGCAACATTAACATTGTATATGAACACAGTCTGGTACAACATTCAGAGAGGAACACAGTGTATTGTGATATGATGGAAGGCTCAGAACACTGGATTCTGACCTCAGATACTCCAACAATTAACTGTGACTCTGAGTAGTTAATTGTCAAACTTCACTCCATCATTCCTTATCATTTCTACATCTCTAGAAGAGGAGTAGGTCTTATAGGGCTCCACATTTCAATGAGTTCCTTCCCTTGAAAGCAGAAAGCTCAGGTGGACATTAGGACTTTTGAATTTTCTTCAATGATAAGGTGACATTGGGCTTTTCTGACAGGCTAGTCAAAAGCTGTTCCTCTGGTCATATTCCAAGTGATGAAAGGTCATTGCCATAGTAGATAAACCATGTGTGCAGGTGGAGTTTGTAGAGGATGATTGTCCCCAGCAAGTGACATTTACTTTGGAGGTGACTAAAGCCCAAGGCAAAGAACAAATCCACATGCTGAAAATATAATACAAAGTTTTAGAGTCAAATTTTTATCCATCCAAACATCTTAAAAGGCTATCATGTATAGGCATTGGACATAACACACTTACAGCTAGATTAACCCACAGTAATACTATTTTGACATTATGTATACTGATATAAATGGTTTTTTTAATGAGGATTGGTATTCATGTTGGATTTTTTACCTTTAAAATATGTCCTGAAGTTAATGCTGATTAATCTACTTACATTCTTCTTTTTTAAAAAAAATTTTTTTTAATTTTTATTTATTTATTTGAGAGTGATAGACAGAGAGAGAAAGAGGCAGATAGAGAGAGACAGAGAATGGGCGCTCCAGGGCTTCCAGCCACTGCAAACGAACTCCAGACGCATGTGCCCCCTTGTGCATCTGGCTAACGTGGGTCCTGGGGAATTGAGCCCAGAACCAGGGTCCTTAGGCTTCACAGGCAAGCGCCTAACCGCTAAGCCATCTCTCCAGCCCCTACTTCCATTCTTGAACTGATTGCTTCAAAGTGACATTTTCTTTTTGTTCACTGAAATAATTTTACAAAAAATAAATATTTTCTCTATAAATTTTCCAGTACCATTCCATTTTTAATCTATGAAAAAGTTTACCAATCATTGCACTAAGCAATGTTAGGGGCCACGGCCGGAGTGACAGGTATTATCTCTTCCAGACCCTTGTTGTCACAGATCAATTTTTTTTCCATATTTCAATCTTCCCATTTGTCAACCTTCCTCCTTTGTCCATTTAATTCGTACAAGTTATTTTGAACAAATAAATGACTGATAACTTGTGATATTTTTTTCCTTAGCCAATCTATGAACACTGTAGGAACACTTCCCCTTGATTGTTTTAGGATTGCTCTGTTTTTTCAGAACAATCTAGCCCCTCTTGATATTTCTGATTATCTTTATGGTATGTACTAAGTCTTCCATTATCATAGGACAAGTTGGATAGAACACCATCAAGATGTAGACAAAATATCTTGTTTCTTGTATGTTGATGTAAAGTGAATAGATAAAAGATATTATAAATAATTTCTCATATAACATACAGAAGAATCCATCCTGTTTCCTCACTGAATATCTTCAATGTGCAAATGATACTGTAAATACTGGGGATACAGAATGATGGAGGGAAATATGGTGAAGATGTTTTCACTATGATGCCTACATGTCAATGCAAAAAGATGCATATTAAATATTTTCTGATGATGGCATGTCTTGTATAAGATAATAGATAGAGAAGTGTTTGGATGGTATGATCTCTCTTTGATGGTATAGTCAGAAAAAGCCCATAAGAGATGATATTGAGACAAATTTGAACCACAAGAACAAATTCTCTTAAATACACATAATGAAATAGACATGATAACATGCAAAGTGGATGAATCCTAGAAGTGACTCTGATCCACAAGTATTTGGTTGATCGTGAGTTTAAAAAAAAACTGAGCACAAACCCATGATAAATGTGCATTTGTTCATTTGTAAACAGTATAAATGTTTCTTATTGTCACAATAATACATCATAAAACAACCAGCACTCATTCATTTAGTGCATGAGAATAAAAGTGAGCAATTGAGTCTACTTTGAACTGGAAGGTTCTTCTCATTTGATGTAATTCATTCTTATGCCTGATGTCTGATGAATGACAATGACAACTATATGACAATGGCTCAATGAGGAGACTGGGTCACATGTCCAAACTTGCCCACAGGTGTGTCCATGTCTGGCGCAAAGGTCAAGAAGGAGAGCATAAACCTGACCATGTAAGCACTGTATCATATCGCTTCTGTTCATATTTGCTCAGCACATTGAGTTGTTGATATCAGCTCAACCCAAAGCAAGTCACATGGCCACACTCCGGCAAGGTGAAAAGCAGGTCTGCCCAAGATAGCAAAGCACCATGGAGTTATATGGCAAATATTGTGTCCATAGGAAGGTATATACCTCAGAAAACACACCATCACATATTGAAGTTTTCAAGATGAAGAAAAGGAAAACATGGCTGAACTTTTCTTAATGCCACTCCTGAGCTGCAACCTGATGGAATGAGTACCTCATGTGAGTCAGATTCCCCAGCCCATTCTCCTATGTTTGGTTAGTGCATTCAGGATAACCCCAAATCTGACTTGCTGTTTATTGTCAAGGATCCTACAACCTTCCTCTGTAATTCAACTCAGGGTTAAGAGGAATACAGTAAATTTTATTATTGTGAATTTCCCGTGCCTGCAAAAAAACAAATCCCTCATGAATGCCTACATCTGCAGCTGCTCATGCTCATGTAAGATAAACATGTCTACCAAGTCTGTCAAATGGAGGTTACTGGTGAGCAGTAATGTAATAAGAAACATATGTAAAATACTCCAATAAGTCTGTAATAAAGAGATGCTACCATATCGGACTAGTTACCACACGGAAACACTTGCCTTTGATTCCAAATTCATTATAGGGGAAATTAAAGCAGAAGAGATTCCTTCTGTGCTGGGGGGAAAGAGAGAGGCTGTGAAGCATACAAAAGGGTCAGCAGTTCTGTGTGGCAGAGTTTCGGAGCCTGCAAGCAAACAACAGGCCATGCCTGGAACAGCTCCAGCCCTCTGGGTTCTCTCAGGATTTCCCCAGATTGGTGAATGCAAGTTATTGCTCAGCAAGAGCAATTAGCTCTATGATGCAGCTATAATCATTTGCCTTCTAGGTGGAGATGTTTTTAAGAAGAAAAGGCCAATTAGAGTGTCAACAAACCATTTCTTCCTGAACTTTCCACAAAGGGTGAAAGTTGTAGAAATCGAAGAGGAAACTATAGTATGAACTGCTTTCTTCTAAAATGCTCCCAAAAGGAAATTTATTTCAGCTGAGAAACCAGAGTATTATACTCCAGAGACCTGGCTCTCGTCTTTGCTTTCCTAAATTACATAATCATGTCCATGCAAATAGTTGGCTCTTGCAAGATCACTGGAATGTATTTTAATTGATTAATTACTTGGAGAAGGCACATTGACAAGTGAATTAGACAGGTTACCTTCTGGGAAAAAAGGAAGCCAAAATGGATATTTGCTATAGGGAAACAGATGCACAGGCATTAGAACACCAGAAGATCAAAGTAACAATGGTAGAAAAGTAGCTATTGGTTCTAAATTGGGAGAACAAATGGGAAAATGTTACTAGAACTTAGTAGCACAGAGGAGGGCCATAGGGTAGCCATTGAAGAGATATCTAAGATGGCAGGACCAAGTTGATGCTGGAAGTGATGGGGACTGCTAAAACCATAGCAACCAATTGATACTGGAAGGATACTGATGAAAGCCAGAGTCAACAATGAAAATCTTTATAATTTCATTCCACCTCTCAGTCTCTCAAAGCTGCCTCTCTCTGGCAGAACATAAGAAGTCAGAAGGTAAGAGCAAATAGGACATATAGTCTACAGAGTTCCACTTGCAGGGTTACAGAAAAGAGGACTAGAGGATGTCAGACTTGGAAATGAGATGCTTCAGGTAATATCTGGCACAAAAAAGTGTTTAAAGGTCTAGCTTCTTCAGAAATAGCACAGGAGCTGTAAGTGAGGCAAAAGCTCAAGGACACTAGATATTTATGGGATCCTGATTTGAGAGTGCTCTCCTTTTATATCTTTAAAGCATGCTCCTCCTATTGTTCAATATGATTTGTGTGGGGCATGATCAAAGGGCAAGGGAGGTACCAAATGAGCAAAGGATGCATGAGGCATTATCACATGCCTTTGTCAGGGGTGCATCAATAGACTCCCAACTTGAATCTGTGATTTTACTTCAGCTTGGACACACCTCCTTCTTATTCTATAATTTGCATTCATGTTGTAACTTTAGCAGAGTGTACCATGTGGCTGAGGGCTATTGCTCTCATTAAGATGGTAACCTTATTTTACCTGAACTTTACTTGGAATTACTGTGAAGAATTGCCTTCAGTGTCTGTGACCTGTTGTTTACTGCTTTGTAATCATGCTAAATGTTTCTCTTTAAGGCTGCATTATTTTGTGGGAAAAATAGGTTTATTTTGGCTTATTGACTCGAGGGGAAGCTCCATGATGGCAGGGGAAAATGATGGCATGAGCAGAGGGTGGACATCATCCCCTGGCCAACATCAGGTGGACAACAGCAGCAAGAGAGTGTACCAAACTCTGGTAAGGGGAAGCTGGCTATAATACCCATAAGCCGCCCCCAACAATGCACTCCCACCAGGAGGCGTTAATTCCCAAATCTCTATCAGCTGGGAACCTGGCATTCAGAACACCTAAGTTTATGGGGGACACCTGAATCAAACCACCACATTCCACCCCTGGCCCCCATAAACTGATTACCATAAATGATGTAAATTACAATGCATTCACTTCAACTTTAAAAGTCTCCATAGTTTTTATCAATCCCAATGATGTTCAAACATCCTCATAGTCCAAGATCTTTTAACCAATCCATAATACCAAAAATATTTTTTTTAAAAAAACACATAATGGCACAGAATAAACATTCACACTGAAAAAGATGGCATTGGGCATAGAAAATAACTAGTCAAGCAATACAAGATTTAAACAGGGCAAACACCAAACTCTGTAGCTCCAAGTTCAACAACTCTAGCCAGTGACAAGTCTCCAAATCCAGTAATTCTAACAAGCAACAAGTCTCTGCAGTTCCAATCCTACCCCTCTAGCTAGACTACTCACAGTCCTAGAAAACTTCATCTGAGCCTGGCAGCTCTCCGTGGCAGCCATCTTGTGGTCCCAGCATTTCTACTGGGTCTCCACTGCAATCCACAGTTCATCCTCATGGCTTCATCGGGTCTCCATGCAGGCAATCCTAAGCACACCTGCTTCGCACTGCCCATGGCCGTTTCCAAAACACAAGACTGTGTTGCATATTCAGTGACCCTCTCCTGCATTTTTTATACTCCATAATACCAGGTAGAGTGCCAATTTATTAATCTGGGGGGAGGGGTGGATAAACCAGACTTTGAAGAACAGGACACTCTTTGAGAACTCAGGCCCCTTCAAAAGAGTCTACGTTCTTCCTGTTGCCCCAGTGCAGGTTGCTGGTCCAATCTCGATGGTTGTAATCTCTCGTATAATTATAGCTGAATGGGCAGAAGTTTCAGCCTAGAAATTTTATTTCTGTGCCGTATCCCTCTGCTCATACCAGTCCATTTCTATGCAAAGCAACCCTGCACAAGTTCTTAGGACATGGGCATAACAGGAAGCTTCTCCTGCAAACTGCTTCTAGCCCAGTCTAGACAAAGCTCTTTCACACCCTCACAAGCCAAACCTCACAGTCCTTCATTATTACTGCAGTCAGGTCTCTCAACTCTGACCAGAATAGTCCATCAAGCTGTACTTACAGCTGTGCAAGGCATCTCTTAGGCCAAGGTTTCAAATTCTTCCACATCCCTCTTGAAAATCAGCTCCAAGAGGCCAAAGCCGTACAGTCAGCTTTCTAGCAGCAGCAATCCCACTCCTCTGGTATCAACTTTACTGTTGCAGTCAGGTTTGCATTGCTGTCAGGAAACATTTGACCAAGAGCAGCTTGTGGGCAAAAGAGGTTTATTTGGCTTATAGTCTAAAGGGGAAGCTCCATGGTGGCAGGGGAAAATGATGACATGAGCAGAAGGTGGACATCACCTCCTCGCCAACATCAGGTGGACAGCAGCAACAGGAGAGTGTGACCAAGGCTGCATTTTTAAACAGATTAAAAAAACTAGAGTGGGGCATGGTGGCATACACCTTTAATCTAAACATTCAGGAAGCCCAAGTGGGAGGATTGCTGTAAGTTCAAGGCCAACCTGGGACTATAGAGTAAGTTCCAGGTCAGCCTGGGCTAGAATGAGACCCTACCTCAAAAACAAACAAACAAAGCAGACACTAGAACTTAAGATTGATACCTAGAGTTAACTATAAAGATAGGTGCAGTCACATGTATCAAAGCCTTGCCAATGATCTTTTCAGTAAATTATGATCCAAAGAAGGAGAGTTTGCAAAAAGATGTTTAACAGGCACATTAATAAGTATCACCTTTGAAATAGACTCCTTTGAAGGACATGTCCTGAGAGGTATATTAATTTCAGACAACAACAAAAAAAAGGTTCATCTTTACCACCTCCAGGTCTTTAGGAAGAGCAGAGGTATATTAATTATTTTTAAAAATTAGGGGATGAAAAGAATCATTTCTGTGGAGATGAGACTAAGAACTTGTCAAAGTAGGAAATAAAGGCATTGAGAGCGCAACACTACTGGAGATTTATATCACATCCACCAAGGCTCAGTGAATATTGTGAAGAGGGGGCAAAAAGAATATTAAGAGTCACAGAGTATGTATGTATACTTTATGGCACTGTCCTGACATGAACTGACTGGCACCCTCTGACTCTAGTGATTACCAATCCCTCCACAATTGCAGCACAATTCTGAGACCATCAACATTTTTATGAGAGAGAAAATGAACATTGGAACACCAGGGCCTCCAACCACTGTAATCCAGTCACCACCTTGTGCACATATGTGACCTCACATGCTTACATCACCTTGTGGATCTGGCTTCTGTGGGGCCTGGAGAGTTGAATATGGGTCCTTAGGTTTCTCAGGCAAGTGCCTTAACTGCTGAGCCATCTCTCTAGCCCTGCCCATTAACATTTTGACATAGAGGATAGTGGTAGACAAGAGCAGCAAAACAACAAAACAGAGGAAGGACTACCTTAAAAGAAGGGTTCTCATGGAATGGAATGTAGGGGAGGGGACAAAAAAGTATAATGGGGGCTGGAGAGATGGATTAGCAGTTAAGGCACTTTTTTGCAAAGCCAAAGGATCCAAGTTCAATTCCCCAGGACCCACTTAAGCCAGATGCACAAGGTGGCGCATGCATCTGGAGTTCGTTTGCACTGGCTGGAGGCCTGGTGTGCCCATTCTCTCTCATAAATAAATAGAAATAAAAAAAAATAAGCAACGAAGTATAATGGGATGGGGCCATGATCAAACTACTGTATACTCATATATTATAGTTCTCAAAAGAAACTAGGGGCTAAAGATATGCCTCAGAGGGTAAGAGTGCTTGCCACACAAGAAAGAGGACTGGAAAGGACCTGATTTTCCCAGAGTTCAATTTTCCCAGCACCCATGAAAATAGTTGGGCATGGCCACACATGTTTGTAACCCCAATCCTTTGGAGGACAGAAATGGGAGAATCTCTGGGGCTCTCTGGATGGCCAGTTGGAGCACAAAAAGCACCTTTGGGTCAAGTCAAAAATTCTGCCTCAAAGAAACAAGTAGGTGAATGGTAGAAAAGGATATCTGACTTTCTACTCTGGCCTGTGTATGTATGCATGAGATATGTGCATCTGCATATTCCCCCCTACATGCTATACTAAACACACAAAAAATTTAATACCCTTATTTGGGGCTGGGGAGATGACTCAGTGGGTAAGAGTGCTTGCTGTGCAAGCATGAGGACCCCAGTTTGATCTCAAGTACCCACATTTAAGAAAATGGGTATGACCATGTGTGCCTGAAGCCTCAATGCTGAGAGGGGCAGAGACAGTGCCAGGGCTCCCTAGTCAGCCAGTCTGACCATAGCGCAGGCAGCTCCATGTTCAGTGAGAGTGAGAGACTCCTGTCTTAGGGAAATAAGGTTGAAGAGCTATTGAGATGTACGCTCATGTCTTCTGACCTCTGCATGCATGCATACACCCATGTTCATAGACTACATATACACAGACCACATACTATACACAAAAATAGCTTCATTTTTTCATGATCATAATTCCCAGATGCATGGACTACTAGCTGCCAAGACAGAACGTATCTATACTTAATTCTTTATTAAGTATTCAAGCATTCCTTGTTCAGTGAAAAATCCCAGTGAAATCCTTCTGAGGTTTCCAAGGCAAGTCTGATGCTTCTTCTCATAATACTTGGCAGGTCAGGATTTGCTGGTTAGTGAATTAGCTGCCAGGGGAAGGTCACATTCTGGCTTTTGGGACCCTAAACTAAGGAAAATATGTAAGTTTTCAACAGAATGGTAAGTTTCCAGTACCCAGAGTGGCTGAGCCAGCCAGTTTTGCTGGATATTGTGATGGATTGCAGACATTTTGGTCACATTTCCAAGCCCAGCGCCTGCTGATGTGCAAACTCATTCTTTGAAGTCATGGATCATTCTGGGACCTTCAGTGTTTAATGCAAATCTATGGAGAAGTGGTATGTCCCTGTAACCTAGAGAAAAGTTCCCTACAGCTAAGGAATTCTGAGTCCTCCTAGAGCGAAGAACAAGAAAAATATTTCACATTGAATCAAATGATCTACAAAACAGCTAAGTCTACATTTTGAACAAATTCTTGGTGACTACTCTCACACAGCATCCTAGCAGAAAATATCTTTTCTCTGTAGTGAGCCAAGATACTCAGAAATATTTATATCACATTGTATATACCAAATATTTATTCTTCTTTCAGCCAATTCTCTTTGCTTTGGACTTTTTGAAGTTCAGAGAGAGAGAGAGAGAAAGGAGGAAATAAAGAAACCACAATGAAGGAGGGGTTGGGATGAAGCAAAGCCAATGTGGGGATCAATCAAAAATTGAAAATCAGGACTCTGACTTGATTTTTTTGCCTCCGTGTCCCCCCTGCCATCCTCCCCTCCCCCACATCCTGGAACTCTGAGTGGCTGGTTAACTGCAAGGCCTCCTGCCTGGACTTTAGAGACATTTCATGTTCTGAAACGACCCCATTTTGCCACTTGCCTTAATATTCAAACTCTGTTAGACAGTTTTCACAGAAAATCAATTGACATAAGGTTCTGAGTGGGTTGTGAGTGATGGTGTTACTAACACACGAAAGCTGTTGCTCTGCTCACACACCTGGACAGAAGTCTGACTCCATTCTTTTTCTCTTGGGTGAATGCAGACGCACATGGAGACATTGAGATCAACCTAGCCTTAATGTCTGTGCCTCCATCACCTTTTCCTCCAGAATGTGGGCAAAGCCAGACGATACCCTTGCCTCCATCTCCTTCATTTAGCATTTAGTAGACATCAGGGGCACTGGTTTCTGCAACCTGTGGATCTAGCCAGCACCTGGCAGAGTGTGTGATCCTCCCTTCAGCTTGGACCATTCTGAAGACAGCATTCCCTGAGGCTCCCAACATGGTGTGCACTAATGCCATTGCTCCCACGGCCTGTGCTAGGCACGCCTTCAATTCCTAGAACAATCCTTTAAGATGAATGAATTGTTTTCCCCATGTGTCAAAAGCAGAATCTGGCCTGGAGAGATAGCTCAGCAGTTAAGGTGCTTGCATGCAAAGCCTGAAAACCTGCGTCTGATTTCCCAGTTAGTACCCACATAAAGCCAGATGCACAAAGTGGTGCATGTGTCTGGAGTTCCTTTGCAACGGCAGGTGGCCTTGGCATGCCCATACTCACTCTCTTTCTGTTTGTCTCTCACACACACATAAATAATACATTTTTAAGTAGGATCTGAGGCAGAGACCACTTAGATGATTTACCCAATGCATAAAACTGCAGAGTAGATATGTGTGGTCCCTATTTCTATAACCTAATCTCTACCACCTGCCTCTGCCACATTTTTTTCTATTCCACTGTGGGACAAGGATGCCCCACCTCTGAGCAGATCTCTTGCCAGACAGAAATGAGACAGTAAGCTTTGAGTCTCATTTAACCCAAAACAGGCATACATTTCCCTTTGTGGGGACTGGGTGCATCTGTGGTTCTTATCAGCATCGCCAGATTTGCCCAGCTGGCTCACTTCTTCCCATTCTAATCAATCAACCATATTTGAAAGTTCAAAGGAGCCCTTGCATCATCAGAACACGGTGCTACCATTTTTGAGCCAAAGGTCAATAGGGACAATAGAGTGACTCCAAATCATTACTGCCACCTGTTGGCAGACTAGGACAACTGCCACACAACCCTCTGGAGTTGTGCAATGCAAGACGATTACAGCTGTTAGCAACAGCCATGACATAGAGGCTCTAGGGGACCAGAGAATGCACATGAGGCATTAAAAAGTTCCTAAGGGATGTTCCCAGGTTTTTCTCTGGCTATACTAAGTGATATCTAGTCTCATGGGGACCTGCATTTTAAAACAGAAGCTTGTTAACCTAAATAAATCTCTAGTGGAATTTAAAGCAGTGTGTCAAGAATGATGAGAAGGATTTCTTTCAGGGTAAACATATTTTTGGTCAGTGAGGTCTTCCAAAAGTTCCTTCACAAAATGAGTGTATTTCTCCAGACATGTGCAATTAATGAATCTTAATTTAAAAATATCAATTAAACTACATAACCAACCTGAGAAATGTTGCAATTGTCTTCCTTTCAAAGATGGGAGGACCTTCATGGACCTTCAAGGCATTTAAACCTTGTGTGTTCCTAGTACTGTGTTTTCTATAGTCTATACAAGAATCCTGAGAGTCCACTCAAGAGTCTGTATGCCTTTCCCCAAGTCTCCCAACTGGGGAGGCTTGGAGTCTGAACTTGAATCCTGTTTGGACTGGTTCTAAGGTCAAGCTGCTTTTCACACATACATGATGCAGAGAAATCCAGGGAACTCCTGTGCTAGCAATGGCCCCAGCTGTGGGGAGCTGCAGTCAAGAACCAGCAACCACTGATCACGTTCCACATGAGGAACTCAGCACATGCTCCCTTAAGCCCTCCTTAAAACAACTCTCTAATGTACGTATTCCCTGTGTTGCACGTAAGTGCATGTATGAGTCATAGTCGATATTTAAACCAGTCTTACAGCTCCACAGCTTACATTCCTTCCACGGCACTGTCCTGCAGGCAGACCTTCAAAGCTGGCTCTGTGGGGAGCTGTTAAACTTCCCCTGTGTACTTTAAGGACACGGGGCACTTCCCTTGATAGCTTCTCTCCCTTCTTCCTCCTTTTCAGAGCTAACAGTTCCACCCTGCCTTCTCTTCTGTACAGGTGAGCATCTCTACCGTGGGCTATGGAGACATGTGTCCAGAGACGCACCTGGGAAGGCTTTTTGCCTTCCTCTGCATTGCCTTTGGTATCATTCTCAATGGGATGCCCATTTCTATTCTCTACAACAAATTCTCCGATTACTACAGCAAGCTCAAAGCTTATGAGTACACCGCCATCCGCAGGGAGAGGGGAAAGGTGAACTTCATGCAGAGAGCCCGAAAGAAGATGGCTGAATGTTTGGCTGGAAGCAACATACAGCCCACCACAAGGCAAGAAAACTAATGCTTCATAAGATGCATGGCTGGTAGAGAGCATGAACTGTAAGGCTTCCCTGCTTCCTTATAAAAATTATGATAACAATTGGTAGCAAAGGAACGTGTGCAGGCGACACACACGAAGGGCATCCCATTCACAAAGTTCTACCTCTAGAAGCGCACGCTCGGCCCACACTCAGAATAACTCACACTACTCTAATCTTGTTGTATGTGTGAATGGCTCTGGCAATGGAAATGGCTCAAGAAGGGTAACATCTTGGATTTCTCTTTTAGCTTGTTGTGGCATCTAGCTCAATACACATTATTAGACTTGAGTAGTCTAAAGAAGTGTGTCTTTAATTTAAAGGGGGAAAAGTCTGAAATTCCCAGAGAATGGAGTATGACAATGGGAACTGTATGCGCTTTGGAGTCAGACAAGACCTCAGTCAGAATTCCAGTTCCACAAGCTGCCTGGCTTGAGGCAAGTTACTTTAACCCTCTGAGCTTCTGTTTCTTCAGTTGTGAAATTTATGTAACATCACCCACATTCTCATGTGAGGGTGGGAATTGGAGATATGACTTGTAAGTACTCAATAAATGATAACTGTGAAAACTGGTTTTTGTTTGATATATTCTCTGCCAGCCATTCTCACTTAAGGGCAGCTTTGCTCCTTAGGGGACATTGGCAATGTCTGGAGACACACTTGAGCCCACATGTTTAGAATACATATGCATGTGGAGGTCATAGGACAACTTTTTGGTGTTGGTTCTCACCTCCCACCTTGTTTGAGGCAAGGTCTCACATTTTTCATGACTGTGGTCACCAAGCTGGCGTTTCGAGGATTCTCCTATCTCCAACTCTTGTTTTGCCCTAGGCATGCTGCATTTACAGACATGTACAGTGGTGTCCAGTTTTTCTGTGGGTTCCGGGGATCCAACTCAGCTACCTACACGTGCATGGCAAGCACTTTTTCCACTGAGCCATCTTCCCAGTCCTGGAGATGTGTTTGAATCCATGACACTGTCCCCATGACACCATAAATGATCTGATCCTAAATGTCAGCAATGGCAGTGTTGAGAAACTTTGGTCTAGACTTACTCTGGGAACACCTGCAAAACATGCCCATATCATCTGCTAGTTCCCCTCCCCTTGAAAGGAGCCCCCACTGTTGTCACAGCTCTGACTTCCTGTCCTGCTCCTTTCAGAAAATTGGGGTGTGAGTCACCTGCCCTCTGGAATAATTGCTGTGTGCCAAGCACTGAACAAAGGACATCCCAACCTGTATTTCAGCTAAGCTGTGTGACAGGGAAACCAGGACTCCCAGCTCATTCCTGTCCTCAAGGCTTTTCCTCTTACTTCTTCTCTCCGTCCTTCGCGTTATCGGGAAGTAAAGTCTCAAAATTGAATGCTCATTTGAGCTAAGCTAACTGGGACTTGCCTCTGTAACTAGAATTTGCCATTCTGTCCATTAAATTCCTCTTAGGACCTAACTGGATCTACACCTGGGTCATAAGCAACAGTAATCCTTATGTAGCTTATAGTGATAAGCATTATGGACCGTGTGTATACTATATAACTTTAGCCCTTAATACATCCCTAAATGAGGTAATGTATTCCTTCTTTACTTAAGAACGAATGGAGGCTCAGAAAGGCTAAGTAATCCAGCTACATTCACCCAGCCACAGAATGGTAGGGCTGGCCTTTAAGCCAACTTGGTCTTTAACTTGGGGCTCTCAATCCCCTGCAGGTTGCTGGAGCAGAGTGCTAGGCTGCTCCAGGGTGTCTGAGTCAATAAATCCTGGGGGTGTGTAAGGATTTAGATTCCTAAGAAGTGCCAGGTGGTGCTGCTGTTACTACTTCATGAGAAGGAGGGGAGAGCCACAATTTAAGAATCGTGGTCTACATCTCTCTTCTGTGCCCCTCCCATGATTAGCATTGTTTACAAAGCCAGACTGAAGTTGTCATTAGCTTTCTGTCTTCTCACTCCCAAGCATTCTTGTCATAAAGATCTGGTGTCTGAAGAGTGGACAAAAGGGCCACTGTTGTAATATTACTAAATAAAAGCCAGGGGCCCTAGGCATCTTAGTCTGTTTTGTGCTACAATAATAGGATAGTGAAGGCTAAGAAATTTATAAAAAACATAAGCACATTTCTGTTCTGGAGACTGGGCATCCAAAACCAAGACATAGGCAGTCTAGATAACAGGCTCAGGCAGCCTCTGCTGCCAAGATATTGCCTTATTGCTATGTCCTCCAGAGAAGATTGTGCCCTAATATGAAAGAATGCAAGCTCACCAAACACTACTGTCAAGTCTCTTATAAAGTCTTTTATTCCGCTCATGAGGGAGGAGCATCCTGTGCTAACCATCCCTCAAATGTCCCACTTCTGAATAATTCCTACACCTGAATTGTGGGGTGGGACCCACTCAGACTAAAGCATAAAGTAATTTGAATTTTACATAAATATTTTTATATGCGTTCATTTATTTTTTATTTATTTATTTGAGAGCTACAGACAGAGAGAGAAAGAGGTAGGTAGAGAGAGAGAGAGAATGGGAGCCCCAGGGCCTCCAGCCACTGCAAACAAACTCCAGATGCATGCGCCACCTTATGCATCTGGCTTACGTGGGTCCTGGGGAATCGAGCCTTGAACCAGGGTCCTTAGGATTCACAGGCAAGCACTTAACTGCTAAGCCATCTCTCCAGCCCATAAACAAATAATTTTAATAGAAGCATATCCCAGATATTACATGGTTCATATTTCTAAAACTTGTTTTATCTGTAATTAAAATTTAATCTGGTGTTTTACATTGTCTTTTGCTAAATTTGGCAACACTGTCCTATTCGTTTTTAGAGGCAAAGTTTCCTCTTACAAAAGGAAATTACCCACATGCCCTATATCCCATCTAACAGCAGGCCCTTCAACCACAGGAGACTTCTCTTGGCTCTTGCCAAATGAAAGGAGGGAGAATTCTGAATCAGTCTCCATGCCAGAAACAAGCATGTAAACTGAGTCACAGGTGCAGATGGCCCAGATTGCAGCTCTAGTAACCCCCTGATACAGTCTGCACAACATCCCCCTTCCCATCTACCCCCAGCTTCCTGCCATTCTGCAGCTCTAGGGGAGGGGTTTGTTGATGAAGTGATATTCTGGGGTTGTTAAGGAACACAGTGAGTAGGAAGGACTGATATTCATCATGCCTTTCTCTGCTCAAAGCCAGAGAGAATGACCCAGATCTGCCCAGCAGAAGAAACACTCTGAGAGGAAGGGATGGGGATCAACAGTGGGAAGACTAGAGGAGGTCTGATGACAAAGATAGAATGTTCTGGGCCCCTGGAACAGGGTCTAATAAATGGCAGTGGGTTCCTCCTCCCCAGTGTCATGGGCCACATCTGCTTGCAGCTGTGCATTTTTTCCCCAGTGAGTAAGACTGGAAGACAGAATTGAGTTAAAACAAAAAAGAACATTTCTTGGGCTGGAGAGATGGCTTAGCAGTTAAGCGCTTGCCTGTGAAGCCTAAGGACCCCGTTTCGAGGCTCTATTCCCCAGGACCCACATTAGCCAGATGCACAAGGGGGCGCATGCATCTGGAGTTCATTTGCAGTGGCTGAAAGCCCTGGCATACCCATTCTTGCTCTCTTTTTTTTTTTTTTTTTTTGGTTTTTTTTTTTTTGGTTTTTTGAGGTAGGGTCTCACTCTGGCTCAGGCTGACCTGGAATTCACTATGTAGTCTCAGGGTGGCCTCGAACTCTCAGCGATCCTCCTACCTCTGCCTCCCGAGTGCTGGGATTAAAGGCGTGCGCCACCACGCCCGGCTCCTCTTGCTCTCTCTTTATCTGCCTCTCTCTCTCTCTCTCTCTCTCTCACTCTGAAATAAATAAAAATGAACGAAAAGTTGTTTAAAAAAAAAGAACATTTCTTGAGCTTCACTGAGCACCAGGCACAGAAGCAACATCATGTTATTTAATCCCTCAGTTACTTTATGAAAAGGTTTCAAATTGGTCGCTGACAGAGGCTCAGCCCCATTAAACTTTGTCTTGATTTAAAACCTAATTCTGCAACACACTATGAAAGTGAACTGTATGACATTTCCATTTTCATCAAAATGTCTGGACATTAATGAACACTTTCATCTAGCATGATCTAGTAGTTGTGTGGTTATGCTTCTTCTGAACTTGTTTCTGCATTGTTAAAATGGAAATAATAATAGTGCCTTCCTCAGGATCATGACAGTAATTAAATGGTATGGTATATATTAAAACCATAAGAGGTCTAATACACGTTGTATAATAAATCAATGCAGACCATTCTCATCAACATCATACTCAGGATCTTTCTGGCAGTATAAGGAACCTCCACAACCTTGGAGTCCCTTGTCACCAAGGAGTGGACTCTGTGCATTAAGACAGCTTTTGCATCCTGACCATCAGGCTATGCACAAGGAACTAAGCCAGTCCTACTCAAAATAACTGTCTTTTCTCAAGAGAAACATGCTTTAAAAGAGTGTGGATATGTTAAGTACTTCCTGGAAAAAAATTCTCCATCTCAGTGCAAATATGTAAGAAGCTGGATAATGCTTGAGAGGATGCCCGTTTTGATGCTAATGGCTAAGGAAATCCTTTACTGCCAACTGCCAGCGCTATCTTCCTTCAGACACAACTCTACAGCTATACCATGAATGAAGGATGTGATATCTGCAAAATGCCTTTGGGTTAAAAGTAGGACATGCACTAAGAATTTTTAAAAAAATGTTATGAAACTTATGTAAATATAAACATTAGACATCAAAAGTCTATATTCCAAAAAATATCTACCCAGAAGGAGAAACCTTATACAATGATGTCAACAACCAAAGTACCTTCTTCCAATCTTAAGCGGAGGAAATAAACTTGTATATTTTGAATTGCAAACTTTTAGAAAGTATTTGATTTTTTTTTCTATTTTGTTTGTTGAAAATCCTTAGATTATTAGTTAAAATTTTTATAATTATTTGATCCTCTGTATAGTCTAATTACGTAATAAGAATATCTGAATTACCCACTGATAAAACGAAAGAACTTTCTGCACTGATGAAGACATGACATGCTGCTTGATGCAACAGCCACCAGGTGTATGTGGCTACTGAACACTTGAAATACCAACAGTTTCACTGAGAACAACTATGCTTATTTTATGTAATTTTAATGAACTTTATTTTCAATTTAAATGGGCACATGTATCAGAGGCTGCCATGTTGAACAGTGTGCAGCTAGACCCTTCTTCTGTTCTCCAGAAAGACTCAGTGTGTAGGGTCAGGAGCAGTGTTTGTCTGGATGAAGGTGTGGAATTAGAAAAAGAAAACATAACTGTACTGGTCTGAAGATGGGCAGGGTTTTCAGGCCAATACATCCAGCCTTAGTAATCAGTGTGGCCAATCTGATTGGTGGGCAAGGAAAGCCTCCTTTTTTTTTTTTTTTTTTTTTTTTTTATTAGTCAGTTCTGTATTCAGCAAATACAGTCAGTTTGGTACCATTATTAGGCTCATCCGTGACCTACCCCCTCCCCTTGGCCCCTCCTTGTTGAGGTATACGGGTCATGCATTGTGGAGTTAGCCCACAGTTATGGCTAAGCTAAATGTCTCTGCATATCATGACCCAACATGTGACTCTGACATTCTTTCCGCCCCCTCTTCCGCAAAATTTCCCTGAGCCATGTTGGGTTCATTTTTGGTCTGCTTCAGTGATGAGGTGTTGAGGGCCTCTGAGGCTCTGGCTCTCTGATTTGGTAGGAGTTGAGTTTTCTCTATGCTGATCTCCTTCCGCCTTGTGCTGGTGTCCGGTTCATCAGGAAAACAGCCCCCTTGCTTGTTTCTCCAAGTTTTCTTAGTTTCAGCCGGGGCCCTTTTGAGGTATGATGGGGTGGCTCTCTCCTTAGGGTCTACATCTATCTGAAAAAGAGAAGCAGATTCTCCAACGGAGAGTAAGTTAGCACCAGGACAAATGAGATAACCCTTACTTTTTTTTTTATAGAGATTTTAATAGGTGTAGGCCCTCTTGTAGCCCACAATTGATAGTAGCTTGATACTGGAGAGTGGGCTTATGTTTGGATATGGTTCTGACTTGTTTCCCAGCTCCAGCTATGGGTCCCATACCAGTGAGGGGATCAGTTAGCCAAATTGAGAGCAGTTGGTTCCCCACCATGGCTGTGTGCCACCACTGCACTTGTGTGGGCATCACAATAAGTTATTTGCTGGGAAAGCCTCCTTTATTCAGAGAAGAAGAATGCTCTGAGAGGAACATCATGGCGGTTTGGGTGAGATGTCAAGATGTACCCCATAGCCTCATGTGTTTTGAATGCTTGGTACCTAGCTAGTGGCAATTGGGGAGATGGAGCCTTTCTGAAGCAGGTGTGTTGCTAGAGGTGGCTTTTTGAATATTCCTCCTGGCCAGATTTCAGTTTACACTCTTGCTGCTTTCTGCCAGCTGCTATGGCAAGACATGATGTCCAGCCTCTGCTCTACCATCCTGCCATGCTGAAATTTCCCCTCACACCCACATACCAAATTAAACTCTTTCATACCATCAGCTGTTTTGCTTGGCTATTTTGTCCCAGCAACATGAAGGTGACTGCAACAAACATCTTCTTTACTCAAGTCAAACCTTTGTCCTAGAGACTTTGGGGCTCCTTCACTTGTGCTCACCCAAAGCCACATGCATATCTCAGTGGTGCGATGGTGATACTGCTGTTGATTTGAGACAAAATCTTATTACACATCTCGGGCAATTCCCCTGCCTCATCCTCTCAAGTACTGGAGTCACAAGTGTGTACCTCTGTTCCTGGTTCACACGCACTACTCATCGTGCCCCAAAGCTAGATCAAAACTGCGGCCCTTGTTTGACTTCAAGGGAAAAGGTTGCATATTCACAAATTTAACAGAAAACACTAAACTATCACCTATAGAACAAAAGAAGAAGAAGAGCATGATTTCAAAGATTTCACATCTTGGAAAGCAGGTTTAAAGGCTGTTGAGTTTCAAATGCCCTATGTCTCCAAAACAAGATGACTATGGTACCTTACCCCAGTACTTTTCCCCTCTCTATTCTCTGGCATGACATCTATAACATTGTTTACCCTTCCCTGCCTGGTTACATGGCTCATGGGAGTCTGTCCCTCACTTCTGTGTAGTCAGGAAAGGCACTAACCTGTCTGGCATGATAGCAGGGATGAAAGGAGACACCTCTGTGCCTTCTCCCAATCCTCTGCCCAGTGGTGGTAAAGGCAGCAGCTGAGTTCCCACATTACTGGTTCCCCTGAGAAGCTCTCTTGTTTAGAGTCAGCATTCATAGATCTCTGCAAAATCTTTCCCTCCTTCTCTCCTTCAGGCTAGGAATGTGAGCATCCTTGCACTGTTGCTAGTGAGTGTATCACTACTCTTGATCGGTCCCTTCTATCCTGACCACACTTCCATAAGCAGAATTTTTATTAAAATATCTTCAATTATCCTCATTTTCCTATTGGTTACTAATCCTGATTAGTACATTAGTTTCCTGATTAGTACACATAGTATATTTTAAGAAAAATATATTGTTTGTATCCCCCAAATTGCCTGCAAAAAGATAGCATATGTTTAGCTGACAATTATGCCTCCCCCACATATGACCCTACAGTAGAAAACTCAGTCCTCAAATATAGAGGCCAAGGGGCACATCCAGTTCACAGAGGGTTGGTAGGGCAGGGAAAATTGGCACCTGGAAGATCTAATAAATGATGCATCCTTAAGCAGTTTTCAGTTACTCAGTCTGTTGAGTTTTCTTAGTCAATCCAACTCCACACATACAAATGTTTATATTACGTATATATGATGGCAGGGTGTACACACACTCAACTGGAACATAGGTAACTGGGAACAGAAGTTTTGGAACCCTCTGGCTCTTCCCTCCCTCCCTCCCTCCCTCCCTTCCTTCCAGTAAGATACATTTGCCTTGTCTCATAGGTGATGTAATTGCAACTAAGAAGAAAAATGACCAAAGAATCACTTGTTCCCCATACTGCTGTCCCTTTCCTATGCCCATAGCACACATTGTTAGCCAATCACATTACTCTTTCCCACTAGAAAACCTTCTTACCACAGTTGTCTAACAACGAACCTTCATCTATCAGATTGATACTCAAGATCTATTTGCTATCTGACATCTGCTCAGACTTTAAAAATTAGGAGAAAGAAGCTAAAAATCATTCTCTGTTGTCTCCTACTCTTCTTGTACCCAGTGCTTTTGTTTTTGGCAGGATTGTCCTGTAAGATCAGAAAAACTGTATGGACTATGCTTATGTTATCCTCAATTCTTAGTAAATTTTAGAAAGTGACCCACAATTTTTACATTATAATATGCATATTGCTACATTATAATATATGTCTACATTAGAATATGCAGATTACTACACTGTAATATGCAGGACATACATTATAATATGCATATTGCTACATTATAATATGAAGATTGCTATATGGATGTTTGTACATTACAATATGCAGATTTCTGCATTATAATATAGGGATTTCTACATTACAATATGGAGATTCCTGACCTCCTTGTTAAGAGGACTTGTTGAGAGTGACTGTGTATAAATGTAAATTACCAGGGACAATGTCCATCAAATAATGATGCCCAACTAGGATATGGTACATTTGCCTGTAATTAATTACAGCACTTGTGAGGCTAAGAGAGAAGAATCAAGAGTTTGAAATTAGCCTGAACTACATAAAGAGATACTATTTCCAAAAAGAAAACCAAAACCCTAGTTTATGATAGCCTCATTATTTGATCATCCTTTTTTTTTTATTTTGGGGGGGGTGGGGAGACAGGGAATTGATGCATCAGAGCCTCAGCCACTGCAATCAATTCTACATGCTTGTGCCACCTAGTGGGCATGTGTGAACTTGCGCTTGCATCACCTTTGTACGTCTGGCTTATGTGGGATCTGGAGAGTCAAACATGGGTCCTTAGGCTTCCCAGAAAGTTCCTTAACTGCTAAGCCATCTCTCCAGCACTGATCATTCTTTATAAGTAGAATCTCAGTGATGTCCACTCTTCAGTGTTTCCTTCTGTAGTGTCACTAGGCCATTCTTAGATAACTATAGTTCTCCTAGAACACATGCCTGTAGATGACTTTTCCCCATCACATTAAGTTAAATGTGCCAAGGTGTTTTGCCTTGCTCAAGCAAATGTGAGAAAAAGGCACATATTGCTTCTTAGTAGAAGTATTTCATTGCTGCTTTCTATTCTAGTCCTCCTTATATTGGTTTTCTAATTGTGGAAATGGAAGTGGAGCATCCATCAGCCCTGAGGAACTCTGAGGAACAGTGATGGGCAGAACCCCAGGCTAGCCCCTGTTGAAATATAGTGCAAGTCAGAAACACATCTGGGCTAAGTGAAGGCATTAAGACTTTGGAGATCCATCTTAACAAACACTTCTTCCTGCACCAAGATATTTGATGCACCCTGAATACATCTTCATGCAGCAAGGGATGCTGAAACTTCTCTGTCTCACAACTGAGAAGTGACTAGAAACATTTATGTATTCTGAATGTCCATGTTCCCCAAAGTCATTGTCTTTTTCTTTGACATACCATTGGATGACGTATGTGCTTCAGAGGTGTCAAATGCCCATTTGTATGCCCAGCATTTTTCTGGACACATTCAAGCAAGTCAATGTGTTCATGTTGTCAAATACAGTAGGCATCCTATTTCATGTTCATCATTAACATCACTATTATGTATTTCTGTGACAATTCAGTTTTTATCTCCTTTTGACAGAAAAAAAAACTAAGGCACAAAGTGTTTATATAGTATTCTCAAAGTTCCAGAAACAAAAATAATGCAGCAAGGCTAAGACAAAGTGAGCTTGAAACCAAGGCTTTGTACTTTCCATACTGCTATACATGCTGCCCATTGAGGACTACTAATATCTGTGTGGTACTTTCCTGGGATAGCTGCTTGCTACTGGTGCCTTAGCATCAAAACTGGCCCCCTGCCTCCACCATTTTGTATACCAATTAACAGAAAGGAAAGAGAAGCCTGGATCTCTCAGGCCAACTCATCCATAGAAATTAAACTGGGTATTCAGGAAGAAGGAAGAGGATTATGTCTTTCTGCCAGATTCATAATTCAGTAACAAGAAGCATTTCTGCCCCAACCCTAGTTGCTGCCTCCATTTTGTTCAAAATCTCTAGGCTTACCTGTCATTTATTTTTATTTCATAACTAGTATAGGGCAAGGAGCTAGTGCCAAGTTTGCCCTACACTGCTCATCCCCTTAGAGCTGCAGAGTCCAAATGGGGGAGGAAGAGAGAGACAGACAGACAGAGAGAGAGAGAGAACCCAGACACAATGGACCCATCACCTGAACTCCACACACCAAAGCTTCCTCCAGGCCATTTATTTCATTAAAACACAGATGCTCAAGGGAACCTTGGGAGAGAGGACAATTTCATTTTTCCTATGCTGTGGAAATTGAAATTATTTCCAAAATATAATATGCTTTGTTCTTTGATAAGACTAAGGAGAGGGAAAAGGGGGTCAGAGGAGTGAAAGGAACAAAATGAGAGGTAGAGAGGAGAAGGAGGGTGGAAAAAAAGAAAGCTATGTAGAGGAGGGGAAGAGTTAGACATTAAGATGGAGAAGAAAGAAAAGAAAGATGAATATAACAACAAATTCTGTGTTTTCATTTTTTCAGCCCTCCATCTGAATTACATCTATTTTCAAAATTTCAATTCGTCTATATTGCTACTTTCCAATATACTATCAAAGGTATTTCATGTAGTTTCTTCCTTGTTTTCTACTAAACCCTAGAAAAACTTCCAAATGGCTCCCATGTGTTATTGATATCTGTGATACATCTTGGAAGAGCATGGTGAAGTGGGAAGTCCACCTGACCTGGGTTCAAAATGCAGTCACTCATTTATTCATTTTCATACAACAAAATGTTTATTGATAACTATAGATGTGTCAAGCATTGTTCTAGGCACTGGGCCAGTACCCTGGGAGCCAGAGGTTGGGACATAGTGAACATGATAATGTGGAACAGTCAAAAGAGCTTGTCAAAGTAAAATACTAGTTTCTTTCCAAAAGAGAAATCACAAGGCTCATGTGAGTCTTTACAGATGAGGGGTGTGACTTTTGGGCTATTGTGGGGTCCTAAGGCACAAGGTTTCCATAAAAGTCTTTGAGGAAAGGAAGGTCCAAAGACTGCTGTCATGGTTAATCTCTACAGTCAATCTGATTGTATCAGGAATCAAAAGACACATGGCTGTGAGAGCACTTCCAGGAAGGACTGAGAGGGGAAGGCCCTAACCCTTCTGGTGGCAATGTATCTATGAAGAGGTTCTAGGTGAGAGCAGAATTTTTTTTAAAAAAATTCTTTTTTATTTTTATTTATTTACTTGAGAGTGACAGACACAGAGAGAATGGGCACACCAGGGCCTCCAACCACTACAAACGAACTCCAGATGCATGTGCCACCTTATGCATCTGGATTATGTTGTTATTGGGCAATTGAGCCTCAAACCAGGGTCCTTTGGCTTCACAAGCAAGCGCTTAACTGGTAAGCCATCTCTCCAACCCCAAGAATAGTGTTTTTGCCTATCCACCTTCACCCTTGCTGGTGAATTCATCTACCCTGTTGCTGCCATCCTTTTCTGACATCACAACCCAGCTCCTTTGGTCTTCCAATAAGGACTAATGATCCATGGCCCTCCAGGAATCCTCCAGGCCTTCAGTGCCAGACTGGGCCTGCTGAGGTACCCAGCTTCCTTGTGGACTAAGCAGCTAGTAGGTTCTCAGCCTTTCAGTGTACAGACACCTATTGTTGGACTGCTCAGCTCATATCCTGTAAGCCAATCTCATAAATCCCTTGGTAATATATACTCATTCTATCAGGTCTGTTTCCCTATAGAACCCCAACTAATACAGACTACAATACCAGAAGTGATGTGACCTGCCCCAACCTGGTGGCATGTTAACTACTTTGGACCCCTTCTATTGTGGAAAGGGAAATGCTATGTCTTTACTGAAATAGACACTGCTGTAGTCAAATATGTCTTACTGGAATTAAATACTTATGAACAGCAGCTGATAGAAGGAAAGGCTTTATTTCATCTTACAATCTCAAGGGAAAGTTTCAACATGGCAGAGAAAGGATGGTAGAGCAGAGACTGGACATCACTTCTTGCCACAGCAGATGGCAGAAAGCAGTAAGGTAGTATTCTGAACTCTGGCAAAGGGGATCTGGCTATAACAACCCAAAGCCCATTCCCTAGCAACACACCTCCTCTAGTAAGGGTCGACCTCTGATGTTGCCACCAATTGGGGATCAAGCATTGAAAACACACATGAGTTTATGGGGAACATCTGATTCAAAACACCACAGATACTTATTCTGGGTATGGATTTGACTTTCCTGAACATAAACCTTTCCTGCCTTGTTTTTGTAAGGTATTCTATCATAGTAATGCAAAAATATTACAACCTGTGTCACACAGAGAGTGACATTAAACAAGTCACTTGTCAATCCACCAAATGGAAACAGACTCTTGTCTTGACAAAGGTCAGGTGAGAATTTGCTTAGCAAATGTAAAACATTCTGTAGGTGCTAACTCAAATAAGAAAAATAATGCAAGAACTTTAATATATAAAGCCAGACTAGGGCCTGACTGGTAGTGCAAGGAGAACAGATGGTAGGGTTTCTCTTTACTGACAGGCTCACCTCAAGGAAAGTGAGAAAGCAGCACATCAAGTGACATTGTCAAATTTTGTCTAATGTCATTAGGGTTTGTCTGACCTGGGCCTAGGTTCCACCTTTCTTCTAGAACACTCTATCAAAGCCCTGGAGCCACTACTGGCCCAGGGTTTGCCCATGGACGCCAGCACAGTTAGGGTGTGGACCACAGAGCAGGAGCAGGGCAACTGCTCAGGAAGACTTAACTTCCTTTCGATAGGATATGAAGAGGCCAGCAGAGCCAAGAGGCCTGTATAGAATGGTGTGATAAGAAACTGGATGACTAAAAGGGCAGGAAGAGAACACAGGTTTCCTTTGATCTCTCTGCCTAGGGCCTAGTTTCTGATATTAATCTCCAAGTCCAGGATTAATGGAGCAAGGCAGCACACAGCTGCAAAGAGCTATGCTTCTCCTGCTTTATGAAAGAACCACAGCTTGAGGACTTACTCCTCGCATCTGGGAATGTGACTTTATTTGGAATTTATAGTTAGGAACAGTAGGCAGGAAGTCAGTAAGAGAAGACATCAGGTGTGACTGGCAAGTCCAGCTAAACTGACCTAACAAGATTTTTGCTCAAGGTAGCCCAAGATGACCAGATATCTGTGGTTGATAGAGAAAGAGGAATTTGATCAGATATGGAGGATTGCAAGATACCAAAAGTGAGAAGGTTCTGGCTAAACTGACTTAGTATTTTTGCTTAATTTGCTCTTAAAGGACCCAGAGGTGGCCAGAGGTGAGGTTTACTTAAGCTGTGCATCCATTGGCATTTGATCAAAAGAGATTATGTTGCATGCAACATAGCAAAATGCCCCAAATATCACAGAACAGTAGAGAGACAATCATGAGACATCTTAAAATTACACTTACTATACCAGGTTCTATCCCTGACTCTTCCAATGAGTGGATGAGAAACTGTATTTCTTTCTGGGCCACAAATTCCTGTTAATTGTCATAGCGTCTCTATGGTCAAGTCATATCTTCCTAACTCATATTTATGTGTGTCCTTCTTGAGGATTACAGAGAAATTTAAAAAGAAATCTTTCTGCTTAGAGGAGTTGTGCAACCTAAACACAAACGTATTCAGATCATATCGCTAGCAGCTCTAAAATCCAAATGCCAGGGTCTCCTCCTCAGAGAATCCGATTCCCAGGAGCTCCAGGAAGATAGAAGAGGATAATAACATGTCCCTCCCTATGTGGGAATGTTCAGTGAAGTGAGTGGGAAATTTGTTTGCATTTAATCTTTCCAGAGTGAGAAGGGACAGGACTAAAAGAGCTGCAGCTGGGTACATGTGTGTGCACTCTATCACAAATATCCTTCAACCAATATCACTTCAGTGCAGTGTGTATGCCTTTTAGAGTATCTCTGAGTAATTTGAGCATACAAATACAAGTCCCATGTATTTCTCCAGGGACCAAAACACTGTTCCAGACATGTAGCTCTCAGGTATGCCTGCCTAGCTCCACGGCTCAAGTACAGGCTGTCTAGCTTTAAGAGAATGGATGGAATGCATCTCATTCTGCAAATACTTCCATGTTTGTGCATAAGAGTATGCTTATGTTAAAATATAATGTGTGTCTATTATACATATGTATGAATTCTTATTAGAGTATTAGTGTGTTATGAAAGATGATAGATGACAGATATAGATGAAGTTTCTCTCATTTGGAAATAGTAGTACAGTCGCAGTTGATGATTACATTCTTTGCAAATGTCTTGGTGAACTTAATTTTTCCAAGTTTCAAATCCATGTAGTAAAAATATGCTAGGAAGAAATGTGAAAACTCTGATTAGATTATTGAGTATCCCTGTAATCCAATGCTAGGCACTTAGAGGTTTCTCCCAGGGCTGCCCTGTCCTAAAGAGACCTGTGCTTTTCATTGTCTTTGTTTTTGCAATGATACAGAAACTAAATTCTGGGGAATCTGATGAGGTGCAATGATTCCTATTCATAAAAGTCCAAACTTTTATTCAAAAAGGTCCCATAGATTATTATTACCCTGTACAAAGTACAGCTTTGTACCTATGAGCAAGTGTAACATTTCTATGATAAGAAAACTAAAGTCTCCTTCCTTTGCCTTAAAAGGAGAAGGCTTGTTATTTTTTTTCAAGGAAAGTGAAGGAGGTGTAGAATGTAGAGTCACAGAAATAAAGGAGCCATGGTTTGAGGAAGGTGAAGGTGAGCTGTTTTTTGGTATGAGAGCAGGTACTCACTTACAGGCAGCCATCCCCAGGATCATGAGGATCAGATGAAGGGTAGCTATTGAGATGGAACCGGAAAGTAAAGTTATAAGGGAAACAAACGATTGTTTTGACAGAGATTTGCTTTGTGGCCAGGAGTGGCCTTGAGCCCTTGATCCTTCTGCTTTAGCCCCTTGGGTGCTGGGATTACAGGTGTGCACCAATATAATCAGATCTTTTCTTGTCTTTAAATTCCAATAAATCCAGACATGTAACCTAATACCTATTATAATAAAAAATTATTATTGGTGCAGTGGTCTACTTTGACAGATGTAAACAATTTAAAGATATTCATACCATAAATGTAAAATATTTTATTTATTTATTTGCAAAAGAGAGAGGGAAGGAGGGAGGGAGAGAATAGGCATGCCAGGGCCTCTAGCCACTGCAAACAAACTCCAGATGTATGCACTACCTTGTGTATCTGGCTTTATGTGTGTACATGTAGCAGACAGATTCAGGTTCGCTGAGATGAACTTCCAGACCAAGCACAGTTATGGAGGAAGGGATTTATTGAAGCTTACAGATCCAGGGGAAGTTCCATAAATGGCAGAAGAAGCTGGCCTGCCTTCACAGGTCCAAGCAGAGAGAGAGAAGCACAAGCCTAAAGCCAAAGGCCACAGCACACTTCAGGAACTCCAGCTAGGCACACTTTGCATATCTTTAGATTGAAATCTGAAACCCACCACCACACCTTAAGATCCACACAATGGCACTGACTCCATCCAGGTGGCTACAGAATGCAAACTACAAGCAATAAAGAACTGAATATATTGGGGGCCATCTATTCAAACTACCACAGTACTAGAGAACCAAACTAAGATCCTTGGGCTTTACAGGCAAGCACCTTAACCACTGAGAAATCTTTCCATCCCTATACCATGAATGTTAATTCATAAATTTGCAGCTCTGTTAGAATACTCCAGAGAAGCAGAGCCAATCGGGCATGCATATAATTATGAGAAAATTGCCTTATTCTACCAGATGCTTGCTTGTGAAGCCTAAGGACTCATGTTCAACTCTCCAGTTTCCATGTAAGCCAGATGCACAGTGACAAAGTGTGCAAGGTTGCACATGTGCACAAGGTGGCACATGCATCTAGCATTCAATTTCAGTGGCTGGAGGCTCTGGCATGCCAATTCTCTCTCTCTCTCTCTCTCTCTCTCTCTCTCTCTCTGTCTCTCTCTCTCTCAGTATTGCACTAAGAAAAAAAGGCAGTCTGTTAGGCTTGCCTCAAAAAAATGAAATGAAAGATATGCCACTCATGTTTTTATTTTGGAACTTCAAATGAAGCCTTTTGCTTCATTCTTAAAGATCTATAGAACTCATCCTTCCACAGGGCAATGAGACTTGGCCTTCATCCCAGAAGTGGAAAGAATATAGAGCAAAGAAGAGTTAGCAATGGGGAAAAATACAAAAGTTCCTTCAAATTGTTACCCATCTATATGAAAACATAAACCTTTCTATATAGTTGTAGAAAATCATAAGCTATTGCTAAGACTAGTTAATAAAAGCTTTTATGATAAACATACATAATCTCATAATAAAGCCCCACAAAGTACCTACTAAGTCAAAAGGAGAAATAGATCGCTTTAAAGTAGTGGCCGCAGATCCTCCTTAATTACATGATTGAAGTTAACATCGCCATAAGGACAAACTGAAAGGAAGTACCTCGAGACACCTAAGACACTGAAGAATTTCATGCTATTCCACCCAAAATATAAATTCTGAATTTTATCAGGCAAATTCAAGCTGATGGATGTTCAAGAGTAGTTGGTCTATACCTTAAAAATGCCCAAGTTGAGAAGAGTAAAGAGAGCTGGGATGCAATTCAGTGGTACAACATTTTCCTAGCATGTATAAGGCCCTGGGTTTTATCCCAGCACTAAAAGAAAAATCTATTCAAGAAGAATAGAAACTGAAGAGAACACTATGGTCTGAATATCTAATGTTCTCTTGAAATTCATACACCAAAATCCCTATCCCCACAGTGATGATGTTAGGACATTGTATCTTTGAAAAGTAATTAGATCATGAAGTAGAGTCTTCATTAATAAGATTATTGTCTCAGAAAAAATGTTCTTTGGATATCCCCTCCCCCTTCTACCACATGAGCTCACAATAAGAAGGTATCATCCAGAACCCAGAAATAGGACCTCACCAGACAAGAGTCCTGTGTTATCTCAACCCCACACTTCTCAGCCTCCAGAACTGTGAGTTATTTCTGTTGTTTATAAGCTACACATTCTGTGGTATTTTATGATAGCAACTCAAATAGAGATGAGAGAAGCCTAGCAGTCAAGTGTGAGATGTGATCTGCAACATGATCCTGGCTAGAGAAAAAGAAGCTTGATAAGAAACTTGGAGGACAATTAGAATATGGATTGTAGATTATAGAATAGTATCATTTTAAGGCTTAATTACCTGATTTTGATAATTATATGGTGGCTATATGAGAACATGTCCTTGAGCTATTTACATAATGGAATATTTCTTAACCATAAAAATGCAATCCAGGGATGGAGAGATGGCTTAGTGGTTAAGTGCTTGCCTATGAAGCCTGAGGACCCCAGTTCGAGGCTCGGTTCCCCAGGATCCACGTTAGCCAGATGCACAAGGGGGCGTATGCACCTGGAGTTCGTTTGCAGTGGCTGGAGGCCCTGGCGCGCCCATTCTCTGTGTGTGTCTCTCTCTCTCTGCCTCTCTCTGTCGCATTCAAATAAATAAGAATAAACAACAAAAAAATAAATAAAACAACCAAATTATTTTTTTAAAAAATGCAGTCCAATCATCTGTAGCACAACAAAAGGAACTGGAGAATATCATGTGGAGTGAAGTGAGTCAGGCAGACACAGAAAAACAAATAGCACACCACATATCCTCACCCATTTAAGGAAGCCAGGAAATCACCCTTGTTTGGAACAAAATAGTAGTTGCCAGAGATGGGAAAGTGGATGAGGAGCAATAAAGAGGAACTTTTAGGGACTGGCAAGGATACCAGGAGGAAGAGGGGAGGAAGTCGAAGGGAGAAGGATAGATAGGCATGATCAATGCATGATTTATGCATGTATGGAACTATCACTGTGAATCCCATTAATTTATAAAATTAATGTTAATTATAACAATGAATAAGTAACAGCAAAAGAAATGTTTCAGAATGAAGGGACATGTCTCCACAGCTTTAAAATAGTTCAAAAAATGCATATACACAATAAACCCATTTGGGGAGAGAAAGAAGAACAAGAAAGTTAAATATAACTAGGGAAATTACAATTTATACTGCCTGTAATAAAATAGTATGAACATTTAGTTATTCATAAAAGAGCCCCAAAATATGATTCTAAAAGTTAGATGAATGAGATGGTAAGTATAGGAAATAAGATGTTGGGTGTGGTGGCTCACGCCTATAATCCCAGCACTTGAGAGGCAGAGGTAGAAGGATGCTATGAGTTTGAGGCCAGCCTGAGACTACATAGTCAATTCCAAGTCAACCTGGGATAGAGCAAGACCCTACATCAGAAAAAAAAAAAGAAAGAGAAAAAGAAAAAGGAAGAAAGAAAGGCAAAAAGGTTAAAAAAAAAAAAAAGCAAAAGGGAATCTAGAATACAACATGAAAAATAAGAGGAATCAGTATAATAACAGGGAATGTCTATCATAAAGAGACACACTATGGGCTGGAGGGATGGCTTAGTGGTTAAGGCATTTGCCTGCAAAGCCAAAGGACCGAGGTTCAATTACCCAGGACCCACGTTAGCCAAATGCACAAGGGGGTGTACAAGTCTGGAGTTCGTTTGCAGTGGCTGGAGGCCCTGGTATGCCCATTCCTTCTCTCTTCCCCCCCCCTCTGTCAAATAAATAAATAATAAAATATAAAAATAAAATAAAATAAATGAAGAGACACACTAACTCAATTAGAGAGAAACTAATGATATAAAGACAAGCAAACATGATCTAACATTAACATAACTGGTTCCTTATATTGGAAAATCCAATATAGTGAGCTCAAAATGTACAAAACATAAAAAAAAATGTGAAACAGAATCTTTAGATCATAGCCCAGCATGGTGGCACATGTCTTTAATCCCAGCAGTCACTAGGCAGAGGTAGGAGGATTACTGTGAGTTTGAGGTCAACCTGGGACTACAGAGCGAGTTCCAGGTCAGCCTAGGCTAGAAGGCTAGAGTTATACCCTACCTCAAAAATCAATAAAACAAACAACAACAAAAGCGTGCACCAGAATCTTTAGATCAATAGGGAATGCCATAATCATAGGAATCTTGGATATAACCTACTTAGCCATTGAAATTTTTTAATGCAGGTAGAAAATTTATCTACAAAGGTTGAAAGCCTAGATCCCCACTTCTCTGCAGCACAATTTTAATGCTGGAAGACAGAGAAGTAGTTTACAAAGTTTTATTTGTGTGCGTGTGAGAGAGAGAGAGAGCACATGCATGTGCCATGGTGGAGTGTAGAGGTCAGGGGACAACTTTCAGTGTCAGGCCTTACCTTCCACCTTGTTTGCAGTAGTCTCTTTGTTGTTACCTATTGGATATGCCCCTATAGCTGACTGGTGGCTCCCAATATTCTCTTGTCTCCACCTCCCATCTCATCACATGTGAGCTGGGATTACAGAAGCTACTACATCTGGCTTTTACATGGGTTCTGGGGATTTGAACTCTGGTCATCATGCTTACCAAAGAAGCACTTTTTCCCACTAAACCATCTCTCCAGCCACATTTACCAAGTTATAATATTCTTATGATTTTTTTTGTGTGTGTATGTATATGTGTTCATGTGTGTGAGTGTAGGAACACATGTGTCATGGCATACAAGTGGAGGTCACAGGGCAGATTTTGAGCCCATCCTAGTAGTTCAGCACATTTGAGGCAGGGTTTCTCTAGATCTTGCTCTGCTGTTGTTTGTTTTACTTACAGAGAGTTCTGGGAAATTCTCCTGTGTCTGCCTCCCATCTCACTGTTAACATACTGAGATTATAGTAGCCCAAAATGTGTTTGGCTTTTTGCATGGGGTACTAAGGCTTGAGTGGTGAATGCTGTATCCATTGAGCTATTTCTCCAGCCTTGGTCACAAATGGTTAAGGAAAAGAAAGTATGACTTGATGCCATCAAATGCAGCCAGGATGTTAACTGAAATATAAAGGTAAGAAGAACATATTTTACTATATAAAAGAAGTCAGTGGCTGGAGGGATGGCTTAGCGGTTAAGATGCTTGCCTGCAAAGCCAAAGGACCCAGGTTCAACTCCCCAGGACCCACATAAGCCAGATGCACAAGGGGGTGCATGCATCTGGAGATTGTTTGCAGTGGCTGGAGGCCCTGGCGCTTTCTCTCTCTCTCTCTCTCTCTCTCTCTACCTGCCTATTTCTGTATCTCTCTCACTCACACATAAATAAATAAATAAATAAATAAATATAAATTATTCAAAGAAGTCAGGAAGTACAATAACAGTATATAGTAATTCAGTAATTAGCCATGTTAGCGCCCAGCTAAGTAAGAGGGAACTCAAAAGAAAGGTATCAGAAATGAAGATATAAATACAAATAGACTAACCACTGAATCAAATTAGATATGGAGCTAATTACTATGAACATTTGTAATTATTGTAATAATTTATAATTATTGCAAATAGTTATGGAAATGATGGTTGCATATAAGATGTGAATATAGACACATACATACCACCAATATACTGTATTAGTCAGTAATCACATAAAAAATATATGCATATCTTCACTCAGGCATAACAAAACCCATAAGTTTTGCAAAGTAGAAAGGTGATTGTATATTCTAATATCATGGTGCATAAGGTAGAGATAATTGATACTGCTTAAAATTGAGACAGAAACTTAAAATAGGGCTGGAGAGATGGCTTAGTGGTTAAGCGCTTGCCTGTGAAGCCTAAGGACCTCAGTTCGAGGCCCTATTCCCCAGGACCCACATTAGCCAGATGCAAAGGGGGCACACACGTCTGGAGTTCGTTTGCAGTGGCTGGGGGCCCTGGCATGCCCATTCTCTCTCTTTCTCTATCTCCCTCTGTCTCTCTCTGTCACTCTCAAATAAATAAATAAAAACAATAAACAAAAAAATTTTTTTAAAAAGACACAAAATATACCGTGAAATCATAATTGTCATAGTCATCTTCATATTTCTGGGATAAACCTGTAAACTAGACAGTTTATAGAAGGAATGGAGTTTATTTCAGGCTTATAAATCCAGTGGAGATTCCATAATGGTGGAAGAATTACATGTTTTTAAGAAGTCTCAGATAAGTCTAATTGTTGCCTAAAACCTACTAATGATATACTTCAGAGAGTTTAACCTGATTAAGCACTTAAAGGTTTAGTTTACCTATCTTACCCTTTGTTGTTGTTGTTTGTTTTTGTTTTTTCGAGGTAGGGTTTCACTCTAACCCAGGCTGACCTGGAACTCACTATGTAGTCTCAGGGTGGCCTCAAACTCATGGTGATCCTTCTACCTCTGCTTCCCAAGTACTGAGATTAAAGGTGTGGGCTACCACACCTCGCCAATTTTATCCTTTTGAGTAGGAAAATCCAATCTTATAGAAGAGACTTTAGGTGACTACGGGCAAGAGAGAAAATATAGATTAATATTTCCCTTGTGCTGTTTGTTTTCTCTTGTTCTCATCATTTACCAGAGGGCCAGGCTGGTCTATGAGGAGTCATTAGAAAACAAGGATTGATTTAGAATCTGCTCGGGTCTGAGACAGGGGAGTGCTTAACCCTGGACTCAGACAACTAGTAACCTTTTTAGGCAGCACCTGACAATCTAACAATTGAAATCAAGAATCAAAATAAAGAACAGACCAGAGAATTAAGCATCTTAATATGGTAAACATAGAGGCATTTGACTAGGAAAAATAGAGGAATAGTTAGTCTCTTACAATTAAGTTTTTTAAATAGTGGAATAAGCAATATTAGGAGTTTTTCTAGGCTTAAATATCAAAGGAATGTCTATATGAAATGGGCCTGGCACGTGTGTGACATCTATATCAAACACCATCCAGTACTATGTTATTGGCATGCATATAGACCCTGCACATGAGGCTGGCACCTATGAGAAGAGAAGATAATGAACATCTTTAATCATTCTCATCCTCTATCTTGTCTTCTTTTTTTCACCCCAGCGTCTGGTCCCTTGACTGATGCTGGCCATTGTCAGTGATCAAAGGAAGAAAAATCATACTGGAGTATCCAGACTTACCCATGTTGCCATTTTTCTGCCCTTGTTGAGATCTCCTTTGTATGCATACTCAGGAAATAAAAAAATATTGAATATGGAAATTCCCAAGGTACCTTTGGCTTCACAGACAAGTACCTCAACTGCTAAGCCATCTCTCCAGCAAGAAATTCACTTTTTTAATGCTTTTCCTACATGGAGAATTATGAGAAGACCAACAGATTTAACCATGAGAAGATGAGACCAAATTTGTCTCTGTCACTGCTATCGTCACAGCATCGAGTGCTTAGCAGATACCTGATGTTTCACTGACGGGCTGAACCTATGCTGTCGTCTGCTTGATGTTACACATACATGATCCATATCAGGAAAGTGACATTGTGCTCTATGTACCAGGCTCTGGGAGCTCTGTCTCACAGTCCTTCTCTCAAATATCAACCATCCTCTGTTTGGTAACAGAATTGATTCACAGTTTACAAAACTGACAGTCCATGGACTTTTAGAATGTAGCCAAGATCAAGCCTCCCTGAGCCCAGATTTATCTGCAAGCTAATGTCCCTCTGCAATTTTTCTGCCTTCTTTCCTTCCTGCTAGGTAGGTGTATTAGTCAGGGTTCTCTAGAGAAACAGAACATATGGAATGAATTGTATTAAAAGGGTATTTATTGGATTAGTTTACAACAGTCCAACAATAGCAGATTACAGGCCTGAGAGTCAAGGAACCTGGTAGCTGCTCAGTTGACAAGGCTGGATGCCTCAGCAGTTCCAATCTGGTACTGAAGGCCTGGAGGTGTCCTGGAGAGTCGCTGGTCTTCAGTCCACACTGGCCTTCAGTCCACACTGAAAAGCAGCATGGGCAGCCAGGTGGGAGGGGAGGAGAATACTTTTCTTCCCAGAGCTTCTTTAGATAAAGCCTCCCGGTGGATAGGGACCACCCACCCTGGGGGAAGAATTCCTCCTTTAGTTAATCCTTCCTGGAAGCAACCTTAGAGACCCACTTATGATTGATGTCTGTGGATTCCTACACAGATCAAGTTAACACAAACTTAACCATCCTAGTAGGTGTTGCAGTTAGCTTAGCTTTGCATTGCTGGCAGAAAACACTGGACCAAGAGCAGTTTGTAGGAGGAAAGAGTTTATTTTGGCTTATAAACTCAAGGGGACACTCCATGATGGCAGAAAAAATGATGGCATGCAGAGGGGTGGACATCACTTCCTGGCCAACATCAGGTGGACAACAGCAACAGGAGAGTGTGCCAAACTCTGGCAAGGGAAAGCTGGCTATAACACTCTAAAGCCTGCCCCCAACAATATACCATATCCAAGAGGATCCAATTCCCAAATTGCCATTAGCTGGGGACTTGGCATTCAGAACACATAAGTTTATGGAAGACACCTAAATCAAACCACCACAATTCTGCCCTGGGCCTCATAAACTGATAACCATACATGATATAAAATGCAATGCATTCAGTCCAACCTTAAAAGTCCCCATAGTTTTTATCAATTCCAATGATGTTCAAACATCCCATTGACCATGGTCTTATAACTGAGCCATATTAACCTCCCAAAAAACCCCATAATGGCACAGAATAAAAATTCACACTGCAAAAGATGGTATTAGTCATAGCAAAGAAATATTTAAGCAATACAAGATTTAAAGAAAACAGGACAAAAATCAAACTCTGTAGCTCTAACTCTGACAACTCAAGTCAGTGACGAGTCTCTAGAGTTCCAATTCCATTGCTTCAATTAGGCTACTCACAGTCCTGGAAAATTTCATCTGGTGCCAGCAGCAATCCTTGGCAAGCCATTCCATAGTCCTGGTATCACCATTGGGTCTCAAATGAAAACCACAGTTTATCTTCACGGCTCCATTGGGCCTGCATGCAGATAATTCAACAAGCCTGGTTCACACTGCCCATGACCATTTCCAAAATCCAAAACTATGTTGCAAATTCAATGACCCTCTGTTTATTATACTCCATAGTACTAGGTGGTCTGCAAACTTGTTAATGCAGGGGGAATAAAGCAGACTTTGAAGAACAGGAAACTCCTTTAGCATTTACACCCCTTCAAAAGAGTTTGCATTCTTGGGCTAGAGAGATGGCTTAGTGGTTAAGGTACTTGCCTGTGAAGCCTAAGGTCCCAGGTTTGATTTTCCACATCCCAAGTAAGCCAGATGTACCTGGTGGCACATGTGTCTGAGTTAATTTGCAGTGGTTAGAAGTTCTAGCGTGCCCATTCTCTCTCTCTCTCATTAATACATAACTAAAAATCTGTAAAAAAAAGAGTTTGCATCTAGGTGTGGTGGCGCACGCCTTTAATCCCAGCACTTGGGAGGCAGAAGTAGGAGGATCACCATGAGTTCGAGGCCAGCCTGAGACTACATAGTAAATTCCAGGCCAGCCTGGACTAGAGTGAAACCCTACCTTGAAAAACAAAAACAAAACAAAAAGAGTTTGCATTCTTACTGTTATCCCAAGGCTGATCAACTGGCCCAATCTCAATGGTTGTAATCTCTCAGGCAGTTGCAGCTGAATGGGCAGAAATTTTGGCAACCAACACACAAATTCTGGAACTTTATTTTTGCAAGCCCCAGAGATTCTTGAGTCTCTGCTTCCCTACAGGACCAGGGAAGTTACAGGCATGTGGGGCCACATCCAAATGTTTATGTGAGTTCTGACCTCACGTCCCCTCAGGCCCTCATACATAGTCAAGAAGTACATTTAATTGCTAAGCCATAACTCCAGCCTTGCCCTTTTGTACTTTTAAAATGCCAGTGGTTCATCTAGCAAAATTACAAATGCATTTATCCTTTAACCTAACAATTCTGCTTGTAAAAAATCTATCTCAGAGGCATAACATACAAGTATAGGCACAAAACTCTAACACTCTTTGTAAAGGGCAGAAAATGAAACTGATAGATGTTCATCCATGGGGTCCTGATTGATCAGAACCATAAAATAATTTCAAAATAAAGTACTGGGGATCTATAACTAGGAATGCGAACTATCTCCCTACACATGGTCTCCATACTATATTGCTAACTGAGAGGAATAAAGGAACATATTTCTGCTATGCTATTGTTTATGTAAGAAATGGAGAGGAAATATATGCATAGACACACTCATAAAAGTAAAAAACACAAATACATATATTTGAATGATTACACATAAAATACAAAGGGGAATAGGAAAGGAGACAGAGATATAGCACAGAATTCTCTGAAAAGAGCCTGCATAGGAGGCGGCCATGGTGGTGCTTGCCTTTAATCCCAGCACTCAGAAGACAGAGGTAGGATGATTGCCTTGGGTTCGAGGGCACCCTGAGACTACATTGTGAATTCCAAGTCAGCCAGGGGTAGAGCAAAACCTTACTTTGCTAAAGAAAAGCTAAAAACAAAAAGAAAGGAAAGAAGGAAGGAAGGAAGGAAAGAAGGAAAGAAGAAAGGGAACCTGTGTAGGCTTTGACTACCTAATTGATAATTATTTTATATAACTTGAAGCCAAAAATGACTCAAAATCACAATTTTTAAAAATACTTAAACATAATACCAAAATAAAACAAATCTACGTATATAATTGATATAAATATCTCTAAAGAATTCAGGTGTCGTGGACACTGCAAGCCTTATACTTGGCCAGCCAAGCCAAATGAGCCAACGGGTGCAATAATGGCACGTCTATCATGGTGGAAACCAAGTGCCCTCTAATTGAACTGGAGGCCCACTCCATAAGAGGGAATACATCCCTGATACTGAAAACTTAAAACAGGAGTAGTCATGAGACCTAGGGGTGTAATGTCTGCTGTTGTCTGGCTAAATGTATATACTATGCTTATCAAACTGCCCAGTAATCACTTGTCTTAATATTCATACCCTTATATTAATGCTACTCTCACTTTTGGTAGAGAATCTTCTCTTTTCAGATGGCAGTGACCTTGGGATGACTCAGAAGGTATTGTGGTGCTGGAAAGAAGTGACAGGAGTGCTCAGTACTGCAATATCTCTATCACACCTTCCAAGGCTCAGGGTCTAATGTGGAAGAGGTGGCAGAAACAATGTAAGAGCCAAAGGAAGGTAGGACTCCTTACAACGAGCTCCCTCCACACACAAAATGGCCTGGATATCCATGACCTCATAGTGCCTGACACTACCTACACAAGACCATCATAAGAGGAGGAAAAGATCATGACATCAAAATAAAAGAGAGACTGATTGAGAGGGGGAGAGGATATGATGGAGAATGGAGTTTCAAAGGGGAAAGTGGGGGGAGGGGGGTGTTACCATGGGATATTTTTTATAATCATGGAAGTTGTTAATAAAAATTTGAAAAAAAAGAAGATATAACTGAGGGCAGGAAAAATTCTCTCAGGAAAGATGCAAAAGAAGTTCAAAATACAACATTTTTTAAAAATGCAAAAAAAAAATTCAGGTGTCTCTAAAATACAATAATATTCTTACTGGGATCTATGCAGATGACAAAAGGAACTTGGGAAGAATTTTTAATTTTTTATTAGTTATGGACATAGTATGTAAATAGCACATGTTGCTACCATCCTTACCCTCTCCGTGCCCCCCCCAAAGGGACCCTCCTCATTAGGGATGCCGGTTATCCCCATGGGGATTGTGGGTCATGCGTTGTGAGGGTAGACATCAGCTATGGGGAAGAGGCAATGTCTCTATGCATAATGTCACAACTTGTGGCTCTAACAATTTTTCCACCCCATCTGCCACAAAATTCTCTGAGCCATGTTAGGTTCCTTTTAAGTCTTCTTCAGTGATGGGCTCTTAGGGGCCTCTGTATCTATGGACCTCTGGTTTGGTAGAAGTTGAGTATCCTCAGTGTCTATCTCCTTCACCCTTGTGCTGATTATCAGGTTCACCGAGAAAGCAGCACTCTTGTTCATTTCCCCAGTTCTTCTATGGTTTCAGCTGGGGCCCTGGTGAAGTACAATGGAATGTTTCTCTCCTCAGGTCCTGCTTCCCTCTGAAAAAGAGAAGCAGATTCTCAAACAGGAGAGTGAAGTCAGCACAGATAAATTGGGATAACCATTATTAGTTTAGATAGAATTTAATGGGTGTAGGTCCTCTTGTAACCCAGGATTGGTGGGAGCTTGATATTGGAGAGCAAACTCATTATCTGTATATGATTCTGACTTGTTTCCCAGTTCGAGATACAGGTTCCTTTACACTGAGTGGATCTGCTACCCAATCCAAGAGCAGTTGGTTACCCACCATGGCTGTGTGACACTATTGCACTTGTGTGAGTACCGTGTCAGGTTATTTGCTTCTGAGTAGCTTAGACCTCAAGTTGCTCAGACAGATGGTGCCCACTTTCCCCCAGTAGCTCATGTAGCACCTTCTAGCACTAGGTGGGCTAACTTTCTGGGGACTGGCTCTCTTCCAGATACCAGCCAGGCCTCTCTATGTTCCATATGAACAGCATATGGTGTCTTTGGCAGTAGGGTCTTACCATTAAACTCTGGTGTTTAATCAAGTGCTCTGATAGAAGTCTGTCTTGTTTTGGGAAACCTTGTAGGTCTCTCTGGTCAATAGCTCATTGTGGGTGTTAACCACATCTTGGTACTGGGAGTTACAGGCCAGCTCCAAGGGAAAAGAAAGAAGAAAAAGACAATAAAAAGAAAGACACAAAGAAAACAAAAATAAAAAAAAAGAAACAGGAGGAATTTAAGGTTGGGCTTCATCTCACCCTCTCTAGGGCCCTTCGATTCAGGTGCTCTCTCTTGAAGAATGTTCTATCTTTTAGTCCGTCTTCCAGGACATGGGATTCTATGGTACCAGTTCCATTTGGGTTCAGTTTTGTATCCTCCCCCCCCCCCCACACACACACACCCTTCCCTTCCACTCAATCCCTACCCTCTCTATTGTCCAGGGCTCAAGATGTACATTTGGTATGTCAGAATCTTGGGCTGATCCAGAAGCTGCAAATGAGTGAGACCATGTGACAATTATCTTTCTGTGATTATGTGAGTTCACTGAGTATGATCTGTTCCAAGTTCAACCATTTTTCTACAAATTTCATTGTGTCATTTTTTTTTCTTACTGCTTAGTAGAATCCCACCATATAGATATACCACATATTGGTTATCCATTCATCCATTGATGGGCACCTGGGTTGATTCCATTTCTTAGCTATTATGAACTGAGTAGCTATAAACATGGTTGAGCAAATATCTCTTAACTGAGGCATGGAGCTTTTAGGGTAAATGTCCAGTAAGGGAATAACTGGGTTTGCTGGTAACTGTATATCAACCTTTATAGGAGTCTCCATATTGCTTTCCATAGTGGTTGTATGAGCTTACATTCCCCCCAACAGTGGATAAGGGTTCCAATTTCTCCACATTCTCACCAACATTTGTTTTCATTTGGTTTTTAAATGTTTGCTATCCTTACAGGGGTAAGGTGGAATCTCATACTTGTTTTAATTTGCATTTCCATGATGGTAAGGGATGTTGAACATTTTCTTAAGTGTGTGTTTACCATTTGTATTTCTTCCTCTGAGAACACCCCATTCAGTTTTCTACCCCCACATTGTGAGTGGGTTGTTTGATTTTTTTATTGTCTAGGTTTTTGAGTTCTTTGTAGATTTTACAAATTAGGCCTCTGTACATTATATATCCAGCAAAAATTTTTTTCCAATCTGTGGATAGTCTATTGCCTCTGCTTATGATATGTTTGTCTGTGAAAAAACTTTTCAGCTTCATGATATCCCAATAGTTAAGTGATTGTTTAAGTTCCTGAGCTACTGAGATTTTGTGAAGGAAGTCTTCTCACACTCCTATATTATGGAAAGTATTTGCTATTGTTTCTTCCAGTAGTAGCAGAGTTTCCAGTCTTATATTGATGTTTTTGATCCATTTGGACTTGACAGTTTTGCATGGTGAGATGTGTGGGTCTAGTTTCATTTTTCTGTGTATGGTTATCCAATTTTTCTAGCACCATGTGTTCAAGATGCTGCCTTTCCTCCAGTTGATATTATTAGGGCCTTTGTCAATGATCAAGTAGCTGTAGTTACTTGACCTAAAATCCAGATCCTCAATTCCGTTCCATTGGTCTGTATTCCTGTCTTTATGCCAGTACCATGCTGCTTTTATTACTATGGCTTTGTAATATAGCTTTAGATCAGGTGTGGTGATGGTTCCAGAGGTGTTTATTTTGCTGAGGATATGCTTGGATATTAAAGGCCTGTTGCCATTCCATGTGAATTTAGAGATCATTTTCTTCATCTCTGTGAAGAATAATGCTGGAATTTTTACTGATGCTATATTAAATTTGTATATTCCTTTTGGCAGGATTGCCATTTTCACAATGTTGATTCTGCCTATCCAGGAGCATGGGAGGTGTTCCATCTTCTCAAGTCCTCCTCAATTTCTTTGTTGAGTATTTTTATACTCTCATTTTATATGTTTTTCACATGCTTGATCAGTATCATTCCAAAGTATTTTTGTTGTTGTTGTTGCTGTAGCTATTGAAAATGGGACAGTGTTGCTAATTTCTTTCTCTGTGTCATTGTCCTTTGCATATAGAGAGACTACTGATTTTTGTGCATTGATTTTGTATCTTGCTACTTTGATTAAGGAATTAATCAGGTTTAATAGTTTTGAAATTGAGACCCTCAGGTCGCTTATGTACAGGATCATGTCTTCTGCAAATAGGGCTAATTTAAATTCTTACTTTCCCATTTGTATTCCTTTTATTTCTTTCTCCTGTCTTATTGCTCAGGCTAGGTCTTCTAGTACTATGTTGAAGAGCAGAGGTAAGAGTGAACAACCCTGTCTTATTACTGATCTCAGTGGGAATTCCTTAAGTCTCTCCCCATGAAGTATTATTTGGGCTTTAGGTACTTATGTATAGCCTTTATTATGTTGAGATATAAACCATCCATATCTATTCTCTCCAGCGTTTTGGTCATGAAATGATGTATTTTGTCAAACTCCTTTTCTATATCAATTTAAATAATCATGTGGTATTAACCATTAAGCTTATTTCTGTGATATATTACATTGACAGATTTCCATATGTTGAACCACCCCTGGGTTTATCCTGGGATAAACCATAGTTGTTCAAAGTGGATAATGTTTTTGATGTGTTGTCGAATTCAGTTTGCAAGGATTTTTGTTCAGGATCTTTGCATCTAAGTTCATCAGGGGTATAGGCCTATAGTTTTTTTTCTTGTTATATTTCTATCTGGTTTTGGTATTAGGGTAATATTAGCTTCATAAAAGGAGTTAGAGAGCTTTCCCTTTTCTCTTATTTTATGGAATAGTTTGAGGGAAACTGGTTTCAGTTCTTCCATGAAGGTTTAATGGAATTTGGCTGAGAAGCCATTTGGTCCTGGAGTCTTAATTTTGGGGAGGTTTTTGATTACCTTTTCAATCTCAATGGTTGTAATAAGTTTGTACAAGAGATTCATCTTCTGTAAGTTTAGTTTGGGTATGTGGTATGTGTCTACAAATTTATCCATTTCTTCTTGATTATCTAGTTTTGTAGAATAGAAGTTTTGGAAGTAAGTCCTGATGATTCTTCCAATTTCACTTATCTGTGATCTCCTTTTTCATTTCTAATTTTGTTAATTTGAAGAATCTTTTTTTATTTTGCTTGATCAAATTGGCCAGGGGTGTGTGTCCCATAAGTTTTGGTATGATGTGCTCTTATTGTCCTGCAATTCTAGAAATTTTACAATTTCATTTTTTATTTCATCGACTACACATTCATTGTTTAAAAGTGTGTTAGCTGGGTGTGGTGGTGCACACCTTTAATCCCAGCACTGGGAGGCAGAGGAAGGAGGATGACTGTGAGTTCAAGGCTACCCTGAGACTCCATAGTGAATTCCAGGTCAGCCTGGGCTAGAGTGAGACCCTACCTCAAAAAAACACACAAAAAAAGTGTGTTGTTCAGTCTCCAGGAGCTTGTAGACTTCCTGGCACATCTGTTAATTTCTAGCTTTAAAATATTGTGGTCTGAACCGGGCGTGGTGGCACATGCCTTTAATCCCAGCACTCAGGAGGCAGAGGTAGGAGGATTGCAGTGAGTTCGAGGCCAGCCTGAGACTACGCAGGTCAACCTGGACTAGAGTGACACCATGCCTCGAAAAACCAAAAAAACAACAACAACAACAACAACATTGTGGTCTGATATCATGCACGAAATTATGTCAATTTTCCTAAATATATGGAGGCAGGCTTTATGTCCCAGTATATGATCTATTTTGGAGAAGGTTCCATGGGCTGCCGAGAAGAATCTATATTCTATATATATGGGGTAGAATGTTCTGTAGATGTCCATTAGGTCTAGGTGATCTATGGTGTTGTTGAGATCTCTTACTTCACTGTTGATTTCTGTTTGGATGATCTATCTATTGCTGTATTGGAGTATTGAAGTCCCCTATTATGATGGTACTGGTGTTTATTTCTGTTTATTTGTCAAGTGGGTTTTGTTTAATTGTGGTGCACCTGTGTTTGGTGCATAAAGATTGATGATTGTGATATCCTCTTGTTGGATCATTCCCTTGATGAGTATGAAGTGACATGCTTTGTCTTTTTTGATTACTTCTGGCTTGAAGTCTATTTTTTTATAATATTAGTATAGCAACACCTGCTTGTTTCTTATTTTTATTTTCTTGAATATCATTTTCCATCCTTTCACCCTGTGGAGGCGTCTGTCTTTATTGGTGAAGCAGGTTTCTTGAAGACAGCAGATTGAGGGTCTATTTTTCTGATCCACTATGTTAACTTGTATCTTCTGATTGGTCAACTAAGGCCATTAATGTTTAGGGTAACAACTGTGAGGTTTGATTGAATCCCTGCCATATTGTGGTGCTTTATGTGGTTTGGTGTTTTCTTGCATATTGTAGTTTTTTGAGCCTTCTCTGGGTTTGGTTGTTGTGGTCTGTTTCTTGTAGGCTCATGAGATTGGTTGTTTGACTCTTCTGTGTGAGAAATTCCCTAAAGTACTCTATGTAGGTTTGGCTTTGTGTTCATATAGTTGTAGAGCTGAGAATTATCATGGCAAGTTTTTCTTTCACCATTTATTATGATGGATATTTTTGCTGAGTACAGTAATGAGTGGGTTGGAAGTCATAGGTTCTTAGACTTTGCAGTGTTCCATTCCAGTCCCTTCTGACCTTTAGAGTTTCCATTTGAAGTCTGAGGTAATTTTGATGGGGTTACCTTTATATGTAATGTGCTGTTTCTCTCTTGCTAGTTTTATGACTTTTTCTTTGCTTTTGTTGTTTAGAGTCTTAATGGTAGTATGTCTTGGAGAGTTTCTCTTTTAATCCAATCTGTTTGGAGTTCTGTTAGCTTCTTGTGTCTTGATAGGACTCTCTTTTGAGAGGGTCAGAAAGTTTTCTTTGATAATATTGTTGAATAAGTTCTCTTTCATCTGAATTTCTTCCCCTTCATGTATACCCGTGATCCATATGTTGGGACATAAGGGTATCCCATAGTTCCCTCATTTTCTGTTCACAAAAATTTTTGAACTCATTAATGTTTTTGGACTCATGAGCTGTCTCTTCTGTCTTGTCCTCCAGTTCTGTGGTTCTGTCCTCTACATGACTGACTCTGTTCTTGAGGGCTTCTAGAGAGGTTTTGACTTGTTGAGTTCGATTTGTATTTTCTGTTGCCTTTTTCTGTATAGTATCTTACCCTCTGTTGAGTACCCTTTTCAGGTCATTTTCTGATTTTCTTAATGCTTTTTGGAATTCATCCTTACATTTATGTCTTCATTGAACTTAGCCAGCTGGTTGTTGAGGTCCTCTTTTTTTTTTTTTTTTTTTTTTTTTTTTTTTGATCTTCCTCAGATTACTTAAATCTCTTTCAATGACCCTCTGTTTTATTTTTTTGTTTGTTTGTTTGTTTTTGTTTTTTGTTTTGTTTTGTTTTTTAGCATTTTTTTTTTCCTATCATGTCCAAACCAGTGAGGACAGCTTTCACACAATTGTTGTTCTTTTGTTGATTTCCTGTGAGTTCTGCCAATTGCTTGGTCAGGGTCACATACCTTGTATCTCTATTTTGAAGTTCTGATCCTGTTATCTCCTCCATGTTTTGATTGGAGACTTCCATTGTGGGATGGAACGACACAGTCTGTTGGTGAGGCGGGTTGGGGGGAATGACTTGGTATGGCGTGGTGGCATGGAGGAGTGGGGGGGATTTGGTGGCATGGACCAGTGGCACTGTGGGGCAAGGGCCATGGGATGGTAGGGGAATGGGACAGTGTGGTCCAGTGGTGTGGAGGGGTGGGGTATGGGATGTCAGTCGCAGTGGTGGGGTAAGGGAGGAAAGCTAGGAAGGGAGCATGGAATGAGAACCAGTTGGTGCAGGGAAAGGTGAGAGGTGTCTGGTTGGATCTGTGGAGCCTGCAGGTAGCACATGAGTGACCCTGGTTCATGGCATCGCAGCTGGAATATCTGCTTGAGGGGTTTGGGGCGATGGGGGGGCTACCTGAGAGCATGGAAATCAGCAGATTCCCTACTTTGGTCCTCCATGCCCTCCCACTGGAGGTCTGGTAGTACCTGCTAACCTAAAAACATACATATCTAGCCTGTTATTGCCCCAGGAAGTGAAGCATGGTTAGGCAGATGCCATCTTGACCAGAAGTCCAATTTTTAATTTTTAAGAATAATATAATTATTATGTTAGTCATTATTCTGAACTATTAAATATATTTTGTAGTATAAATAAAATACAAATTATGTTAAGTCCATCAGGTGCCAAAATTAAGAAAAACCGAATGTACAAGATGGCAGTGTAGTAGCCACACCAATGCAGCCTAGGGGGTGAAACAAGCAGAAAAACAGCAAAATACACTCTTCCACCAAAACGTGAAGTTGTTTAAGGAATTGTTGACCGTAATAGATTAACAGGAGAGACCCACAACTTTCATCGAGCAGGAAACACAAAAGTGGCTGCCACTATGGCGCCAGTGGCTCCAATCCGTGCACCCACCTGGCCTCATGGAGCACAGAGCCACAGTAGGACAAGCCAGGTGCAGGGATTTTCCATTCACACCGCCTCCTTGCAAAGTCAAGAAACCTGAAGGGGAAGGCAACAGGGACCAACTGAGCAGCTGCTGAAGAAGATCACAGACTGGACTAATTGAGCAGATCTGGTACAATTCCAGGTACCCTACATAGCCTCCTTTCCCACATCTGCCAGTGCTGTGAACCACCAGAGAACTTATCCACCCCTAGCCAATCAGAAAAGCCAATCAGAACACCAGATCCTGTGACCCAAGCAGCCTAACCAAATCCACAGCACAACAGACAGGGATTGAGGTGGGCACTCAGCATTGGTGAGATTGGAAGCCGTTCCAAAAGGTAACAGGGCCGACTTACACAAAACCAGGTACATAGGACAGCACCTTCCATGTCAGGTCAGGCTATGTGTTAGATTTGATTGAGGTATTTTTAGTTGGCTTTACCATTCTCAAATAAGCTGTGTTTTGGTGTGGACTATTGTTGCCTTTGTTGTTTACTGATTCATAGGTCCTTTGTCTTTTTATCCTGTCATTATTGGAGGAAGGGTCTTACTCCTGCCCAGGCTATCCTGGCATTTATTTCAGACCAGAAATCTTAGCCTCCTTGTTGATAGGATTGAGGGTGTGGGGCAACCTAAGGGATTTAGACTTTATTAGATTATCTGATTGTTTTAATCCCCACTCTTTCATAAATATTCTATACTGGTTTTGAGTGAATGTGTATATTGCTCGAATTTTAAAATTTGCCAGTAGCTCCACACAGTCTACTAGAATACTTAGATAGAAGGCAAATTCAACACCTAGGGTCACTTCTGCTGCTATGCTGGGAGTATAAGAGCCACACCCAGCACCTTAATCTCTTACCCTGAAGACATATAAAGTCAAATTTATATCTGTCAAATTAAGTCAAGCTGCAAAAATCTCTACATTATAATAATATGAGAAACATAAAAAATCAAGACAATATGATTCCACCAAAAATTATACATCCATCAGAAATGAACTTCAGTGAGACTGATTTAGATGAAATGCCTAACAAAAAATTCAAAAAACTGATTATATCTATACTCAAATAAATCATTAAAGAAATCAAAGAAGAAAACAAACTCCAGAAGGATTCTCAAGAGAAAATAGGAAACAAACTTAATGAAATAAGGATCTGTGGTGGTTTGAATCAGATGCCCCCATAAACTTAGGTGTTCTGAATGCTAGGTTCCCAGCTGATGATTTGGGAATTAATGCCTCTTGGAGACAATGTATTGTTGGGGGTGGGCTTATGGGTATTATGCCCAGCTTCCTTTTGCCAGTGTTTGGCACACTCTCCTGTTCTGTTGTACACTTGATGTTGGCCAGGACATGATGTCCACCCTCTGCTCATGCCATCATTCCCCCCTTCCATCATGGAGCTTCCCCTTGAGTCTGTAAGCCAAAATAAACCCTTTTTTCCCCACAGATTGCTCTTAGTTGGGTGATGTATGCCAGCAATGTGAACCTGACTGCACCAGTAAAGTTGGTACCAAAAGTTGGGTCATTGCTACTAGACACCTAACTGTGTGGCTTTTGGCCTTTGGGGCTGATTTTTGATAGAAATATGGAAGGAATTGAAATTTTGGTCTAAGAGACTCCTTGCAGTGCTGTAAGTACAGCTAGATGGACTATTCTGCTCAGACTTGAAAGACCTGAATGCAGTAGGAACTAAGGACTATGAGGTTTAGCTTATAATGGTAAAAAGAGCTTTGCCTGGACTTGGCTAGAAGCGGTTTATGTGAGAAGCTTGCTGTTATGCCTGTGTCCTGAGAATTTGTGCAGAGTTGCATTATGTAGAAATGAACTGGTGTGAGCAAAGCGATATGGCACACACACACACACACACACAAATGATACCTTTCTGCCCAAACTTCTGCCTGTTCAGCTGCAATAGTATGAAAAATTACATAGATTGGGCCAGCTGACCTGCACTGGGGCAACAGGAAGAATGTAGACTCTTGAAGGGGCCTGAATGCTGAAGGAATGTTCTGTTCTTTAAAGTCTGCTTTATTTCCCCCTGGATTAACAAATTGGCACCCCACCTGGTATTGTGAAGTATGAGAAATGCAGGAAAGAGAGGATCATTGAATTTGCAACATGGTCTTGTGTTTTGGAAATGGCCATGGGCAGTGTGAAGCAGGTTTGCTGGATAGCTTGCATGGAAACCCAATGGAGCCATGAGGATGGACCACAGGTTGCAGTGGAGACCCAGTGAAGAGGCTAGGACCATGAGACAGATGCTAAGGAGAGCTGCTGGTCCCAGATGAAGTTTTTCAGCATTGTGAGTAGCCTACCTGGAGGGATGGATTGGAACTCTAGAGATTTGTTGCTGGTTAGAATTTTCAGAGTTGGAGATTTATCACTGACTAGAGTTGTTGGATCTGGAGGTACAGAGTTTGATGTTTGCCCTGTTTAAATCTTGTATTGGTTGAATATTTCTTTGCTATGCCCAATGCCATCTTTTGCAGTGTGAATGTTCATTCTGTGTCATTATGGGCTTTTGGGGGGGCGGATTTATTGGTATTATGGCTCAGTTAAAAGACCTTGGATTATAGGAATGTTTGAACATAATTTGGGTTGATAAAACTATGGGGACTTTTAAAGTTGGACTGAATGCATTGCATTTTACATCATGTATGGTTATCAGTTTATAGGGGCCATGGGCCAAATGTTGTGGTTTGATTCAGGTGTCCCCCATAAACTTAGGTGCTCTGAATGCTAAGTTCCCAGCTGATGGAGATTTGGGAATTAACACCTCCTAGAGTCAGTGTATTGTTGGGGCAGGCTTATGGGTATTATAGTCAACTTCCCCTTGCCAGTGTTTGACACACTCTCCTGTTGCTGTTCTCCATCTTATGATGGCTAGGAGGTAATGTCCACCTTCTGCTCATGCCATCTTTTCCCCTGCCATCTTAGAGTTTTTCCTCATGTCTCTAAGCTAAAATAAACCTTTTTTTTCCCACAAGCTGCTCTTGGTTGGGTGATTTATGCCGGCAAAGTGAACCTGCCAGCAACAGGAGGTCAACACAGGCCATGAGTAGGGAAATAGAAATAATGAAAAAGTACCAATCAGAAATACTAGAAATGCAAAACAGAGTAAATAGAAAATCTATTTTAAAAAGTCCCTCCAGTAGAATGGATCAAGGAGATTACAGAATAATGTCTAAACTAGAAGACCAGTCCAACAAAGAGAAAGATGAACTAAAAGGAAGGCATGAATAGTAATTTCAAGACATTCAGGACACTATGAAGAGATCAAACATGAATTCAGGGCTTAGTAGAAGGAGAAGAATTTCACTCCAAAGGCCTAGTAAGTATTTTCAACAAAATAGCAAAAGAAAATTTTCCCCGAATAGGGAAAGTGATACCAATACAGGAAGCCTTTAGAATGCCATATTATAATTAAACTATAAAACACACAAACCAAAGAAAATATACTGGAAGCAATTAGAGAGAAAAATCAAGTTACGTATAAAGGCAAGCCCATCAGGATAACAGCAGATTACTCAACACAAACTTTAAAAGCCAGAAGGGTGTTGGAATGATGTATTTTAAGTTCTTAAAGATAAAAACTGTAAACCAACAGCACTCGGGAGGCAGAGGTAGGAGGATCGCCGTGAGTTCGAGGCCACCCTGAGACTCCATAGTGAATTCCAGGTCAGCCTGGGCTAGAGTGAGACCCTACCTCGAAAAACCAAAAAAAAAAAAAAAAACTGTAAACCAAGATTACTTTATCCAGAAAAGTTATACATCCAAGTGGACAGAGAAATAAGGACATTCCACAACAAAAACAGGATGACCACTAAACCAGCTCTACAGAAAATATTTGAAGGATCCACCATGCTGAACAGAAAGAAAGCATACACATAAGAAAAGAGAAAAAATAAAGCATACTCAAATAATAATTAATATGAGAGAGTAAAGGAAAAACAGGATGAACTACAAAATAAGAAGAATGGCAAGAGTAAATGTACACCTTTTAATAATAACTCTTTTTTTAAATGATTTTTTTGTTTATTTTTATTTATTTATTTGAGAGTGACAGAGAGAGAGAGAAAGAGGCAGATAGAGAGAGAGAATGGGCACACCAGGGCTTCCAGCCACTGCAAACGAACTCCAGGTGTGTGCGCCCCCTTGTGCATCTGGCTAACGTGGGTCCTGGGGAATCAAGCCTCAAACTGGGGTCCTTAGGCTTCACAGGCAAGCACTTAACCACTAAGCCATCTCTCCAGCCCAATAATAACTTAATTTCAATGCTCACAATGGCCCAAAGAAAACACACAGGCTTGCAGACTGGGATGAAAAGCAGAATCCTTCTACTAGTTGCCTCCAAGAAACTCAACTTTCCATAAAAGATGGACACTGTCTTAATGTGAAATGATAGAAAACAGTATTTCAAGCAAATGGACCTGGAAAATAAACAGATGTTGCTATCCTAATATATCAGACAGGGTAGACTTCAAACCAACATTAGTGAGGAAAAATAAAGAATGTCACTTTATATTGATTAAAGGAACATTCCAAGAGGAGGTCAGTGCAATTCTAAACATACAAACACCTAACATGAGGCTCCAAATTTCATCAAACAAATGCTATTATAATTCAGGTCACAGATAACACCAAACACCCACTCTCAACAATAATAAACAGAGAAGCATCTGAATTAAATGAGGCCATAGAACAAATGGACCTAACAGATATCTAGAGAACATTTCATTCAAATGCTGCAGAATACACATTCTATTCAGCAGCATGTGGAAACTTCTCTAAAATAGACCATATATTAGGACACAAAGTAAATCTTAACAAATACAGGAAAATTTAAATAATTCCTTGCACTCTATCTGATCACAATGGGAGTGGAGTTTAAAAGGGGAAAGTGGGGGATGGAGTGAATTACCATGGGTTATTGTCTATAATTATGGAAGTTGTCAATAAATATAATAAATTATATAATAAAAGAATCAATGAAACAAAAAGTTGGTTATTTCAAAGGATAAACAAAATTGATAAGCCCTTAGCAAAACTAATTAAAAGAGAGAAGAAACATAAATCAATAAAATTAGAGATGAAAAAGACACCATTACAACAGATACCAAAGAAATTCAGAAAATCATAAGAATATAGTTTAAGAGCATATACTCTACTAAGTTTGAAAATCTGGGCTGGGGAGATGGCTTAGTGGTTAAGCGCTTGCCTGTGAAGCCTAAGGACCCCGGTTCGAGGCTCAATTCCCCAGGACCCACGTTAGCCAGATGCACAAGGGGGCGCACGCATCTGGAGTTCGTTTACAGAGGCTGGAAGCTCTGGCGTGCCCATTTTCTCTCTCTCTCTCTCTCTGCCTCCTTCTCTCTGTCTCTCTCAAATAAATAAATAAACCAAAAAAAAAAAAAATTTAAAAAAAAAAAAAAAAAAAAGAAAATCTGAGAGAAGTGGATGATTTCATAGATTTATATGACCTACAAATATTAAAACAAGATGAGATTAAACCATTTAAATAGACCCTTAACAAGTATAGAGATCAAACCAGTTATATAAAAAAAATCTTCCAGCTGGGTGTGGTGGTGCATGCCTTTAATCCCAGCACTTAGGAGGCAGAGGTAGGAGAATTGCCATGAGTTCGAGGCTACCCTGAGACTACATAGTGAACTCCAGGTCAGCCTGAGCTAGAGTGAAACCCTACCTCAATCCCCCCCCCAAAAAAATCTCCCAACTTAAAAAAGTCCAGGCCCAGATGGATTTACTGGTGAATTTTACCAGACCTTAAAGGAATAACTAACAACAATGTTTCTCAAACTTTTCCATAAAATAGATCAGGAAGGAACAGTATCAAACTCCTTCTACAAAGACAGCATTACCCTAATACCAAAATCATGCACAAGAATCAAGTCCAAGTGGATCAAAGATCTTAATATCAGACATTATACTGTGAAACTGCTAGAGGAAAATTAGGGGAAACTCTTCAACATATTGGCATAGGTAATGACTTTCTGAATTTAGCCCCAGTTGCCTAGGAAATAAAACTACTCATCAACCACTGGGAGCTCATGACATTACAAAGCTTTTGCACAGCAAATAACACTGTGAATAGAGCAAAGAGGCAACCTACAGAATGGTAGAAAATCTTTGCCATCTATACATCTGACTGAGGATTAATATCCAGGATATACAAAAAACTCAAAAAAATTAAATAATAAGAAATCAAACAACCCAACTAAAAATGCAATATGGAACTAAGTAGAAAGTTCTCAAAAGAAGAACTACATATGGTATACAAACATCTACAAAATTTTCTACATCCTTAGCCAACAGAGAAATGCAACTTAAAACTGCTTTGAGGTTCCTTCTCACTCCTGTCAGAATGGCTATCGTCAATAAAACAAATGACAATAAATGCTGGTGAGGATAAAGGAAAGGAGGAATCCTTCTACACTGCTGTGGTGGTTTGATTCACGTGTCCCCCATAAACTTAGGTGTTCTGAATGCTAGGTTTCAAGCTGATGGAGATATGGGAATTAATGCCTGCTGGAGGCACTGTATTTTGGGAGCAGGCTTATGGGTATTATAGCCAGTGTTCCCTTGCCAGCGTTTGGCACACTCTCCTGTTGCTGTTGTCCACCTGATGTTGGCAAGGGAGTTATGTCCACCCTCTGCTCATGTCATCATTTTCCCTTGCCAAAGTGGAGCTTCCCCTTGAGTCTGTAAGCCAAAATAAACCTTTTTTGCCCACACAAGCTGCTCTTGGACAAGTGTTTTCTGACAGCAATGTGAACCTTACTGTAACAGTAATGTTGGTACCGAGGAGTGGTGTCATTTGCTGCTAGACACCTGGCAGTGTGGCTTTGGCCTTTTGGAGCTTATTTTCAAGGGGAATGTGGAATGATTTGAAACCTTGACCTATGAGACACCTTGCAGTGCTATAAGTACGGCTTGATGGACTATCTATCTGTTGAAAGAACTGAATGCAGTAAGAACTGTGGACTGTGAGGTTTGGCTTATGAAGGTGAAAAGGAACTATGTCTGGACAGGGACAGAAGCAGTTTGTGTGAGAGGCTTGCTGTTATACCTGTGTCCTGAGAACTTGTGCAGGGTTGTAGTGTGTAGAAATGGATTGGTGCGTGCAGAAGGATATGGCACAGAAAGAAATCTTTGGTCTAAAACTGCTGCCTGTTCAGCTGCAATTATATGAGAGATTACAACCATTGAGACTGGGCAAGCTGACCTCCACTGGGGCAACAGGAAGAATGTAGACTCTTGAAGGGGCCTGATGCCCAAGCCAGCATTGTGTCTTGGACATACTGATTCTACTGCTCCAAGGGGCTTCCTTTACTACTTTACCCCAAAGCTTTTGTTTTCTTCTCCAGCCTCAGTGATTTTCTTAGCTCAACCCTGTGTGTTGCCTCAGAGGCAGAACAGGGCCACAAGTTAAGTTCCCCTTTACAATTTCAATTGCCTTACCTTGTCCTATATCTTCCTTCCAACTACTTGGGAGGGTCTAAGACTGCAATTACGGTGCTAGACTAGCAACTTTTAATTGGTAGTTGCTCCTTATTCTTTGGGAATTTCTACTCTCTTTCACAAAAAAAAAAAATGATGAGTTTTGTATAGCTTGTCAGATATGAGCAATGCTGATTTCACAATTTAGCAATTAAATGTGCTTGTTACACATTTGTTACTAAATTTTGTTGTTTGAAAGCAATTAACATTAGTATGTAGAAACCAAAAAAAAATGTACAAATTTAAAATAAAATACTAAGAAACCCTATATGCTAAATGTGAATTTATTATATATTTTAAGAAGAATGTATATTACTTGGCTCTCTGCACTAAAAACGCATGAATGCAAAGTCCAGCCCAGTTCAGATACACAAATCTGGACACATAAAGGGATTGTACAGACTAGTACATTTCTGAAGAGCCTGGGCCTCAAATTTACACGTGACAGGTGATTTACTATTTATGTGTTCATCGCTTCTCAGACTTTTGGCTAAGATCAAGTGTGCTATTTATGTGCTCAGAAAGGATGGAGAGGAGCAAGCCAGTTAGCCAATAGTATTACAGATCTGTTTCTAAGCCTCATGTTCTCAGGAAAAAAAAAATGAATCCAGATGGAGGCCCCTTGTTAGCTGAAGCAGGATTAAGAAGGCAGAACAGAATATTTGACATGGGCACTGCAAACACTTGCTCGCGTCTATTAAATGAAGCACAAGTAACAGTAGGAGCTGGAATAATCCAGTAATTCCCTATGAACAGTGCGGCTAATGACATGAGCAGAGGCTCCATCTTGGAGTGAGGACAGTACACTCAAGTGCTTGGCCCATTTCATCAGAGTCCTCACTGTCATAAAGCTGCTTGCCTCTGACTTTGAGTCATGCAACTCTCTAGAGAGCAGGAATCTATCCTTACAGAGGGTGACAACCATGGAGAACTAGTCACACTGCTGTTGGAGAGGAATGAGACCCTGGGAAGAGCTAGAATAATTCTGACCTACAGTTGTCAGGTCCTTTGTAACTCATGAAGTCCTTTTCCCTAGAGAGCCTTCTTCATACAAGATAATGGGAACAGAAGGGACGACTCCAAAACAGCCACAGTTAGGAGCTATGATCAGGGTCAAAGAACTAAGGCTTGGATGTCTTGAGGCATTGCATAATAGGATTTATGAACTATAAAGTTTGTTTGTACATGTTGCATAAGCAAACTAAATCACTTAGGCTTCTATTACTTCTCAATTAAAATGTTCAGAGGGGCCTATTTCTCTACCCTAACAATCTCAATCTCTCTCTCTATCTCTCTCTCTCTCTCTCTCTCTCTCTCTCTCTCACACACACATCCCACAGGACTAAGGAAATTTAAATTTTCCCTCCTATTACACACTGGAGAATCCTATATAAATTCTCTGAGGAAGGAACGAGGCAGGGCCATTGGTAAAACAAAAAAATTAGTATCTCATTTTTATTAATCAGAAATATGGATAAGAAAATTAGGCAATTTAACCTACAATTTTAGCATTAAACTCTAGGTGTCTCTCTATACATGTTACTGGCCTTAAGGAAATTTAACCTCAAAAAAACTCCACTGAGTCAGGCAAAATAATCATCCTTTTAATGTGACAAAAGAATTACTTGAATCTACCCAAGGGATGTAAGTAGGCAAATAGAATAGGGGAGGGTAGGGGAGCTCTGCAGTCACATCTAAATGCTTTGCAGGATCATAAAGCAGCACACAAGAGGAGCTGAACAGGGACTCTGAAATCCTGTTTCTGTGAGAATTTAACATGGCAAAATTAGTGATTTCGTTCAGTGGAGAATTTAGTGATTATTAACAACTAGTACTGGCACAACTGGCCATCACATAGAAGAGGAGAAAACGAAACTATTGTGTGCTCATTTACAGACATACACACCCAATAACATAAGGTTAAACTCCTAAATGTTAATATTTGCTGAGTATACTTATAAGAAATTCTTTGATACAAAAACTTTACAAGGCCGAGCATGGTGGCACATGTCTCTAATCCCTGCACTCAGGAGACAGAGGTAGGAGGATTGCCTTGAGTTTGAGTCCACCTTGAGACTATATAGTGAATTCTGTATCAGCCTGGTCTAGAGTGAGACCCTACCTCAAAAAAGAACAACAACAACAAAAAAAACCCTTTGCAAAAATACTAGAATGGCAAAAAAAAAAAATACTAGAATGGCTGCATGAACAACTTAAAGATAAGGAAGGCCTTTTGTTTGTTTGTTTGTTTTGTTGTTGTTGTTTTTTTGAGGTAGGATCTCGCTCTAGCCTAGGCTGACCTGGAATTCGTCTCGTGCTGGCATCAAATTTATAGTAATCTTTCTACCTCTGCCTCCCGAGTGCTGGGATTAAAGGCATGTGCCATCATGCCCTGCTTAAGTAACACTTTCTTAATTAAAATTAAAATTTTAAATATACAAAGAGGGAAAGTCAATTTTTTTTAATCCTGGGTTTTCTGTGTTCTTTAGTCTACTCTGCTTTTTGTATATTTTCTTTTTTTAAGTTTTTTTAAAATTTTTGTTTATTTTTATTTATTTATTTGAGAGCTACAGACAGACAGAGAAAGAGGCAGAGAGAGAGAGAATGGGTGCACCAGGGCCTCCAGCCACTACAAAGGAACTCCAGATGCTTGCACCACCTTGTGCATTTGGCTTACATAAGTACTGGGGAATTGAGCTTCAAACCGGGGTCCTTAGGCTTCACAAGCAAGCACTTAACCACTAAGCCATCTCTCCAGCCCCTGTATATTTTCTTTAAATTTTTAGATACATTTTTATTATTTATTTAGTTGAGAGATAGAGAGGCAGAGAGAGAGAGAGAGAGAGAGGGAGAATGGGTGTGCCAGGGCATCCAGCCACTGCAAACGAACTCCAGATGCATGTGCCACCTTGTGCATCTGGCTTATGTGGGTTCTGGGGAATCAAACCAAGGTCCTTTGGCTTTGCAGGCAAGCGCCTTAACCACTAAGCCATCTTTCCAGCCCAAAAGTCAACTTTTAATGATAAAAGATAACAACATATCATCAAACATGGTGTGTCCAGGAAAATACACTTATAATGTTCACCAGGTAAAAGGTATCTCAAATGAATATCAAGTCCTCTACACTGTTAAGAAAAAGACAAATATGGCCAGGCGTGGTGGCTCATGCCTTTAATCCCAGCACTCAGGAGGCAGAGGTAGGAGGATCACCATGAGTTCAAGGCTACCCTGAGACTACATAGAGAATTCCAGGTCAGCCTGAGCTAAAGTGAGACCCTACCTCGAAAAACCAAAAAAAAAAGAAAAAAAAAAAAAGACAAATATGTGTGTGCCTACAGATACAGGCTTGTACTCTTAACTACTTAGGAGGTAATAGCAAAAAGTTTAAGGCCAAACCGGGCTACAGAGTGAGTCCAGGGCCAGTTAGAGTGACTTAGTAAGATTGTGTCTTGCAATAGAGTAAAAAGAGAATTGGGAGCTGGGCATGGTGGTTCATGCCTGTAATCCCAGCACTTAGAAGAGCAAGGCAGGAGGATTGCCATGAGTTTCAGGACAGCCTGGGCTAAATAGACAGTATATATATATTTATAATAAGTATAAATATATTTATAAATATATATATTTATATATATATATGTATATTATATATATAAATATATATATAATATATTATATATATATTATATATATAAGTAAATATATATATTTATTTATGGCTGGAGAGATGGCTTATCAGTCGCACTTGCCTGCAAAGCCTAATGACCTGGGAAACCTAGGTTCAATTCCTCAGTACCCATGTAAAGGCAGTTACACAAAGTGATGCATGTATCAGTGATGCATGTATCTGGAGTTCATTTGCAGCAAACCCATTCTCTCTCTCTCTCTCTCTCTCTCTCTCTCCTTGCATATAAATAAACAAAAAATATTTTAAAATATTTAAAAATTAAGAAAAGGACTGGGGATATATCTCAGTGGTAGCATACTTTCCCAGCATGTGTAAGACCCTGGGTCCAATTCTCAGTATCAAAAATGACAACTAATTCAAGATAAACAGATGAATATACAAAGAAAAGCACCTGTAAATCACTAACAATTCTCAGTCAAGGACATATGAAAGTAAACTATCAGTAACATCTCATTGTACATGTGTCAGTGACAAAACAAGAAAAAGCTACTCCATTTCTGGCAAGGATGTGAGGAAAAGGGCACCTTTTTACTTTGATGATTAAAAATAAATGTAAGTTGTTATTGAATATTTTGGCAGGTGATCTGGGAACTTCCACTAAGAATTAAACATACATTTACTTTGGCCAACACTTCTACTTGCAAAATTTGATATCATATAAATACAGTCACTGGTGTTCAGGGGTATATAAAGATGGATTATATCATTTATTTACTCAATAAAATTTATTTAGTAGATACTTTAGGCCTGACACACTTTTAAAAGCCACAAATAACAAAAATCAAAAGATTCTTACTTTGTAAATCTTGCTAGGGAAAAGTAGACAATAAATAATTGCATTAAATCAATAAATCCTGTGGTATATTATAAAGTACTTAAAGAACCAAGAGTAGAGCAGCCCAGGGCAAGAGGAACCAAGAGTGTCAGTGTAAGGAGGCTGGGGCATGAGCTAGCTGGAAGTTAAAATGGGTGGGTAAGATAGTGAATATTGATTGCTAACTTTAGGGAATCGAGAATTACCTATAAGATAAATTTCTGGGCATATCTGTGAAGAAAGGACATCGGAAAGGAACAAGAGAGCTTAGCACCAGCATGCATCTCTCTGTGCTTCCTGATTGTGGATACAAATTGACCAGCTGCCTCAAGCTTCTATCTTCATGACTTCTCACCATGATAGACTGTGGGTCAAAATTAACCATGCATTAAGTTTCCTTCGCTCAGTCAGCACTGGGTAGCTTAAATGACAAGCATTCATTCCATACTGTTCTGAAGCCTGGAAAGCCCAGGATCAAGTGGCTGGTTGATTCACTTCCTGGTTTAAAAAAGAGCATCCTAAGCTGGGCGTGGTGGCGCACGCCTTTAATCCCAGCACTTGGGAGGCAGAGGTAGGAGGATCGCTGAGAGTTCGAGGCCACCCTGAGACTACAGAGTGAATTCCAGGTCAGCCTGAGCTAGAGTGAGACCCTACCTCGAAAAACCAAAAAAAAAAATAAAATAAAATAAAAATAAAAATAAAAAATAAAAAATAAATAAAAAATAAAAAAGAGCATCTTGCCAGGCGTGGTGGCGCATGCCTTTAATCCCAGCACTTGGGAGGCAGAGGTAGGAGGATCGCCGTGAGTTCGAGGCCACCCTGAGACTCCATGGTGAATTCCAGGTCAGCCTGGACTAGAGACCCTACCTCGAAAAACCAAAAAAAAAAAAAAAGAGCATCTTTACCATATCCTCAGGTGGTAAACAGAGAAGCTGGAAGCTTTGCCCAGTCTTCCTGGAAGGGCACCATTCCGTCATGAGTATTCCACACTTATAACCTCATCACTTTCCAAAGGCCTACATTATACTGTTACACTGAGAATTAAGGTTTCAATGAAGGCATGTTGGAGAGATACAAACAGCAATGGGCCTCACTGAAAAAGATAGTGGAGCCCATCCTTGAGGGCAGTGGGGACATCCGATAAAGAGATTTCCATGCACAGACACAGCCAGGACAAGTTACCAGGCAGAAGCCTGCCAACGTGTTCAAGGAACACCAGGGGAGTGGAGCAGAGTAGACAGGGGAGAATAGCATGATATCAGAAATGGAGTGGGTTGGGGTGGCAGGGGTAGTATGTGGGACCTTGGAGGTCACTGTGAGGAGTTTGGCTTTTAATTGGTCGTAGAACAGGAAGACCTTGCAGGGCCTTGGTCAGTGACATAGTTTGTGAAAGTTAAAAGGATCACTCTTGCTGTTTATAAAAAGAAACTTTGGAGGGAGAGGGAAAAGAAGAAAGGAGGGAGGATGGGAAGAGGGAAAGGTAAGGAGGGAGGGAGGAGAAGGACAGGAAGGGAGGGAGGGAGGGATTCTCACCAGCAGGGAAATGTCTGTGTTACACCAGTTTCCTGGGAAGGATTTTAGTGAAATATTACTAAATGAAAACAAGATGGAGGAAAGCATATTATGATTTTGTTGTTGTTGTTGTTGTTGTTGTTTTGAAGTAGGGTCTCACTCTAGCCCAGGCTGACCTGGAATTCACTCTGTAGTCTCAGGGTGACCTCGAACTCACAGTCATCCTCCTACCCCTGCCTCTTGAGTGCTGGGATTAAAGACGTGCGCCACCACACCCGGCTCTATTATGATCTATTTTAAGAAGACAAATGATAACCCATGAAGAGAAGACAGGAGGAAATCAGACAAATAAAGGCACATTGCATGTCTTTGAAAAGCAATCATGATATAACCCAGTGAGATCTTTATATCAAATTATATGTACCTCTTTGTACATGTCTTTTTTAGATATTTTATTCATTTATTTTTCAAACAAAGAGAGAAAGAAGAGAGTGAGAAAGACTGAGAGAATGAGAATGGGCACACCAGGGCTTCCAGCCACTGTGAACGAACTCCAGATCTCCGGATGCATGCACCACTCTGCATCTGGCTTTACGTGGGTACTGGGGAATTGAACCTCTGTGCATGTTTCTGTGTGTACATCCATATAGTCTTGGGACTGCTGCTTAATCACAAAAGAAAACCTAGGAATGGCTCAGAGGATGGAATAACACATGCAAGGTCAACTGGCTCAGAGGCACTGAAGCATTCTGGGATGTAGCAAGCAGGTGTATTTCATAAACGTGCGCATGTACACATGCACACACACACAAATGATTTTTTCAGCTAATCATTTTTCTTCATACTCTCATTCACATAACATTCATATATAATCAATAGCTGAAATAACTGCTTTAGCTTGCAAATCCATTATAAAGCCCTATTTCTAAAAGTCTTCATTTTAGTAGGGAATTATGGCACAGGCCAGGCCCATATCTGGCCCCTTTCCCTGTCCACGAGACTTTATCAGCAACCAGTGGAATGTAAAAAGAAAACCTTCTAGACAACACACTGATAAGAGCAGCAATTAGTTTTATCAGTTGTAAATTACCAACATTAAATTGCCACAGGAAAACAAGCCAGTATTTTTATCTCTCCTCCTCTTCTCCTCCTCCTCCTCTCCCCAGAAGCAGGCAGTGGAGAAACAGGTTTGCTTAAGGCCATAGAGAAGCAGTTAACTGCAGTGCTTATCAGTAGGCATGTTTCAGTTAGGCTTGTCTAAAAGCAAGAGGAATTCCACTAGTCCCAGTGTTTAGCTGGATACCTTCACTTAGTAAAGATGTCAACCAAAGATCAAATGAAGATTAATGAGTTCAGCCAACTGATTGATCAGCCTTCTTTCTTCTTCCATTGTGATGCGAATCATTGAAAACAATTCTGACCATGAGTGTACAAAGATATGGTTATATTTCCACACGTCTGACTAATTTCACATCCTACATTTTACAAGAAGCCTTTTCAATGTTGTAGCAATCTCTCCTGGGTGTATAAGCCATCTCATCTCATTCTGAACATAGCCCTGAGGTATAGCAAGGGAATGGCATCATCATTCTATATGTTAGAAAGAAAAGCAAGACCAAGCTGGGCGTGGTGGCGCACACCTTTAATCCTAGCACTCCGGAGGCAAAGGTAGGAGAGCTGCCGTGAGTTCAAGGCCACCCTGAGACTGCATAGTTAATTCCAGGTCATCCTGGGCCAGAGTGAGACCCTACCTTAAAACAAAAAAGAAAGAAAATCAAGACCAGAGGGTTAAAGTGGCTGACCTGGGATCACAGCCAGGTGGCCAAGATGGGACTGGAACCCAAGAAAGAAACCTGTGCTGCTTCCTTGTTTGGCAACCAGACTTGGATACAGCTGGATACAGTTTTGTTTTTTTTTTCTGTTTGTTTGTTTGTTTTTACAAGGAGCATTGAAATAAAGAGATTTGGGAAGCACTGAGATAGCTGTGTAGATGATACCCAACAACAGGACTTTTGCTCTCAGGGATATGGCAAAATTACCAGAAGCCTAACTTCTAGGCAGGGGTAGGACACAGCACCCAGGATAAGGAAGAATGCACTCAACAACTCACTTCATCTAACCTGAAAAGAGTTCTTTAAGTTCACAGGTAAAAGCAAGAAGGAAGAATCACTAGGTAAAACTGCATAATTCCTCCTAAGAGCCTGTTGAGATGGGATCAGCTATGGTGCTTGTGGCCGTAGAGGTTGAAGATTTTGTCTAAAAGATGAGCCAATGGAAAGCTAAGTCATTCAAGAGAAATATGTTAGGAAGGAAAGAAGAGTCATGTGAAATGTTAAGAGAGCTGGGTGTGGTGGCTCATGTCTTTAATCCCAACACCCAGAAGGCAGAGGTAGGAGGATCACCATGAGTTTAAGGCCACCCTGAGACTACATAGTGAATTCCAGGTCAGCCTGGGCTAGAGTGAAACCCTACCTTGAAAAAACAAAAACAAACAAACAAACAAAAAATGTTTAGAGAGGGCAGTTCTAGTTGGAAATCCATAGATTGGAAAAGATTGATAGGAAAGTAAAAAGAGAGAAACAAATTCTCCCTGTAGCCATATGCTTCATATCAAAGAGCTTTGGAAAATATTATTGAGGGCTGGAGTGATGGCTTAACGATTAAGGCATTTGCCTGAAAAGCAAAGGACCCAAGTTCGATTCCCCAGGACCCATGTTAACCAGATGCACAAGGGGGCGCAAGCATGTGGAGTTTGTTTGCAGTGGCTGGAGGTCTTGACGTGCCCACTCCCTCTCTCTCCCTCCCTCTTACTCTGTCAAATAAATAAAATATTAAAAAAACTTTAAAAAATGTTATTGAAAGAAATAAATCTAAAGAGTGAAGAAATATTAAGAAAGAACTTCAGTTTTAAAATAGAGCAGGCCTCTAGTTGAAGGAAAAATAGATATTGAAAAATATATGAAAATGAAAAAGACAGAATTTATTCAAAATTCCAACTCCAATTGTTTCTGGTTTCTGCAGCTATCTATGTGCAGATTATTTTGTGAAAGTTAACAGTAGTAGTGGTGCACACCTCTAAGGAGGATCAGAGTTTGAGGCCTATACTATAATAACTGGTTTAGGGGCTGGAGAGATTGCTTAGTGGTTAAACACTTGCCTGTGAAGCCTAAGGACTCCAGTTCTAGGCTCGTTTCCCCAGGACCCACGTTAGCCAGATGAACAAGGGGGCGCATGTGTCTGGAGTTCGTTTGCAGTGGCTGGAGGCCCTGGCGTGCCCATTCTCTCTCTCTTTCTCTCTGCCTCATTCTCTCTCTCTCTCTCTCTCTCTCAAATAAATAAATAAAAGTAAAACAAAAACAAGAATTGTTCAATAACTAGTTTAGGGTCAGCCTGACCCTAAAGACCCCATCTCAAGAGAAAGAAAGAAGGAAAGGAAAGAGGAAAGAAAGAAGGGAGGGAGGGAGGAAGATGGGAGGGAAGGGAAACAGGAGAGGAGGAAGGGAGAGTAAACTGGTTGGCTTTCCTCTTTGTGTTCCTTCCTTCTTTCCTTCCTTTCTTCCTTCTTTCCTTCCTTTCTTTCTTCCTCCCTTTCTCACCCCCCCCCTTCTTCCTGTCTTAAAAAAAAAAAAAAAAACTGGTTGTAAACATATTACAATTCCAAGAAGAGGGAGAAGAAGAAAGACAAACCCAAAGGCAACAGACCATATGTATGCAACAAAAATCCTAGCCTGAGCTGGGGTTTGCCACTTGGAATGGATCTTTAGAAGCCAGCCTGGGTTCCCAGGAGGAAGCCATGGCAAAGTTTGCCTCATTTCTTCTCCTGACACTGTGAGTTGAGTGACAGGACAGGAGGGTGCATAAGCTGTGAACAAAAATCACAACATCCTCTTACATTGCACAATGTGAAAACATTAAGTTCCACGGCAGCTATAAGCAGTTACACTGGCAGCTTGTTGTACTTCCCCAGAGGACCGGTTGACATATCCACAGCAACTGACACCTAGGAAAGTTTCCTAGCTGCTGTTTTTGGTCTGGTCCTAAGCCCATTCTCAAAATAACAATAAATAATAAGAAGAAGAATAAATAGCCAGGCATGGTGGCACACGCCTTTAATCCCAATACTAGGGAGGCAGAGGTAGGAGGATCACCATGAGTTCGAGGCCACCCTGAGACTACATAGTGAATTCCAGGTCAGCCTGGGCTAGAGTGAGACCCTACCTCAAAAAACAAAAATAAAAAATAAAAAATTTTAAAAAATGAATAAATAACCAGAGCAAATCCTTTGGCTTGTGAAATCCAAATGGTCATATTTTCAGAAGCACTGCATGTAGACATCACGTTAGTAACCTTCTTGCTCACAGAGGGACTGCTCAGGCTATAGGAATGTCAAAGCATTACAGATCAAAGACTTTCCCCTCCCAACACGAATGGATTGGTAAATATTTACTAGCACAACCACTACATAGAAAGCAGGTATTCATTTAGGACTCTTTTCACTAAAGCTAAAGTCAGTTTAAAGAAGGAAACAATCCCCCCAGTAATTTGTTATTCCAAGTAACATATTAAGATAAACTTTTAGACACATTTGAATAACCCCTGAAAATAAACAGCCACTGCCACATAGCCAAAGCTTGAAACGATCCTTACCTCCCTAAAATGCGAGCTGTAATCATAAACAAAACTCAAGTTCTTCCAGAGCAACTTGACCTTAAAATTCCTAGCCAATCAGGTGCAAGCTAGCCTACATGGCAGTGCTCTCCTACAAGAAGCAGAAATGCAAGGAGTCCTGACAGAAGCACAAGCTTGGTCATGTTTTGTAAGCTGTGCTGTAAGTGCTGTAAGCTGGGGTGCCACCTTTTGATTTGAAATTCCCTGCGTTGTAGCCGGTCCTCCTCCTACCACGTTGTTGCAAGGTAAGGGGCTCGTGGTTCTTGTCTTCCCAAAGGAACATTCAGTCAACAGACGTGAAAGGTTTAAACAAAGGTTTATTTGGCAAAGCAGAAGCATACTCCAAACAACCTCAGAGCAGACCCACAGGAGGATGGGCAGCAAATAGAGATTTGGGGGATGTTGTTTTTATAAGAAGCTTTTATGAATATTTATGAGAGATGGGTCATATTCATTGGGGTAAGGTGACTTTTTTTTTTCCCTCCCAAATAATAGTGGGCTGGTTTTCTCTTTTAAGGTTATTTCTTCTCAAGATTCGCTCATAAAACACCCTCATAAGGGACTGAAAACCACAGTGTATATGATACAGTAATGCTCTTATGATGAGTGGAGTTACTTGAGACATGGTTTTCTTTTAAGGGTACATGCTGTGGGCTGGGAAAATTCCTGCGGGTTTTTCTTTCCCTGCTCACCAGGATGTGCCTGATCCTGAAAGTATGTGTTCTCTTAATCCTGCCTCACAGGAGCCCCTTCTCCTGCCTGCTCTTGTCTGCCTAGTGACCTAATCTTATTGTATGACAATAAATTTAGACATTTCCTAACTTGATCTGTTTTTTGGTGTCAGAAGTGGAATAGAAAAGCAATCCCCGCAGAACCCCAAAGCAACCCAATTAGTAACAAGATGCTGGTACCCACAGAGCCAATGAGTAACAAGATGCTAGGACCTACAGAGCCAAGAAGTAACAAGATGCTGGGATGCTCAGAGCCAATGAGTAACATGTTGGGATGCACAGAGTCAATGAGTAACAAGATGTTGGGACACACAGAGCCCATTGTGCCTACAGCCTCCTTGCTGGCCTAGGGTTTGAAATTTAGTCTCTCCCACCTCCAAGTTCCACTCGGTGCTTGAGTTCCCTGTTCTACATAAAAAGGACATTCTCTATCTCTATTTGCCAGCACTTTGTTAGGTTTCCCTGTTCTGTCCAAAAATGGTACTGGGGTGGGTCCTGCGTCTTCCTGGGTCTCAGAAAAGTGGCACCGTTGGTAGGCGTCCCATAACTTACTTAGTATTTTAGGGAAACCAAAGGACAGGATGGATTCTTCTAAGACATCTAAAGCATGTAGCCACCTGGAACTCTGGCTGCATATTAGTTTAAAAAGTAAAGACCTGGATTATGTGCTTTTGTTGAAAAATGGCTGAGCTTTTAGTCAGCATAATTTGGAATCCTGTGGCCAGTTTGAAGACCTTCAATTTAGATAAAAATAGCTTATCTTAGAGGTGTCCTTGAAAAAGAGGATATTAACCATGGAGTGCATTGTTTGATTAGTATATAGCAGCTTCTCAAAGAATTACTTCACCATTCTCTCTAAAAGATTCCTTATAATGTGCTAATAAGAATTCAAAGACTAAAGCTGCACATGGTGGCTCATGCCTTTAATCCCAGCACTCGGGAGGCACAGGTTGGAGGATCGCCGTGAGTTTGAGGCCACCCAGAGATTACAGAGTGAATTCCAGGTCAGCCTGGGCTAGAGTGAGACCCTACCTTGAAAAACCAAAAACCAAAAACCAAAAACAAACAAACAAAAAAAAAAGAATTCAAAGACTAAAATTCAGACTAAGTGCACTGACATTCTCTAATCCTCTATTAACCTTCTCCTGTTGCCTGGTCATTTTGTATACACTAGCCGTATTGATCCTCTTTTCTTCTGGAGTTCTTCATACCAGATGCCCTTTAAGATAAGATCATGAACTTAAGGGACCAGACTCAGCAGAACTTTAAAGTGTGTGTGTTATTTTTCAGTGTGTATGTTAATGTGTAAGTGTGGGCCTGCACATGCCACAACACACAGAGGACAATTTTTGGGTCAGTCCTCACTTCCTTCTTCTTGTTGTTCACTGTTCCTTTTGTGAGCCTCTAGGAGATTCTTCTGTCTCCACCTCCCTTCTTGCTACTGGCATATTGGGATTACAAAAGCCTGCCATAGCTTCCAGCTTTCACACAGGGCCTGAGGATCCAGACTCAGGTACTCATAGTTGTGCAGCCAGCACTTTATCTCCTGAGCCATTTCTCCCACCCCTTGGCAGAATTTAAACTTTGGACTGCAATTTCTGAACCATTGTAAAGTATTTTTACAAACCCTAAAAATGATCAAACTATATGTATAAGTAAATTAAATGTTCTTGGTGTTATGATTTAGGAATCCACAATTTTTATTAATTTGTGTATATGATTATTCTGGATTTACACAATGTGACTTCAAAAATAGATAGGAAAGATCTCACTAGAAAATTTGAAGATATTTACCAAACATGCCTCTAAAGATGGTCTAAAGAGATGTAAAAATAGGAAAGTAATTCTTGAGATCATTCTTATACTTTTTCCTTTAAAAATCGACTGGGGAGGCCTACAGATGACCATGGAGGGGCCTGGTCAAAATGCTTTCTTGGAGTAAGATAGATAGAAGAGGGCAGAAAGATCTGGGCTTTAGTCCTGGCCACTGATCAGCCCTATGCGGATTTTCCCTGAGGCAGCCCAAACAGCTTGTGAGGAAGTCTGGACTGGACAGAGCCATGTGCTGGGCCTCCAAAGACAGGAGGAGTGAGTAGAGAGCCAGATCATACGCAACGGTCAGGTTCACACACGGTACCTTGCCTGGCTGCCCTAACTGGCTACCCCCTCCTTCTTTCCTCAGATGCTGCTTTGTAACCCAAATGGAAAATGGGTCTTGGTGAAGGAGGTTCCCTCCACCTTGTGCTTAGAGCTAAGATTCCTACCTTGGGCTCTTGGAGCCCAGTGGCGTCTGGAAGCCTTTGGAGCGTCTGGTCACCTTGCATAGTCTCTCAGACCTCCCCAGGCCCTCGTGGTTGCACAGGAAGTGCTCTTAACCACTTAGCCATCTCTCCAGACCTATTTTAAAACAACTTTTTAAAATTTCAAAATGTCTTTTAATTACACTAGTTACTGTTCAGAATTCTCCACTTTTCATAGAAAATACTATATCATTACTGATATAGTTTTAAAAGTTCCCTGACTTTATAGGAGAAATTCACAGCATCCCCCAGATTAACTCAAAACCAGGCCCTGTCCCCACCACTGGGCTCCCCTTGGCCTGCATACTTGTCGCCTGGGGAAGGCTATGTAGGCACCAACCCACATAGACCCAGGCTCCTCTGCTTCTAACACAGCCAATAGCAGCACCACTTCCTGGACCTCCACTTGCCCCATACACTCTGGACACCACCAAGCAGGTCAGTAATTGGCCATACCACCACCAACAGGACTCAGCCATCTTTGAAAGTTCACTCCTTGAGGCCTACAAAGGATTACATCATTGGTCCCCAACCTCAGAAGACACTGGCAGAGCCCAGAGCAATACATTCAGCCATAGATTTAAAAAAAAAAAAAATCACTTTATCAGCAACAGGGGGAGGTATATTTGGTAACACAGAGCATTATGAAGGCCATGTGGTTTGCCCTAGTGGGAGGAAGTATTCATAGTCTGGGCCAAGGACAAACCTCACCCTTTTCATGGAGCAAGGAGGCAGAACATTAAGGTCAGAAGAAACAAAGAAGCCAATAGAAAATGGTTCCAGAGATGGGTGAGAGGACCAGCTGGAAGGCATGTTAACACTATTTTCACACAGTACCCAGGACCAACTCCATGTTCAGCTTAGCCAGGAGACATGTGATCTTCAGTTTACACAGCATTTTAAAAATGTTCCCAAAGTGATTCTGAGGTTATCCCACCTGTACATTCTCTTTGTGTAAGGAAAACATAGGTCCTCACAGACTAGGTGTGCTTGAGATAGATCCAGAACCTCTAGTCTATGCCTCTGGACAGGAATGAATGAATCATTTCAGTGCTACTAGATTAGGTCCAGAACCTCTAGTCTATACCTCTAAATAGGAATGAATGAATCATTTCAGTCCTACTAGATTAGGCCTGCTGTGCCCCTCACCCAAACACCATGGGGTTTCTCCAAAAATGCTCATACTTCGGTGTGGAAAGATACTTTGGCAGCCACAGCCAGAATGAAGCCTAAGGGGGCCCATTCTTCCATTCTGCCTTTAGCCCAAAGTTGAAGTGTGTGGGCGTCTCAAAGATAAGCACAATGATGGAGCCCAAGTTGAACAAGACCAGATGCTCAGCCTTGAACACAGGCACACCCTCCTTGCTGGGGTATGTTACAGGACTGAAGTCTTTGCTGTACTTCAGGCTGTTTGCATGTAGGTCTTGATCCTAGTAGATGTAAATAGAGCCCACGTTGGTGGCTCCCCTGGCCATCCGTGAGAGGAAGCCGTTTCCAGATCCCCTCAGGACCCCACATGTTGTCTTTGATCCAAATCCAGCAGACCATGCCAGAGTTCACTAACATCAGGGAGCCTGGGGAGTGGCATCGCTGGGAGACAGTCCAGTTGATGTGTGAGTAGACTCAGTGATAGTCTCCAGGAGCCAGCTAGATGATGGTACAGTGGTAGAGTTCGTTCCCTCCTTGGGTGACCAGCTTATTCCTGAAGGAATCACAGAGGCCGGGGCTAGGGCAAGTCCTATGCGCAGGTGTGGAGGTCCAGGAAGGACTCTAGGGAACAGGTGACACCCTTTACCAGCTGTGCCTCACAGTTCCTCACCCGCCCAAGGCTGATGATCTCACCATCTCACACCATGCGGGCCGCAGACAGGCAGTGCCTGTGGCTTCAGTGTACGCCAGAGGCGCTGGGTGAGGGCGAGGACGAGGTAGTGGTGCAGGTCTTCCACAGCAGCCTCTTTCGTGTTCACCAAGAAGATAGGTCTGGACTACCAACCGTAGATGGGCCTCCACAGCTACTGTGGCAGCTTGTCATTGGTTAAGACAGCCCCAGGTCCATGACAACAAACCTGTGGGCATAGACTTTTACAGGGCCACTTTCCATCCCATGAGGCTGATTGGCATGAGGGCACGTGGTAGTAGAGGATGGTCAAGGCCAAGAGTGCAGTTTCAGGGCCCAGCAGAATATGCAGTTCATCTGCCCAGCCTCTGTGGCAGGGGAGAAGTGTGACCATTTCACTGCTGCTTGGAGCATCTTAGCCCAGTCACTTCCTCTGAAGGGCACGTTGTGAGTAGGCACAAGGGGGGTGTTGTGAGCACAGGTAGTATGTTGTGAAGCCTTTGTGAGCTGGCACTTGCTCACTCACTCACTTGCCTTTTTTTTTTTTCTTTTCCTTCCTCCCCTTCTCCTTCAGCAGAGGAACTCCTGGGCTGTCACTGCTCCAGGAACACTAGTGGAAACACTTCTAGTCTTAGGTCACTTTTAGTGGCTCATAGGACACAGGTTAGAGGGCAGGACTCCTTTAGCTCTTCTGAGAGGGCAGCAAAGCCCCAGGGTTACATGCTCCAGTTAGGTTAGGGAACATAGACAGTTGGGAATGGCCACACATGTGTACGACCCCAGCCCTGCAGAGACCTTAGAATCACCAGCCTGGTGCGGAGGAGGAGGAATGACAAGCCATGATCAGTAAGAGACTCCAGCTCAGGTAAGAATGGGTGACAGACCAATAGGGCTGGACACCTGACATTCTCCTGTGGCCAGTGCAAGCACATGGGGTACCACATGCATGCATACAACCCCCCCCACACACACCACATTACACATACACACACATCTGCTATCAATTATCACATGCACTTTAGAAGAACTATTTCAGCCACAGTCTGGTCCTGGTGGCTGCTGTGGTGAAGAGGACTTGTCATCTCACTTTGTAAATGGACGACCTACAGATGACAGGTGATTTATTAAAGTAATATACTCTGCAATGGGATGTGACTGCCTTGATGGAGGTGCAACATTTAGCAGAACATTTTGAGAGAATATTAGGACAGAAAAGGAACCGTTGCCATGCAAATTAATGACCTTGCATTTACAACTATTCTAAGAGATGGGCTCTAACTTTTAGAAACCTTGAACTTAGACCTTTTCAGACAAAGACACTTGTTCTTATTACTAACCAAAAGGATATTAGAGAAATGATTGCCTCTTACTAACAACAGTAGAACCATCTAAATGGCTGCAAAAGGGAGACTTCTGAACCTTTTATCTCCCCTGATAACTGTCCATGTGGACAGAACTCCAAAAATTCTGATAAACTACTACAAATAATTGCTTTTAACAAGAAAGACACTAACAAGAAGAAACTAACTTAAAGAGAGAAATTTGGAGCATGTTGGTAGAAGCTGAATGACCCACAGTTCTCCAAACCTTTCTATCATATACTCAGAGAATCTTCAGAATAATAATAATTTTTAAAACACCATATTGGGAATTTCCAATTAACTTAAAGGAGCTGTGTTTGAGCCAGGCATGGTGGCACACACCTTTAATGCCAGCACTTGGGAGGCAGAGATAGGAGGATCACCATGAGTTCAAGGTCACCCTAAGAATATATCGTGAATTCCATGTCAGCCTGGACTAGAAAAAACAAAAAAATAAACAAATAAAAATAAAAAGACCTGTTTTGTTGGAATCTTTAACTGCTGTATTTGGCCCTATCTCTGAAACTCATGCTTTGCAGAGATATGTACTGCCCTTGTGATTCTCCTAGGCACAGATCTGTTTTCTAAACAAGGAGGACAAATATTATTTTCTTTAGGAAAAATCAGTGTAGAAATTCCAGACTCATCAGACATTGAAACATATGTTGTCCGGGCTTAAATTTACTATGTTAAAAATAAATGCTGAAGTGTATTAAATTTTAGATTGACATTTTATAACCACTTCATGTGTTGCCTTAGTAACTCCTTAAAACCTTGTGAGGACTCACACCTATAGTAGAAGATTTAATCAGTAAGGCTTATTGTTTCTTGTACCAGTCTTTACAGTAGTACCCACTATCCTGCCTGTTAAAGACAAAACAAGAGAAAACACAGACAAGGATGGAAATTTGCTTAGAGCTCTAAATTAAATTGTAAGCTCATGACTTCTTCTAATATATTATACTACTATCCTATTGGCAAATCTACTAGCTAAATTCAAATGGTTTGCAATGGAAGGCTTATGTTCTGCTCTATTTAGCGTTCCTGTAAGAAAAAATAAACAAATGTATTTGCTTTTACATAGAAAATACAACAGTATGCTTGGACAGTAGTGCCTCAGAGATTTACTGAGTTACTTAGGTATTTTTCACAAGTTTTACATAAGGATTTGAAAATCTTCTGATTTCTCAGAAAGTCCATCCTGATTCAGTATGTAGATGATTAGGGTGTTTTTTGCTTTGCATCCGAAGAGGACATGGAAACAGATCTAATACATTACGGCAACAACTAGCTTTCAAGGGCCATAAAGCTTCCAAGATAAACTTCAATTCTCACAAGAAGTAGTAGCACATCACTGCAGTCATGATTTCTCCATAAAAAGAATCTTAAGTTTCAGGAAGAAAGAAATAATATCCCAAAATTTCCTAAACTAGTGACTATAAGAGAACTAAGTTAGTTTCTCAGATTTGAAGGAAATTATAAGTCCTGGGTACCTAATTCTTCTTTATAGGCCTCTCTACTGAGAAATACCATTCAAGAACCTCTTCTTTGAAAAACAAAACAAGAGAAGGCCTTTACTAAGTTTAAAACTATCATACAAAATCTCATACTAGGACTTCCCAATTACTCTAAATTTATTTTTTAAACATATTAACCATTTATATTGTCTGTTCATGAAGGAAATAATTAGGCTGTAGGCATTCTTCCTCCAAAACATGAAAGAAAAAATTAGATCCCTAGCTTGTAACAGTGTATAATTGGACCCTGTAGCTATGGCATATCTAAATAGTCTACAAACAGTAGCTGCAGCTGCTAACCTTTTAGAATCCTCTGTGGAACTTATCCAATGATATAATTTATGCCTGTAGATTCTTCATGCTGTAGAACGCTTGTCAAATGCTAAATATATATATATATATATATATATATATAGTCACACAAAGTACCATCATAAGATATTGTACTTGGATCTCTTCAACTTCTGTGTTCTTCACTATAATTCTCTGCAATCTGCTATCTTTGCTCAACAATGGGAACACACAAAAGTGTGTCAAATTGGATTCCCAAAATTTGACTCTTATAATTGATTTATAAGAAATACCATTGACTAATGAGAAGTGGTACTCTATAGTTCCTATACCACAAATTCTCAAGGAAAATGCCAAGTTGGGTATGATTTCACAACAAAACACACAACACAAATCATTAGTAGGTGGAATACTTTCTCATCTTAATTAATGCCAGGCTCCCCCGGCAGGTAGTGCTGAGGAAGGACCAGGCCCGCTGGTTCCTCCCAAGGGGTTAAGGAGGAGGGTGGGTGTCGACGGCCAGGAACACACCACCAAGCCGAGAGTCTCATCAAAGCAGGAACTCACTTTATTGTTACAGGTGGTTGTCTATATAGTGTTGAGAACGAAGGTGGGGATTCTAGGATGGGGGGAGAGGTAAGGGCTAATAGTATACTGCGACTTTTGAAATGATTGGTTCTAAGCACGTGCGTGTGGGAATTCCAACTCCTGTGCGGAAGTAACAGGCAAGAGGCCATTAGGCATCTTGCTGAGTCATAGCTGGCCAGAGGCAGATCACCAAACTTTAGCTAGGCTCAGGAAGTTCCACTAGGCCTCGCATCCGGGCCTTTCAAGGCCCAACAAATTAAGTTTAACCTGCAGAATTATTTTTATTCAAGCCTATGAATTAACTGCAAAGGAGATTATTAAATTATTAAATAATTATATCAACAACAAGTATGCTTCTGTAACAGAGTAGCTCAGGGGTATGAGTTACTTTTCTGCTGTCATTACCAAAGTATCTGACATAGACAACTTAATAAAGGATGGATTTATTTTGGTGTCAGAGGGCTCAGTCCATCATGGCAAAGAAGGCAGGGCAGAGCAAATCATTTCACATTATGGTAGGCCAGGAAGAAGAGAGAATGACATGTAGAGAACAAGGATAGCATTCTCTGTCACACAGTGACCTACTTCCTCCATCTAGGACCCTCCTCCTAAAGTTGGTACAATCTCCCAAAAGAGCCAGAAGTTGTGTCCAAAGAATGAAACCATGAATCTGCAAGAAATATCATATTCAATCATAGTGGCATGATTTTATATGTTATGGAAACAAACAAGATTTTTATGAGCATATATTAATTATACACAGTTAAAAGTTTCATTATGTTTTCATACATGTACATAATATGTTTTGATCATACCTGCCCATTACTCTCTGTCTTGTTCCCTCTTACACCTACTAAATCCCTTCCTCTTTCTCAAGTTTTCCCCCTCCTATTTTCATGTCTAACAAAAAAAGAGTTTTGTTGCCAACTGAAATACTTATCTTTCTCCATTATTGCTGCCTTCACAAACTACCATCAAGTCCATCAATCAGAATATCAAGGAAATGCTATGGCCAATGGCAGGGTAAGTGGATGAGTTACTTTTCTCTTGACAAAGTACCTGTGACAAAAGCAACTTCATGAAGGAGAGTTTATTTTGGCCCATAGTTTGAGGATACAGTCTATCATGGAGGGAAGGCATGGCAGCAAGTGTGAGACAGCTGGTCACATTGCATCTGCAATCAAGAAGCAAAGAGACAAATTCTGCTGCTCCACTCACTTTCTCTTTTTGATTCAGTCCAGAACCTCAGCCGATGAAAAAAAGGTCACCCACATTCAGGGTTGGTTTTCCCTCTTCAGTTAACCCATTCTAGAAACATCCTCATAGACACACCCAGAGATATGTTTCTGTAGTGATTCTAAATTCAGTCAAGTTGACAGTGAAAATTAACTATCAGACTAAAGTTTATAAGAAAATTAGTAGTTCAAAACTAACTTGAATGGTTCAAATAAATAATTTGTGACAATTTGTTTAATAAACAATTATATGCTACTGAAATGGAGCAACAAGATTGGCATAAAAAATGATGGTGGGCGCATCGCGGCCTGTCTGCCCGACCTTCAGCCAGGATCCAAGTTTGAAACATGGCAACTCTGAAAGATATTACCAGGCACCTGAAGTCAATCAGAAACATCCAGAAAATTACCAAGTCTATGAAAATGGTAGCAGCGGCAAAGTACACCCGGGCTGAGCGGGAGCTGAAACCAGCCCGAGTGTACGGGACGGGAGCACTGGCTCTATATGAAAAGGCTGATATTAAGGGGCCTGAAGACAAGAAGAAACACCTCCTCACTGGCGTGTCCTCAGATCGAGGGCTCTGTGGCGCCATCCATTCCTCCATTACTAAGCAGATAAAAAACGAAGTGGCCACCCTTACCGCAGCTGGGAAAGAAGTTATGCTTGTTGGAGTCGATGATAAAATCAGGGGCATACTTCATAGTACTCATTCTGACCGGTTTCTGATGTCATTCAAAGATGTTGGAAGAAAACCCCCTACTTTTGGAGATACATCAGTCATCGCCCTTGAATTACTAAATTCTGGATATGAGTTTGATGAAGGCGCCGTCATCTTTAATCGATTCAGGTCTGTTATCGCCTACAAGACCGAAGAAAAGCCCATCTTTTCTCTTAATACCATTTCAAGTTCTGAGAGCCTGAGTGTCTATGATGATATTGATGCTGATGTGCTACAAAATTACCAAGTATACAATCTGGCCAACATCATCTACTACACCCTGAAGGAATCCACCACAGTGAGCAGAGTGCCAGGATGACAGCTATGGACAACGCCAGCAAGAATGCCTCCGAAATGATTGACAAATTGACTTTGACATTAAACTGCACCCACCAAGCTGTTATCACAAAAGAGTTGATTGAAATTATCTCTGGTGCTGCTGCTCTGGATTAATGGAAATCAAGTATCATCCTCAAACAAGAGGTAAAGAAGGAAAATTCAGCAAGCAGATTTTGTGCTTAACTGATGGCTGTCTTTGTCAGAAGAAATTTAGTCCATTGTTTGAATTACTAAAGACAGCAAGATATTTGTAAATGATCTTACAATAAAGTTACAGTGAGGAAAAAAACAAAAACAAAAAAAATGATGGTGGAAGCTGGGCATGGTGACGCATGCCTTTAATACCAGCACTCGGGAGCAGAGGTAGGCGGATTGCCATGAGTTCAAGGCCACCCTGAGACTATATAGTGAATTCCAGGTCAGCCTGAGCTACAGTGATACCCTACCTCAAAAAAAAAAAAAAAACTTAAAAAAAAAGATGGTGGAGTAGAGAGACCATTTAGTGGTTAAGGTGCTTGTCTGTGAAGCTTAAGGACCCATGCTTGACTCTTCAGGTCCCACATAAACCAGACACACAGGTGATGCAAGGTTGCACATATGCACAAGGTGGTACATGCATCTGGTGGGCTAATCCTCTCTCTCGCTCTCTCACTCATAAAAAAAAAAATACAAAAAGTTGATGGTGTTCGGGCTGGAGAGATTTCTCAGTGGTTAAGGTTGCTTGACTGAAAAGGCTAATGACCTGAGTTGAATTCTCCAGTACCCACATAAAGCCAAATGCACAAAGTGTTGCATGTATGTGCAGTTCAGTTGCAGTGGCTAGAGTCCCTGGTGCACCCATTCTTATTCCCTCTCTCTCTCTGCCCTTGTGTGTCTGTATGTCTGTCTGTCTGTCTCTCTATCTCTCTGATTGCAAAGAAATAAATAAAATATTTTTTAAATATGGTGTAGGGGTTGGAGAGATGGCTTAGCAGTTAAGGCACTTGCCTATGAAAACTAAGGACCCAGGTTTGATTTCCTAGTACCCACATAAGCCAGATGCACATGGTAGCACATACAACTGGAGTTTGTCTACAGTGGTTGGAGGTACTAGTGAGCCCATTCTCTCTCTCTATCTATCACCCTCCCTCAAGTAAAGGGAATTTTTTTTTAATATGGTGTAATGGCTGGAAAGATAGCTAAGGCAGAAAGGGCTTGCTATACAAGTGTATTGACCTGAGTTCATATCTCAAGAATCCACATAAAGCCAGACATGGTAGCGTGTATTCATGATACCAGTCCAAGGTGAGATGGGAGGTGGAAACATGAGAGTATGCTGGGAAACTTGTGGGCCAGCTTGCCCAGCATGTCCAGCAGCAAACAAGAGACCCTGTGTCATACAAGGTGGAAGGTGAAGGCCAGAGATTGTCCTTTTACCAATACATGACTATGGCATGCACACACTCACACACTCTCTCTCTCTCTCTCTCACGCACACACACTTAAAGACTACAAAAAAATATATAACTGTAAAAACAAAAACAAAAAAGATATAAATGTAAAACAAAAATAAAGATTCAAACAAGACCTAAATAGCAGCTTTCTTATTTTCAGAGTCAAAACTTCCTTTGTGAAAGCTTTGAATTCATCAATCTATCATGGGATTGATAAGGTGACAACATAAGATAGACATATGTTGCAGTCAGGTTCGCATTGCTGGGAGATATCACCCAACCAAGAGCAGCTTCTGAGAAAAAGAGGTTTGTTTTGGCTTACAGGCTCAAGAGGAAGCTTCACGATGGCAGGGGAAAATGGTGGCATGAGCAGAGGGTGGACATCAGCCCCTGGCCAACATAAGGTAGACAATAGCAATAGAAGAGTGTGCCAAACACTGGCAAGGGGAAACTGGCTATAACACCCACAAGTCCACCCCTAACAATACACTCTCTCTAGGAGGCATTAATTCCCAAATCTCCATCAGCTGGGGATCTAACACTCAGAACACCTAAGTTTATGGGGGACACCTGAATCAAACCACCACAACATATGTTACTCAAGAACACACACTGGATTCCCCTTCATGTTTCTAGAACCTGTTCTTACTTCTAATATGCTCAGTGTGATCCTATTGCTTACAAAGTGGCCAGGTGTGGTGCTTTTAATTCCACTTTTAATTCCAGCACTTGGGAAATAAAGGTAGGAGGATCACAATGAGTTCAAGACTACAGAGTGTGAGTTCTAGGTCACACTGAGCGAGAGTGAGACCCTGTCTCAAACAAATGAACATGCACAGAAAACAAAACAAGTAACACAAAATGTTTGAACTTATACTTTTTCTTCTACATTTTTTTTCACTTTTCATCAGTGATGTTCTTTTATAAATTTATTTTTATTAGTTATGGACATAGGTAAACAACACATGTTGGTACCATCCTTTCCCTCATCCCCACCCCTTTTCCAAAGGGGCACTCCTCATTGGGGATGTGGGTCAACCCCATGGGGATTCTGGGTCTTTAAGTGTGGGGGCAACAGTCAGTTATGGGGGGGAGGCAATGCCTCTGTGCATAATGTCCCAATTTGTGGCTCTAACAATCTTTCTGCCCCCACGTTCACAAAATTCCCTGAGCCATGTTGGGTTTGTTTTAGATGTACTTCAGTGATGGGGTATGAGGAGTCTCGGATCTCTGGTTTAGAAATCAGTCTTTCTTCTACATTTTATTTTCAAAATTTTAAAAATATTTTATTTATTTGAGAGAGAGAGAGAAAGAGAGGGAGAGAGAGAGAATGGGCACACCAGGGCCTCCAGCCACTGCAAAAAACTCCAGATGCATGCACACCCCCTTGTGCATTTGGCTTACGTGGGTACTGGAGAATTGAACCTGGGTACTTTGGTTTTGCAGGCAAAATGCCCTAACTGCTAAGCCATCTTCCAGCCCTATTTTTAAAATTTTTATTCATGTACATAATGTGTTTTGATCATATTCACCCGTTATTACACTTTATCCCCCTCCCACTCCTGCTACACCCCTTCTTTTTCTCAACTAATCACTTTCATATTTAAACACATTTTTTGTTACCCACTGAGTTAAGTTAGGGTTGTTTGCATGAGCATGGGTAGGAGGGTTATTTATTGGAGTATGGGTAACTTACCAGTGTCTACACCACTGTAGAACAAGACTCTCCCTCCCCCAGCAACTATTAACTACCAGTAGCTCCTCTGGGATAAGTGGGGTCTCATGAGCACCTCCTCATCCATGATGGAATGTTGATGGACTCAGTCTTTTGTAGGAAAACACAACTATTGTGAGTTCATGAGTGTAATCGTCACATTATGTCCAGAAGATAACATTCTACAACACTTTTCTTCATCCTCCTGCTCTTGCTTCTTTTTGCTCCCTTTTCCCCAATATTCCCTGAGCCTTGGAGGGGGTAATATAGATGTCCCATTTAGGGATGAACACACAGTAGCACTCCTGCCAGGTATGCATCTCTGCATATACCTTTGCCCATTGCAAAAAGAAACTTCTGGGATCAAAGCTGAAAGAGCACTAAAGTATGGTTATAAACATAAATATTTAGAAGGCAGTTTGACAACCTGACAATTTATCCAAACCGTAGTCATGGGTTCTTCACTTAGGGCCAATGAGTTTCCAGTTATAGGCTTTTGACCAGGTTTATAGTAGCAGGCATGAATTTCCTCCTGTGAAGTAAGCTTGAAATTCCATCAGAAAGGATGTGGGTACCCTCATAACAGTCATGATACATTGTACCAGTGGGCACATCTTGATGGAAGCTTGGCTGAAGACAGCATTTGGTCCACAGCTGGGTAAGACTGTTGATGAGTTTTCTCTCTCAACAGTCTGCATAACACCTTCTGGTACTGAGAGAGCTATAAACTTGCATTTTTTATTTCTGTTACAGACTTTCATTACCCAAATTGAACACTTACTATCATCTATCCAACATAAAACCTTCCTCACTAGCTAAAATAATTGCTGGTATGTAGCCCTCTAAAAGTCTGAGAAGAACTACAATTAATAATACTATATAGCAGACAGCTTCATGATGGTGGGATGAACATCCAAACCAGACACAGTTCTGGGAAGGAACAAGGTTTATTTCAAGTTTACAGATCCAGAAACAAGTTCCATCAATGGTGGAAGGAGCTGCCTCCATAAACCCAAGCATAGAGAAACAATCAAACAGCCAGCAACACCAAAAGGCAACAAAAACACAATAATTGGCAGCAAGAAGAACCCACAGAGCTCAGACCTCTCTGTATAACTTTGAGCTGGAATTTAGATCTTCCCCCAAGCACACTTTGGGGCTGAACCTCAGGATCAGCCCCCAGTGACACCTTCTTCAGCCAGGCAGCTGGAGATCCATGTTACAAGCTTCAATGAAACACCTGAGTCTATGTGGGATATAGATTCAAACTACCACATACTAGAATCAGGTCCTTATACCTGTGTGAGAAAATTGGGAAAATGGCTTTACAAAATGGTTTGACATCCTTTTCTTTTTTAAAAAAAAATATTTCATTTTTGTTTATTAGAGACAGAGAGAGGGAGAGAGAGAGAGAGAGAGAGAGAGAGAGAGAATGGGTACGCCAGGGCCTCTAGCCACTGCAAACGAACTCCAGAGGCATGTGCCCCTTTGTGCATCTGGCTAACATGGGGCCTAGAGAATCGAACCGGGGTCCTTATGCTTCATAGGCATGTGCTTTAACTGCTAAGACATCTATCCAGCCCCTGACATCCTTTACTTAGCAAAACTATCAATTCAACTAATGCTCCTGGCCACAGGGTTTGTTATTATGAAGAAGCACTGGAAGCTTAGGATGGTTGAAAATCACTGTAGAGCCAGGCGTGGTGGTGCACGCCTTTAATCCCAGCACTGGGAGGCAGAGGTAGGAGGATCGCTGTGAGTTCGAGGCCACCCTGAGACTCCATAGTGAATTCCAGGTCAGCCCAGGTTAGTGTGAGACCCTACCTCGAAAAACCAAAAAAGAAAAAAAAGAAAATCACTGTAGACTTATCTCTATGCACAGAAACTTTAATCATAGATTTATATTCATTGTGGCCTCAGACTCATCTCACAGATCTCTCAGTTTAATTCAGATAATGGAGACCCAATTTACACATTAACACTGAGTCATAAATAAAAAATGCTCTAAATGAATGCTACAAAATATACCATATACATATATATTTTACATACTATATTTATATCAGTGCCCATGATATACCTGGAAAGGGGATCAATCAATCATCTTTGGCTATAGAATATATGGAATACTTAATCCAATTTATAAAAATGTTTTATGGTGCTACCTTTGTCCAAACTATAATTATTCAGAATGTCAATATCACATGACAACATTCAGAAAATAATCATGATACTTGCATTTACTTATTTGGTAGTGGTCTCCACCTCAACACTATTCAAAATGCTGGGTTTGTTCTGATTGGTAATGATATAAAAAAAGATTTCCAGTCAAATACTCTAAATGATGTCTTTTACCAGAACATTTTTTACTTAATTAAGAATCTTTGAATTAGAAATAATATATCTTTTAAATATTTTTAGGCTTTTTGGACAGTTTTAAAACTTTAAGATCTCTTCAAGGAATACCAATGAAATGACCAATTTAGCCTCAAGTCTATGCCAAAATGGGAGAATTCTTGACAAATTTACTGCTCCAAAAGAAGGAGCTCTTCCTTGTTATTAGAGAAAAAAAAAATGCTGTCTTTATGTCACTAAATCAGAAATTGTTGCCATGAATCTCATAGGCCTAACAATCCAATCCAAGTACTGTCACTGATCAAGAGAGGACAATTAATTGATCTGTTCAAATGGTTTAATCCTGACTTTTGGGGACTTTGGCTTGGGGCATTTGTCAAACTTTTGGTGTTACTTTTGTATTGGTCACATTGATGATAACTCCTTGGACTGTATTCTCTCCAAATAACCAAATGGTGGGGATGAGCAAAGGGAACTACAAAAACTTTAGTGATCAGAAAAGTAACCTGTTGGAATTCTAATGTGCAGTCTTTAATTGATCACAGGAGGACAAGATGTACATGGGGCCTGCGAAGAATACCTAATAGTCACTCTTAGTTCAACTGAGAGAACGACCAAAAAGGGTAAACAAACATTTTGGAAGCCAAAGTCCGAATTCATTCCTATTGCAAATGTTCACAGTAATGTAACCAAAGCTTAGAATTCTCTTCCTATTTTCCCAGAAATGCACCTTCCAACAAAACTCAAACTTTCTTGGGCCAGCAAGAACTTTAAAATTTATGGTCAATCAGGTATAAACAAATTAGCTCACACAGCAGTGCTACCCTAAAAGAAATATAGTTTCAAGTATGCAATCATGATAGGAGATGGTTACATTTATGCTTTATAAGCAGTGTTCTAAATGTTGACAAACTGAAAACTCCCAAGTTAAATCAACTCCTACCTAATCAGATATCCAGGGACACAGAGGCTCCCAACACCTCATCACTGAAACAGACCCAAAATGAACCCAACATGGCTCAGGGAAATTTTGTGGAAGAGGGGTTGGAAAGAATGTCAGACCTACATGTTGGGTCATGATACGCAGAGACACTTCCTCCTACCCATAACTGAGGGCTAACTCCACAATGCATGACCCATATATCTCAACAAGGAGGGGCCAGGGGGAGGGGGCAGGACATGGAGGAGGCTAACAATGGTACCAACTTGACTGTATTTACTGAGTAAAAAACTAATTAATAAAAATAAATAAAAGAAACAATTTCATGTTTACATAGATTAAAAAAAAAACAAAAACAAAACCTCCAAGTTAAATCTGGCTTCAAGTCCAGTTGGAAGCTGGGTCAAATGATGTTATTGTCTTTTCTTCAGTTCTGCCTGCCATCATGATGGCTTCATGCAATCATAACTCAGGCTTTTACCACAGCAGCACTGCAAATTTGATGGGGAGAGAAAGCCCCTCCTCAGAAGACCTGATCACTTTGCTAAAGGGAAAGCCCAGTCTGATTGTCCAAGCCTCCATTTTGTTCTCGTCTCTTGGAATAGAAACTCAGGATGGAGCAAAGGCTGGAAGACGACTCATGATAGAGTTATCAAGGAAGAGGAAGAAAAGGATGCTGGGAATCCATAAACAACATGTGTCCATCAGATGCATTTACTCAATTTGTGAAAAAGACTGAGAAATTACAGTTCAGCTAAACAGTGTCATTTTAGGACAATTAAATTTATAGACAGAATATCAAATTAAGAAATGTAACCACTATGCTATATTTAACTACTCTTGAAATACTGAATTTAGTTCTTGACATTGAGTTCCACAAGAGACGTTAAATAACTGAAAGAAGACTGATAAGGTCATTCTCAAACCATGCATGAGAACAATTTATAAAGAACACTTAAGACAACAAAGGATGTTTCTTTTGGAGAAAAGAAGACTTAGGAGATAAAAGATCTATGTCTTCAACTAAAGTCCTCACTTCTAAGAGAGTATCTGTCCTCTGTAACTGTAGAGGGAAGAGGCATTGGACCAGTGGGCAGATAAAGGCTCAAGATAAGAAACTGCTCTCTAACTTTGGGGGCTGTCCAACACTGGAGTGGCTTGTGTGTTAAAACAGGGATCTCCTTGTCAAAGAAAAATGTTCAATTAGGGTTGGAATGCTAGAAGACTTGGCTTAGGATATTGCTGAGGAAAATATTACTTTACATTGAAGTTAGGCTCTAAATTCAAACTGAGAAAAAATTGTAGCCAAATTGCCTTGAAAATGACCTATGTAAAGAATGGTATATGGGTCAAGGTTTGAAGTATGTGATTATGTGTATAAATTAAATATAAAACTGAGTGCATTCTTTTAAACACTGGTATCAGAAAACCCTGTGAGAGGCTTTATGTGTTTCTTAGGGACAGAACATAGCAACCACTGATTCAAGTCTCCTATTTCACATTCACTTTTGGGCATATTCTGATGTTGCTGATAGCATCACACCCTTTCCTCATACAACCCAACCACCCTCTTGTAGAATAAAGAATTCAACTAGATTTTTGTCTCTCATTTATCAGAAGGGAAATTATAAAGACTTGGAATTTCCTACAAATAAAAGTGTTTTGTTATTCATGGAGCCTCTTGTATCACAAATGAGTTTATTTTATCTGTGTGTGCACTCACTCACCTGGGTCTCTTGCCACTGCAAACAAATCCCAGGCACCTACTCCACTTTGCATTTAGCTTTACATGGGTGCTGAAGAATCAGATCTGGACCAGCAGGCTTTGCAAGCAAGTGCCTTTAACCACTAAGCCATCTCCCCAGCCCCTCACATATGAGTTAACTTGGAATGGGGCATGGTCACCAGAAACACAAAGAACATGATAAGAAGTTTGGGACTTTGAGTCTGATGTCCAGGAAAAGTAGAGGAGCTGGATAATGAGTCATGTCACCTGGTCAAGATCCAACCAATACTGCCTACAAAATGCAAATCCAATAAAAAGTCTGGATATTGAGCTGAGCATAATTTCCTGCTTGCTGAGCCCATCAGTGTTAGAGGGAGATGGGCTCTAGCACTACAGGAAGCCGTACTTGTCAGACCTCAGATGGTGCCTTACATAATCTGCTCAATTAGTTCTGACTTGTATTCTTTGTAAATCTGCAATTGTAATTATGATGTTTTCTCTTGAGTTTTGTGGGTCACTGTTGTGAAAGTCTGATTTGGTAGCTAGTGACCAGAAGTATAGGGGGCCACTGAAGTGGGGGCAGTTGTCTTGCAACCATGTTCCACATACCCTGTGGAGTCTGACACTGACTGACTCTGGGTGGTTAGCATCACAACAGAGTACATCCTAACTTAAAAGAAAGATAGACTGAGACTGTACAGTAACTCTAAATGGCCTGTAACTCCAAACTTCTATTTCTTTTTTAATTTTACAGAGACACAGTAAAAGGAGAGAGAGAGAGAGAGAGAGAGAGAGAGAGAGAGAAGAGAGAGAGAAATAAGTGGTATGCCAAAGCCTCAGCCACTGAAATCAAACTCCAGACACTTGTGTCACCTAGTGGGCATGTGTGACCTTGTGCTTGCCTCACCTTTGTGCATCTGGCTTACATGGGATCTGAGAGTAGAACATAGGTCCTTAGGCTTCAAAGGCAAGTGCCTTAACTGCTAAGCTATCTCTCCATCCCCAAAGTTCAGTTTTTATAAAAGCAGAGAATCAAAAAAAGTAATTTTACCTTGGTTCACAGAGAAGCTGCCATACCACTAATTTTATGAAATATGTGCTCAAAAGGTACAAGGCAACTAGAACACAGGAGTCTTGAGCTCATGAATTTCATGTTATTGATCTATGTTACTATAAAGCAGCTAAGTCTAGTGACGGAACAGCCTGTCTACAGGGAGGCTGGCCAGTTAGGAAGAGAAGGCAGAGCCTTCTTTTATTTGCTCATTTTTCAATTTTGTTCATTTCAGGGCCCTTCTTTGTAGTCCTGGCTGTCCTGGAACTCACTCTGTAGATCAGCCTGGCCCCAGACTTGTTGCAGTCCTTAGGCTTAGGCTGCCCAAGTGCTGAGATTACAGGCATGTGCCACAGTTCCCAGCCTTTAGAGCCTTTAAAAAAAATATTTTTATTTTTTGGTTTTTCGAGGTAGGGTCTCAGTCTAACCCAGGCTGACCTGGAATTCATTATGTAGTCTCAGGCTGGCCTTGAACACACAGGGATCCTCCTATCTCAGCCTCCCAAATTCTGGGATAAAAGGCGTGAACCACCACACCTGGCAAGCCCATATTTCTAAATCAGAGTTAGGGATACAACAACAAGAGGATATGGTCATAGCCTAGTGGCTTAAAGGTAACCAACATCTTCCTTTTCCTTTTCTTGTGAACCAAAAATATTCACTACCAATTCCACAGAAATGTAGGGGGAGGGGAATCACTTACAAGGGCTTTCAGGGCCTTAAGAACAATACATTATTTCCTGTTCCTTTCAGTCACAGGCCTCACAGCAGTATTCATTCAAATTACAACATCTATTCAAATCTAGTATGGTTCTCTCAGAAATGCTCCCCTGTTCCCTTGGCATGCAAAGGCAGAGAATGAATTCCCAGCAGCAGAATTGGGAGCAGAGATGGAAGCGTACAGGGGACATTCTGAGTGGAGAAGGCTTCTCATGAGATAGAGAGCAAATGAATGAGCAGATGTGCAGATAAGCAAGAAGCAAGGCCACCAGATAACACTGAAGTCCCTGCAGTTCTCACAGTGTGGTTCTAATCTGACTGTATGTTCAAGGAAAAAGCTGGGGAAATAATCCCACATAGGAGCCTTTTAAGAGCTGTGTTCTTCCTACCATGGATATTTCTCAGCAATAAATCCCTCTAGAGTACCTCCTACATGGTGTTATTTAGGGCAGTTAAGGGAGATTTTAAAACTGCTGCAATGCCATTTAAATTCATTATCTAATGCTAATTAAAATGATGTGTTTCTCTGTCACCAAGGAAATTCTTGTTAGGGAAACCAATGAACTGCAGCAAGCTCCGTTAGTGAGCTGGGAACTTGTGCTTACAGCACTGCACATACCATGCCATGGACAATTATAAGTGAGGGAATATTAACCAGGTGGTACACCCAGCTTTGGACTGATTTTGAGGGCCAGGCATCTGAAAAACACTTCACTGGACAACAAAGCTGCCTGTAACTTTCCTAGGTAGTCACCTGGGGGTCAGCCACCCCACCTCTCTGGATCGGACTAGACCAGTGGATTTTCAACCTTGGATACACAGTAGATTCATCAAGGACACTTTTAACACTAGATCACCCATGCCTCACCCTAGACCAAAATAAACACCTGGAGGCATTGCCCAGGCATAAACATTTGAAGCTCTCTAGGTGATTCTACGATACAGGTGGAGCTCACTAATCCTGTATCCAGTACTTGGTTCCTCTGTCTCCTTCCCATTTCCAGACTAATAAAGTGATAGGAAACCCTTGGCTTACTTCCTCACTCTGAGAGCTTAGAGTGACTTTGAACTTCTGCTCCTCCTGTCTCCACTTCCCGAGTGCTGGGATTACAGGTGTATACCACACCATCCAGTTTCTGCAATGCTGAGGGTTGAACGTAGGGCTCTATGCATGCCAGGCAAGCATTTCACAACTGAGGCACATCCTCTTTCCCTTACTTTTATCACTCTCTTGCAGACACTGGTTAGGATGGTTCATCTTTATTGTCCACTTGTCTGGATTTAGAATCACCTAGTAAACACATCTCAAGGACATTTCCAGAGAAGTTTGAGAAGGGAAGAACAAAATTGAATATAGGCAATGCCACCTTATTGTCTGAGGCCCCAGACTGAATTAAAAGGAAAACAAGATGCCAGCATTCATCTCTTTCTACTTTGTGATGGCACATGCACTGTAGCCAGCTGCCTCACACTTCTGCCACTTACAGCAAGAGCAGCTCTTGTCACCATGCCTTCCCCCATCACAACACACCACACTCTCATACTATGAGCCAAGATAAGGCTTTCCTTCCCTAAGTTACTTCTGTCAAGTAAACAATGAGTAACTGATACACTGGCTATCAATCTGCCTCAACTGTGAGCCTTGGTTATCATGATGCATGACCAGCACACGTACTAGATGCTCAGCACTCAGTGGATGAATGAATGGTGCAGAAGTCTCCCATTCAATCTGTAATTCACCTTAGCTTTTTAGAGGGGCATTTTAGTTCCTTTGTTGCTATTTTACACTTACAGAACAAGGAGCATGAGTTACAAAATTTATTAAATTATACCTTAAATTCATCTTTTATAGCAAAGCATCCCAAAATAGCTGCTTAAGTAAGGGAGGAGTTACTTGTTTAACCTTCACCAGCACCATCCATATCACTGGGAAATTGTAAGAAGTGCAAGCTCTGGGTTTCAAACCAAGTCTACCTAGTCAGAAACTTTGGGGTCAGGCTATACAAATCTAACAAGTCTTCTAGATGACCCAGTAACTACTGCCCTAAGAAGGTGAGAACTGGGCCATTCAGGGCGGGTATAGCAAGGCCATGAGGTTGTTAGGGCCGCAGGCTTCCTCTGCTCACCTTTTGTCACCTCTGTGGTATAAATTTCGTCCATAGAATCTATTGCAGCTGCTGAAGTTTAGCTGTTAGGGCTGAGTTACAGGGCGTGTGATAGTGAAGCCCACTTTCTACTTCAGCATGACCCCCAGTCTGGGCACACAGCGACTCTCACATCTCACTGGGAAAAGCAAAGCAACAAAACACTTTTCTATGAAGAGAGCTTGAAAATGACTATTAACTTGATACTTGTCCACTCTCCCAACAATTAAGGCCCTAGAGCTGGATATGGTGATGCATGCCTTTAATCCCAGCACTGGGAGGCAGAATTAGGAGGATCACAGTAAGGTCAAGTCTGGCCTGAGACTATAGAGTGAGATCCAGGTCAGCCTGGGTTTGTGTGAGAACCTACCTCAGGAAAAAACAACAACAACAAAAAAAACAGGTTGTTTCTGAGGGTTTGAAGTAGCAAACTAGTTGCTTCTGTTGTAACTTAATCATCCAATAATAGTAATAAGGAAACACAAGCTAATGTATGAGTGTTATCTATGTTTCCAGGCATGATGTTAAATTCATTGTGTAATAAATAGTATCTTGTTTCACCTTCACAGTTCTATGGGGAATTGTTCTTATCATTTTACAGATGAAAAGCTGGAGTTTGAAGAGGTCAGCTGAAGTGTGTGATGTCACATGAGTAGAAAGCAATGGACCCAAATTGAACGCAGGCCATTCATCTCCCGAGTGTACATTCTTAGCCTCCTCTGAGTTATGCTATACTGATGGAACTTTGGTGGAGATAAAGTTAGTCATGACTGGTATTCTATATTCATCATCATTAGCAAGAATATGTTGACTTTGCCCGTCAGTTAAAATTGAGCTGGTAAACCCACCCCCACCTGAATGCAAATGGCTGGAAAGGTCCAGTGCCAGAGAAAATCCAGGCAAGGCCTGAAGTTTCATACAATTTAGGATCCTTTAAATGAAAGCAATGCTAAATCATGAACAACAAATTAGGTATTGTGCTTTGGGATATCCAGCACCGCAAGAGCCAGGTTGGCTTCACAGGAAATCTGCCACCAGCCTAAGTCTTCCTTCCTCAGCACTGCCTGCTGGTAGCACCAAGGACAAGATCAGTTACTGCAGTCAGGGACCATTTCATTGGGAAGGAACAGTGGAGGTGATATTGATGAGTGGTTTTCCAATTTTTGTTTGATATTCCCTTAAGCAGAGTTCTGTCACAAACGGGAGTCTTGTTCAAATCTGAGCACATTAAACATATAATTAGGTGATTGCTTGAGCCCAGGGAGTAGATCAGGAGTCTCTGCTCTGCTCACACCTCCCCCTCCTTTACTCAGCTGCTTATGCATCTTGTGGCAATCTTAGGTTTCCAGAGCCTATATGAAATTTACCTGGTGCATCCCACACTTCTCTTATACGGAGGACAGGGTGAAGACCCAGAACATTTGAACATTCAGCTTAGGCCTGGGTGGGAGGCTGGAGCTCTTACTTAGCCACAGATCTTTCTACTATGCCATAAGTACCCTTTGATTCTTAGACCAGACTTTAAGCTGTCCCTCACCTTACCCTAAATGTAGAATTTGTAGCAGGGTAGAATGGGGCCACAATGTATGCAAAAGTCAGAAAAACCTCTCCCTCACTGCTTTCCAGGAGGAAGAGGGTAAGTACTCTCCCTCTGCTGTGTCACTGGAGGGTGCTGCCTTGAACTGCAGGTCCCCTCTGCTCTTAGTTTGCCTTGCTCTATTGGCCAAGTCCCTGGCACTCCCAGGAAAAGGCAAGAGGCAGAGAAGGAAAACAGTGGGCAGCACTGGCACCACTGAAGAGGTCATGGGAACAGAAAATATTTATCCCTGAGTCTACATGGATACAGACTCCAAAGACCCCTGATGGAATCATGGTAAAACCCACTGTGATTTATTCCCTACAAGCAGTGGCTTAGTATTTGCATGTAACCAAAGCACATCCTCCTGACTAATGACTCAATGCCTGATGTAAATACTGTGCAAATTATTATATTGTATTGTTCAGGGAATAAAAATAAAAACGTCTGTAGCTGTTCAGCAAGAGCACATTTAAAAATATTTTTGATTCCTCGTTTGCAGACAGCTGACTACATGAATATAGAAGGAAGCTACTTTGCAGGATTACACACACACACACACCCCACACACACAAACGAGATTTAAAGAATTATGAAGGCACATAGATTTTTCTTCCTTCATTTTTATTGCTGACTGACTTAAATATGGGCTGCAAACTTATTCCTTGCCACTTTCTGGAATTTCATCTCTTTCTGACTATAATTCTGGTCTTGGTAGAACTTTAAGGGAGATATTTTAACTACTGCTCATTTTCATAGAAATAAGAGTTCACTTTTTACCTTCTTGAGTCTTACAATAAACTTTGCCTGCATGCTGTGATTTTTCTTTCACAGCTTTGCTTGAGTCAAACAATTTTCAAATATATTGTATAAGGGCAAAATTATCTGGTTTACATTGTCTACCAGGAGGGGAAATTCTCCCATCAGTCTCTTACTCTTCTCAATTATACAACCCCATGCAAAAATCTCAAGCTGGCATGAAGCTTTAATGTTATTCAGTAACTAAACCTGTAAATCTGTAGTGCTTTCTTCAAAACAAACTTAAAATGCAATCTGAATGCAACAGAATAGCTTTCCACAGAATATTCCCATCCCTAACTGCTGAAGACAAAAAAATGGCAGCTGGAAAGTTTGGTTTTCCTATCTGGGAAACAGTCATTGCCTGGCTGGTACCTTTTACAAACACATTACATAGGTTTTCTTGTAATAAAAGACAGCAAAATAATATAATTACATTTAAAGTACCATACAGAAACAGCAAGAGGCGACTTTGTAATATGCAAAGCATCTTCTGAAAATCAAACATGATCCTCATACAAACACAATGAATCAAAGTTCCAAGGAAGGTGTAACAGATGGAAAATTATATATACATATATATAATATATGTGTGTGTGTATATATGTATGATACTGGAATAAGACTGCAAAGTTAGACCAAGACTAGGGTAATATAAAACAGGGTGATAAAGCCTTTAATCCCAGCACTCAGGAGGCACAGGCAGGGAGTTGTCTACATATTGGATTGAAATCATTTGCAACTTATTAATTTTTCTACATATTATATTATATTTCACCTTTCTAGAGTGGAGCCCTAATTATAGTGTCTCAGTTACATCTATTCTAGACAGTCCCTCTGTGGACTGACACACATTGTTCTACTGTCTTTGGGGTAAATCTGGATAATTTTGCCTGACTCTAGTAGAGTTATTTTTGTTATTCCCATTTTTCATTCTTTTTTTTTTTAATCTGTAAATGACCACCCTATGATGTGAGAATAAAAGAAGAAGTCTGGAAATGTCTCATCCTCCCAAGGAGGAATCATATAGCCATAAGTTTTAAGAGTTTCTTCAAATACTATTGTAGTTATTTTCTCATTGCTGATGGGAAGATCTTACTTTGGCTTGCATTCTTGCAGGGAGGTTTCATGATGGTAGGGGAAAGCACGGCATGAGTACAGGCTGCAATCTGCCATGGCAGGAGGAAACCAAGGGAGTGAACTGGGCTCTGGCAAGGGGCACTGGCCATAACACCCTAAAGCCTACTCCCAGCCACACAACCCCCTCAGCAAAGACCCACATCCTAAATTGCCATCAGATGGGAACCAAGCATTCAAAACACAGGAGTTTATGGAGAACATCTGAGTCAAACCACCACATATATACCTGTGACTCTTACCATCACAAGGAAGGTAATAAACAGTCCTAGAGACTGTCTCTTGCCCAACATTCCTGGACAGAACTAGGGCAAACTACACTGTCAGATCTGAAAAACAAAACAAATAACAAAACTCCGAGGGCTTGCTCACACTGAAGTGACTCTGAGTCAGGACACCGTTTGTGGATATGGGACACAATGCAGAAACTTTGCTTTACAGAAGAAACTGAGGATCAAGATCACCTGCCTGACAAGTCGGCGAAACTCAAGTGTCCACTTTGTACAAAGGGATCCAAGGCTAGTTCCACTATAAAATAAACTGCCTACAGTTAGTAAAATAACCACGTACAATTAGCCTGCTTTACATCCCGTCACTGACCCAAACTTGACCTCTGGAGACGGAAAATACCATGAAACTAGAAGCTCTGCTCTGCTGTTCCTACACCTATTGAGCTCTGCTGTTCCTACACCTATTGACCTCACCTTACCCCATCTTCCCCATGGCAACAGGCTAACCCATCTAGCTCTCTCAAGATGAGACTTCACAGGAAGGTGTTATGACAGGCAACAGTGAAAGGTGCTATTCCTATCAGGGTTATTTGCATTTCAAAAGGATTCTATTTGGGTTCTAATGTGTTCCCTTGGGCTTCCTAACTTGTAAGCAGAAGTGACTGGAGGAGCTGCAGATCCTTTCTTAGCCCAGGCGTTGGCTGAAGACAGACTTCGCAGCTCTCCATACCCCACTCCTTTGTGTGTAGGACAGAGGCCCCCTAAGAGTTCAATGGAAAACATCTGAAAGGATGGAGATTCTAATTTGTAAATCAAAACTTTCAGAGGATGAGAGATGGCTCAGCTGTTAAAGACCAGGGCTCAATTCCTCAGTACCCATATAAAGCCAGATACAAAATGGCACATGTAGTGGCAAGATGCCCAGGCACACCCATACTCCATCTTTCTTCTTTCTCTCAAATAAATATTAAAAAATGTTAAAAAGCAGAATTGTCAAAAAAAAAAAAAAAAGCAGAATTGTCACAGGGATCTTTCCTGTAAACCCTAAATTCCCATGATTCTACTTTCTGATAGGCCCTGGGACAGAATCCGGACCAGGTGTGTCACATATATACATTCATTTTGACATCATAAGGATGTGGCAAAGTCGGCCTAACTTTCATTTCATAAATGAGAAAACTGAAGCAAAGATTGTGTAAATCGCCTTCCATCACACAATTGCAGAGCTAGGCTTCAAATCAGTCGTTCTTGGATGGTGCTCCCAAACACCATCCATATTACCTCTCACTTTACTGTGTTTTCATCTTTGAAATGGTGTGATTTGTGTGCAAATAAGCCTCAGAAAACACATCATCCTCACCCTGCTAACCTCGAGGGCCCAGTGATAAAAGGATTTTGAAGGCTAAAAAAGCTATTACAGAAAAGAGAACCTGGCTGCTATAAAAGTCTAGGAGCCATTTAAGACAGAAAAAACCAGAGTCTTACCAACTGGGACTTGCTTTGACTTACCATTATCTTACATACTAAGGGCTGCCTTAAGTCACATTATGTCACTGATGCTAAGATACACACTGAAAGATGTATAAGACGGGATTTAGCCAGGCGTGGTGGCTCATACTTTAATCCCAGCATTCTGGAGGCAGAGGTAGGAGGATCGCTGTGAGTTTGAGGCTACCCTGAGACTACATAGTGAATTCCAGGTCAGCCTGAGCTAGAGTGAGACCTTAGCTCAAAAAAAAAAAAAAAGTGATTTATAGGTGTGTAACATTGAATTGGGTTGAAGGAGTTACAGATCCAGGGAGAAAGCATCTTCCATTGTTTTTCTGCATCCTGAGGGGTGTGTGCTTGTGGAAGGACCACCTGTAAGATCTTCAATGGAGACTCACATGCCCAACCCTCACCCTGGCCTCCAGCATGCCCAGCCATGACCAAGGGGATCCTCATCTTCAGCAGTCACAGGAAGCCACAGCTGTCCAAGTTTTACCAGCCTACAGTGGAGATATATGACAGCAAACCATCAGGGAGACTTTCCATTTCATATCCAAGAGATGAAAATGTTTGTAACTCCCTAGTAGGATTATTAATTGGAAGATCTGACAATTGATTTATAGACATTATGTAACACTATTTTTGTGTGGATTACTCAGAAACTGAACTTGTCATTTTAGTTCTAATTCAAGTGTTTGTGAAACATTTGTCTGAACTGGTTTTAATAGGCATGTAGGCAAGGTTCACAATAATCTTGCAGAAATGGTGATGGGGAAATGGTCTTGGAGATGACAATGAATGATATCATCACACAGACTGATGTGCAGAGTAAACTGGAGAAATCTGGGGCTGCCTTAGCAAGAAAGAGCTCCAGCCTGTGCTGTATTAGCTGTGAATATGAATCTTTCTGATATCCTAAAGAAATATTAACACTGTAGGGACATCAGTATAAAAGTGCCAAACCTGCCCTCTCTTAAATAAAATACTAAAAAGGCCACTCCCAGGTTAAACCCAGGGGGAGTCATGTGAGTTTACCTTGCAGTTGTTTACAAAAAAATAGAGGAAAGTCTTAACTTTGCTCTTGGATTTAGTCAAAGTACTATATAGAAGCTGTATAAAATTAGTATGGCCTGGTGTATGCCTTTAATCCAAGCACTAGAGAGGCAGCAGAGGCAGGAGGATCACTGTGAGTTCGAGGCCACCCTGAGACTACATAGTGAGTTCCAGGTCAGCTTGGGCTACAGCAGACCCTACCTCAAAAAGAAAAAGAAAAAATCAGTATGGAAGTTCAACCTTACTTTTCTTATTCAGTGGTTTTAAAGAAATTGAATAGTTCCAGTGGGATTTTCCTCTTTTCTAAACCGCATTACAGTGCCCACATTAAAGCCATGGCTCTATGTATTTGCTAATACAGTATTTCAAAAAGTGAGATATTTCCTTAATTATGTACAACCCAAAATGTTGGTGTTTCGTGTGGATTACAAGTGCAGCATTCAATTCTGCTGCTTGTCACAACTGTTAAAGAACCAAGTGTGTATTGCATGAAGTCATTAAATAAACTCTAATGTAACTGGACTCAAAAAAAATGTTCTACATCTTGATAGGATGTTAGTACTTAACAGTACTTCGTTAATATTCAATGGCTAAAGGAATGGATTGTTGTTGGGTATGTAAGGGTGAGGGTGCTCAGTCATGATTGCTGGGTCAAGGTAGGTCATAGTAGTCTCCTCTTTCCAACTTAGATCCACGGGAGAGGCCACCCAAACACAAATATGTGCCTATGAGGTTATTCTTAGTAGCAGAGTGGGTCCTGGCAAATGCTTATTTAGAACTAGGCTTCAATAAAAGCAATACAAGTGAGAAGTAGTTGATCTCAGAAAACTGGCACCCATGTCTTGTCTGGTTCCGGAAGAGTGCTTCTCTACTGTCCCACAGGTTTTTAAGACACACTGCTGCTCACGGTGATGACGTTACTTCAAGTCAGTATGTCTTACTGGAAGATACATTGACTGAAGGAGTTCCATAACAAATGGAGGTCTGTTTTTAAGCATCTGGAAATCATTTAAAATATCTCAATTGTTCATTATGTCTAATTAGGGTCATTAGGAGCACAAAGTCAGATGATTCTCATGACCTCACTAGACCCTCATCACCTTCCCTTCACGTACTCATCTCATGCGAGGCACTAAGCACTGATCATTTCTCCCCAAATGTAGCTAACTTGCTAAGACATGTGGGCCAGGATTAATCAAGTTTTATTTATTTATTTGACAGGGGTTTGGGGGGGGGGTGCGTATGCCAGGGCCTCCAGTCACTGCAAACAAAATCCAGATGCATGTGCCACCTTGGGCAGCTGGCTTACATGGGTCCTGGGACATTGAACCTGGGTCCTTTGGCTTTGTGGGCAAATACCTTAACCACTAAGCAATTCCTCCAGCCCTATGTCCACATTTTTGCAGCTCTGCTTCCACTCTATAATGTAATGAGTCCATGCTTACAAACTAGATAAATACTATACATGAATGAGACATTTTCACTTTCATAAAAGTGTCTCTCAAGGCACCATTTTGGGTGCAAACAAGTAATCAGTGTTGGATACTATGGAAAGGAAAGCCACCATCTAGTATGACCCACAAGGCAGGTAATTCAAAGAGCATCCTGCATCTCCTGGTTGAAATTATTCATTTGAAAACATGAAAAAAATTCACCTAGGAAAAGGTAAAGGTATCTGGGGCACTTTGGTGGTATTTCAAATTGAGGACAGGAACAATGGAGAGAATAAAACTTGTTAAGCAATATGGGAAGAGTCAAGTGGCAGTGGTTTCTTTTGAGAATACGTGTGCTTACAAGCATGCACGCTTTGCTGGTAATGAAACCGAGCCTCCTGCATGCTAGGCAAAGGAGCTACACCTGCAACATACGGTGGCACTGTTTTTTGTTTAGTTCCTTGCTTTTGGTCTAGAACTATTTTATGACAACTGCTCCAAGCAAACTGGGGTTCTGAGGTCTTGTTTTGAACTCAAATTCAGCAATCCTTGCCTAATTACTATACAACCTTCCCAAAATTTCACTGAACACCTAACAGCTTTTTTGAGTGTGGTCATGCATAAAGTCATGTCCTCTAAGGGGCCCTTAGTTCATCACGTAAATGTTTAGGCCAGACTTAACAACGGAAATGGAGGGCTGGCTTAGCGGTTAAGGCATTTGCCTGCAAAGGCAAAGGACCCAGGTTTGCTTCCCCAGGACCCACCTTAGCCAGATGCACAAGGGGGCATATGCATCTGGAGTTTATTTGCAGTGGCTGGAGGCCCTGGCATGCCCATTCTCTTTCTCCTCCTCTTTCTCTGTCAAATAAATACAAATATTATTTTAAAAAAAAGGTAATGGAGGGCTAGAGAAATGGCTTAGCAGTTAAGACACTTGCCTGTGAAGCCTAAGGACCCAAATTTGATTCCCCAGTACCTATGTATGTAAGCCAGATGCACAAGGTGGCCCATGTTTGGAGTTTGTTTGCAGTGGCCAGAGACCCTGGCATGCCCATTCACTCTCTCTCAATCTGTCAGCTCCCCAACTCCCCCAAATAAATAAATAAAAGGGAAATGAAGATGTCTTTCCTCATGAACATGATTCCCAGGAAAGTATGGTGTTACAATTCCCCAACCTGCAGCCAATAAAAGCATGTCCCCCAGTTAGATAGATCTATAGTTTTATATTTAAAGCCATTTAGAGTGCTGCTTGAAATACACTGGATTGAGTTTATCTGTTCAGAAATAGTCATATGGGATGAGTATAAATGGTATACAGTCACAAGAACAAAGGAGACTGGGAACACACCATCTGCAGGGCCAACACCTGAAAGGACAGGAAAGCAGTGGAGGGGAGTGGGGACATCTGAACACTATATGCAAGCAGAACATGGCAGCTCTCCTAGGATGATCAGACCTCAGCTGAGGTGCCACATCCTTGGGAAGGCTGAGGGGAGCCATGGGATGGAAAACGTGGGGACTGGCCCAACATACGGTGTGTGTTGTGTACTCACTGCTCTACTTGCTCAAAACAAGGAGTTAAGAGGTACTGGAGAGCAAGGAGAACTTTACTGAAAGCAAGTCGGTTCATACACCACTTGTACACCAAGCTGAGCAATCTGAATACCAGCTGCAAGTAGACTGCTATAAACTCAAGATGTCTCTCCAGTCCCCCAAAGGGCACTTAGAAATATTCAAAATAAAGATGGCAGTGTACTTTAATGACAATACTGAAGGCTTTGGATGGCAGTGAAATGACAGATATCAGCTCTTTGGGTCAGGTTCTGTACACCCCAGCATGAGAGGGTGGCAGGTGGAGTCCCAGAAGCTGTCAGTAGGCCTGGGACCATGTAGTGTCTGGACAGGTAAGGCAAGCCAATTCTTCAGTGGGTATAGAGACCGAAGTGGGTGTTCTGTACATCAGACTTTCTGGGAAAAGGACCAACATTCTCCATTGAAAAAGCATGGTATAGCCGGGCATGGTGGCGCACACCTTTAATCCCAGCACTCGGGGGGCAGAGGTAGGAGGAGAGTTGGGAGGCCACCCTGAGACTCCATAGTGAATTCCAGGTCAACCTGGGCTAGATTGAGACCCTACCTCGAAAAAACAAAAAACAAATAAACAAAAAAAAAAAAAAAAAACCATGGTACAGGAGCTGAATTGGTCTTCCAATGTTCAGTAGGTTTTTACTGAAAGCCAACTGCAATTTAAAATTCAAACATCTTACCTGTATGCAAACCTCTCCACTGTTAGGAGTTTACAGCTGTTTCCCTTGTACTCAGACCCTATGAATTATGATTATTCTAGGGACAATGTCTTGTGCAAGCAGCTACTTACTCTGAAGGCTCAAATACAGAGACAAGATTTCTGCAGTAATCTTGACCTTATAATTGCTACTCACCATGATCCCCTAATACCTCTAGCACTTCTTACTCTTTAATTTCCCCGAGTGACTTTCAAACAAAACCTAACTGGAACTCAAGTCACACAATATCTAGGCCCTTGATGCAGACTAGCTTTCATGGTTTCCCGAACTTCAGTTCACAATCATTAATTTCCACTTTATGACTCTCATTCAATTCCCCTTAGTGCTCATCTTCCTTATCCTCCTTCCTCTGGCACAGAATCTTCACATCTCACCTGCTCTAGGAAGCCTTCTCAGGCTACTCTTCACCGAAGCAGTCTTTTGCGGAGAATGAAATCATTCAATCATACTTTATACATGAGCCCCACTGCATCACTAACCCTTCCACACTGCTAGCTTACACTGTGATCGTGTACTACTTAATGATAGACAAGACACCTGGGATTAAAACCAAAGACCATTTTTAGAAACAATTTTATATAAATATGTTCTTATAGCAGAGAGAAGTCCATGTACAGGGAAGTACATGTATTGTGAGTAGGATGGACCTTGCCCCGCTTTCTGCACTGCACTGAAAAAGCAGAGCTGAGGATGGGGAAACAGGCTCCATCTTGTTCCACACTGCTCCCCTCCTATGCAACCAGCTTTTCCAGCAGAATTTCCACTCCTTTGCTGGCACTTTTGGTTTTTTCCAATGCGGGAATCAGGACTTTCAGTCCAGTTTTGACTTTGTTTGCAACTTCCTGGTCAGGACTCTGAAGAAGGCTGGAGAAAAGAGAACAAAATTTACAAAAATTAAATTTCATAAATCCTCCAAGTCCTACAAATATACACAATGTGCCTTTTAAAAAACTCAGCAGATGAACAAAGGTTAGTAGTGTACATTCTAGAACCATATAAAGATGCCTTATGTAGCTACAGAGATGGCTTAGCAGTTAAGCTGCTTGCCTGCAAAGCTAAGACTCAGGTTCAACTCCCCAGGACCCACGTAAGCCAGATGCACAAGGTGGCGCATGCATCTTCGTTTGCAGGAGTTAGCTTGCAGTGGCTGGAGACCCTGGCATGCCCATTCTCTGTATCTGCCCCCACCTCCCCCTTTGTCAAATACATAAATAAAATAAGTTTTTTTTAAAAAAAGATGCTTGGGCTGGAGAGATGGCTTAGCAGTTAAGCGCTTGCCTGTGAAGCCCAAGGACCCCGGTTCGAGGCTCGATTCCCCAGGACCCATGTTAGCCAGATGCACAAGGGGGCACACGCATCTGGAGTTCGTTTGCAGTGGCTGGAGGCCCTGGCACGCCCATTCTCTCTCTCTCTCTCTCTGTCTCCCTCTTTCTCTCTCTGTCTGTCGCTCTCAAATAAATAAACAAAAATTAAAAAAATAAAATAAAATAAAAATAAATAAAAGATGCTTTAAAACCTTGCAGGTAAAGTCACTTAAGCAAAGACTTGACAGACTTGATTATCTTAGGATATAATTACACCCTGCCTTAAAATTATATGACATGAATCATATCTTTCCTTCTCAATCTAGATTATAAACCCAAGGGCTGGCTTATGACTCATGTATACTCAGATCAGCACCACACACAAAGTGCCAAGGGTAAGGGAAGCTCTCCAACCAGGTACATTCAGCCAAGTAAATGATATAGAGGTAACAGTGGCCTCACAGAGCTCTATACCTACAATACTTAGCGATGGGCAGATTTACCCTCAGAGCTTCACTGTTTGGGCTTGAAATGTGCCCTCTGACTCTCAGTAACTATACAACCAAGAGCACACTGAATTCTCTAGGCCTCAGTTTCCTGCACTGTAGAATGGAACAGCAGAATTCACCATCTCCTCACAGGGCTGTTTGATTTTGACGGGGGGATTGAACCCAGAGCCTCACACATACTAAGCACACCCTACTCCTGAGCTAGACCCTCAGCTCTCACAGGATTGCTTTTTGAGGCTCAAATGATCTAGTACCTAAAGCTAGAGCCCAACACTTAGTAAAAACGGAATAAATGTCAGTCACTAAACAGCTAGGTCACAGACACTTGACCACAGAATGTCAGGCCTGACTTCCTGTTCTCCACAATTTCCTCAGGAGCACATGCTATGTATTAGATGGCATGAGAGGCATTATACGCCTTATTTTCTTAACAACTGTAGGAGTCTTTTAATTGTATTTTACAATCAAGAAAAACCAGAAAAACTCAATAATCTTCCCAAGGTTATACAGTATTTGGCCCTGGCACCCAGGTAGCCTGGGTAGAGCTAGTGCTCTTAGGTGCTCGAGATGTCAGCAGCAAGCATACAAGGCTGGTTTTCTTTTTCCACTCAATGAAGCAAACAACTCAGTATTAAAATATTCCAAAAAAGAACAGAATGTAAACAAGCAGGAAATTAATCAAGTAAATACTATTCAAGTATCAAGCAAAAATGATTACTGCATTTAAAGTTTTACATAATTTAACTTACATTTAGAACCTCAAATTATTTCATGTGCTTCCATACATTCCAAATAGTGCTCCACAAGAAATGTACGCATCATTCTTATGCCTGAAATCTAACCAAGGGAGCACTGACTGGTGAGAATTTTACAAATTAATTTCATGGCACCCCTGAAATTTCTAGTCAATTGCAATGTAATGAAAGGATATGTCAGTAGGTGTGAATATTCCAAATGCCTGTGACAGAACGCACGACAAAAAAGTTCAAGTCTCAGCTAATGGATTCCGACTGTTTAACATCAACTGGAAAATAAATGGATTTTAATGAGAGGTAAACACAATGATCTGAGTATTTGGAGCTACTGATCTAGTAAAGAAATGACTTCTCATGTGTATGTTTGTGAGTATAAGTAGACTACATCTTATAATATACTGAATCAATGTTAGCTTAACATTTATAAACACTGTGGGTAAATTGCACTGCAAGTTGCAGTGAACTATGGTGAGAGATTCTAGTTAGGTTGAATACGTGTTTAATCACACTGTGACAACACAGCAGCAAAAAAAAACCCAGCACATTCACAAGAGCACACACATTTTATGAAACAAATGTTTTGAACCATGACCTGTAAGTTATAACCTCAAACAACTAAGTCCAGAGAACAATATAAATGAGGAGCCTCCACTTACACATTATCAATTCTCTCCCAGCTGAAGCAGACATATACACGGATTTTATTAACAAAAAAAGTCCCTTTTTAATTCTAGAATCTTAAAACACAATGAAAGAAAATTACATGTAAAGTTAGGCATGATCTAAACGACTTACAGGGATATAACTTTCTCATTAAGAAGAAAATACAATTGGTTTGGTCAAGACAACAAATATGGCAGAACTACACAAGGCACATCATACATACCAAAATTCTGTAATCTCTGACACACAAAAGATGGCAGTTAAATCCTGAAGACTGGAGAACTATGATGGGCTTTTAATATTCGTCTAGACCATGAGTGACAGTAATGTCATATCATTGGAAAAATCTAAGAACTGAGAAGTAAAGGAAAAAGAAGTATGTGTGGCCTGAGCTGATCCTGAGCAGAGAATGGCAAAATCCTACAAACCTGGAGAGAATAATGGCACCTCGGTTTATACTGGCCCAGGACTTCAGGTTCTTTATGCCAACATGTTCTACCAGAGATTTTGCAAAACAACCTGCAAAACATACTGAAACTTAGGAACACCATATGGAAATTCCCAATTCTTTTCTCCATCATCAAGTTTAAGAGCTTGCAAATGTTTCAATAAAAAATCCTGGCGTGGTGGTGCATGCTTTTAATCCCAGCACTAGGGAGACAGAAGTAGGAGGATCACTCTGAGTTCGAGGCCACCCTGAGACTACATAGTGAATTCCAGGTCAGCCTGGGCCAGAGTGAGACCCTACCTCAAAAAATCAAAATAAAATAAAATAAAATAAAAAAATACCCTCACTTGATTTCCCTTAACAGTAAAAATTACAGTAGCGATTGATATACTATGTTAACACAGCCAATTCTTTTAACTGTAATCCAAATCCACAGCTACTTTTTAATAGCAATCACTCAAGAAAAACAAATTGTTTTAGTGTGCCTACTCAGTCATGTTTGCACTTCTTTCTAATACCTAATGACTTAACCTTGACCTGAAAGGTATTTAGGAAGTAAATGTTTAACAGCAGCACCTGTGCTTAGATGAAATCAAGTTTTCCTTTTTGGAGAATATTCATTATGAAGGTGCGAAGAACAAGTGAGTGGCTGCACAGTAACCATTCTGGATTGCACACAGTAGTTTCTCTGCAATGCTTAGATATCCACATATAAAAGGTATTTAGGAAGGTGTGGTGGCATTTTCCTTTACTTATACTTTGCTCAGAACTAGAAATAAAGATCATACCTTTCAAATGGAAACACTGCTACAATATCCTCAGAGCTCTTCAAAATGGCATTTAAGATACTAAGTCCAGTTAAAAGTATGAAGTAGGGGGCTGGAGAGATATGGCTTAGTGGTTAAGCGCTTGCCTGTGAAGCCTAAGGACCCCAGTTCGAGGCTCGATTTCCCAGGACCCACGTCAGTCAGATGCACAAGGAGCGCATGCGTCTGGAGTTCGTTTGCAATGGCAGGAAGCCCTGGTGCACCCATTCTCTCTCTCTCTGCCTCTTTCTCTCTCTCTCTCTGTCACTCTCAAATAACTAAAAATGAACAAAAAAAAATTTTTTTTAAAAGTATGAAGTAGGGTTGGAGAGATGGCTTAGCAGTTAAGGCACTTCCCTACAAAGCCTCAGTACCCAGGCTCAGTTCCCCAGTAACAATGTAAGCCAGATGCACAAGGGTCATGAATCTAGAGTTTGCAATGGCTGGAGACCCTGGCACACCTATTTCTCTGTATCTGATTCTCAAATAAGTAAATACATAAAAAAACAAAAGCATGAAGTAACGGAAGAGGGAGGAAAGTGAAGGAAAGATGGGAAATTTAAGAATTTTTTGTTTTGTTTTTTTGAGGGGAAGAGGCGAGACAAATTCTCATTATGTGGCTCTAGCTGGTCTTGAACTTATGAATCTGAAACCTCCTATTAAGTGCTGGAGTTAGAAGTGGAGGCTGCCAGACCCCCTAAACATTTTGTCCCCCCTCTCAATCTTTCTCTTTTTTCCATCCTCATTCCTTTCTCTCCTCCCCCTGCTTTCTGCATTTTTATTTACTTATTTTTTTTTTTTGTGGTATTGGGGACTACATCTAGGGCCATAGGGCTTTGCATGCTGTGCAAGCACTCTCCCACTGAGCCACAGCCCTTAAAATGTAAGGGATTAGTCTGCAGTGGGAAACCATTGCTACAGCTTATTCATAAGCATGGTTTCTTAACATTTGATAAACTATGCATGAACTTAAATGGGCAGTGTGAAGTCCAGAGACATCAGGAATTGCAAAATCCACCTAAAATTTAGTAAAAGGTCAAGCCACACAGCTTACTTTCTCTTCCATTTTCTTTCATCTTTTTATCTTGCTCTATTAACCACTTCAGAACCAGATGTCCTGCAGGATGTTCAGCAACATGAAGCTACAAGAGAGCATGAACAGGTTATTTCAAAAAGCTATTTTCATCCCTCCCTGGCTCACATGTTAGCCTCTATCCCAAGTGTAGATAACACAGCCAGTTTAAGGAGTCTTAAGAGATCTTTATCTCAAATGCCATCACTTCCTGAGAGACCATCTATGCTATTCCCTGATGAACATGGTTATACAAGAGAAAGTAGCCTTTGTAAGGCAGTTCAGATGGGGCTTGGCGAGTTTCAGGTTGAATAGCACCACCAATGCTAATCTAAAATCAGACTTGACCACTTTTCCCAGGGTAATATGCAGATCTGAGATGCAGACACTACAGCAGAAACATGAAAACCTACTACTGAATGACATTTTAAAACATTCATTGCAATGATCCGATGAACAGGCCAAGAAAGCATACTGCAGCTTACTCCCTTTCAAGAGCCTCAATAATTGTTCCCATAGTACCTGGGGTCCCCTTGTCCAGCATGGGAAACAGTGGGCACAGTATATCCTTGCAGAGAACAAACTACTTCACTGATCTCTAGGACAGGAGCCCGAACCTCTCAGATGCACACTCAATTTGTCTCGTCCAATCCCATTCTCTCTCTCTTTCCCTGTGTGTGACTGCCTCTTTCCCTTTCTCAAATAAATAAATAAAATATAAAAAACAATTTAAAAAGAACATAGCTAAAGTCAACAATAATTTTAATATGAAACATACTGCTTACATGTGTCTAACAGATCCTAAACTCTAAGATGGACCCTATTATTTCATCTTCATCTTTGAATACTTTTTCAAGTATTCTTAAATGATTTGATTTTTGATTAGTATGGCAAACAAACTGAGTAACATTCTATATTCTTTAGCATGAGGAATCACAATGCATAAAGCCTCTGAGATACTGACAGCAGAGGCCAACGACTCAGAAACTCGTATAACCAACTGCTTTTCTATCTTATAATGACTAGCATGTCACCTCTCCATCCTTGCCACCAGGATACAGTTCTGCTGCTGCCAGGCTGGTGATGGCATCCATGGCAGGCTGAATGTCTCCAGCGGCTGATCCCAGAATGCCAGGCACCAGTACACAAGTAGACTTATTTAGTACCAGCTCCTGGGCGTGTCCTTGTAGGTAGCGCAACAAAGCTGGAGAAATGGATTCCAAGAGCTCACGCCGGCGTATTGCTGTGTCTTTTTTACTGTTGGAATATGTGGAAGAAGGTAGATGATAAATGGGGGAATGTACCGCGCACGCGCACACACACACACACACACACACACACAAATACCTTCAATCTAAGAGGATATAAATAAATCATATGGAAACCTTTTTGGACAATGGAACACTCAGAAGCTACAGATTATTACTACAAAATTTTCAGTGCTAGGGGTGGGATACCTTCCAGTGAGTTGTTGGCCAGGGAGATCCCTGATGCCCCCAAAACATTACAGGCCATTGATGAGGCCCTTGGTTTTCCACCAGGAATAGATGGTAAGACCCTATTGCTGAAGACTCCACATACTTGGGCTGCAAAGCCACTGGGAAATCCTGCTGGAACTGAGCTGATAACCTCCTCCATGTAGACCAGCTGACAGAAAGCTCGAAGAAGCCATTCTGCATGCAGTTCAATGGGAGAAAGTGAAATCACAAGTGAAGATATTCAACAGTGGACACTGCAAGCCTTATATTTTGCCAGCCAGGCCAAATGAGCCAACGGGTGCAATAGTGGCATGTCTATCATGGTGGAAACCAACTGCCTACTTGGACTGGAGGCTGGCTCCATGGGAGGGAATATATCCCTGATACTGAAAACATAAAACAGTGGTAGTCATGAGACCTAGGGGTGTAACGTCTGCTGCTGTCTGGCTAAATGTATATACTACGCTCATCAAACTGCCCAGTAAGCACTTCTCTAAATGTTTATACCCATATATTAATTCTACTCTCACTTTTGGTAGAGAATCTTCTCTTATCAGATGGCAGTGACCTGGGGATGACTCAGAAGGCATCATGGTGCTGGGAAGAAGTGACAGAGGAGTGCTCAGCACTGCAATATCTCTATCACACCTTCCAAGGCTCAGGGTCCACTGCGAAAGAGGTGGTGGAAAGAATGTAAGAGCCCAAGGAAGGGTAGGACTCCTTACAACGTGCTCCCTCCAGACACAAAATGGCCTGGATATCCATGACCTCACAGTGCCTGACACTACCTACACAAAACCATCATAATAGGAGGAAAAGATCATGACATCAAAATAAAAGAGAGACTCATTGAGAGGGGGAGGGGATATGATGGAGTGGAGTTTCATCAGGGAAAGTGGGGGGAGGGAGGGCATTACCATGGGATATCATTTACAATCATGGAAGTTGTTAATAACAAAATTAATAAATAAAAAAAAACACCTTCCAAGAGGTTATCACAATCAGGGTTACACTCCGTTTTAACTGTCCAGTTGCCACTGAGCATGGAGACCAAGAGTGATTTAGAGGTGGCATGCTGTCTGTCATTTTTGCAGCCCAAGAATCTGTGTAGTTCCTGGCACAGAACAACACTCAATAAAAGAAGCTTGGGAGCCGGGCGTGGTGGCGCACGCCTTTAATCCCAGCACTCGGGAGGCAGAGGTAGGAGGATCACCGTGAGTTCGAGGCCACCCTGAGACTCCATAGTGAATTCCAGGTCAGCATGGGCTAGAGTGAAACCCTACCTCGAAAAACCAAAAAAACAAAACAAAACAAAACCAAAAAACAATAAAAGAAGCTTGGTTTCTGCACTACAGAAACAAATAAAACTCAAACCCAATCAATCCTAAACCAAATAATATTGGTCTTTCAGGAGACAACATGTAAAGAGACCTCTATGGACTCTATCCTCAGGGTATTAATATACATGGTGTCAGTAGCTCTGAAAATAAAGCAGAACAAACAAAAATACACTACATGACCTCATGCCTAGTATGTGCCAAGTGCTCACAGGTGCTCCTTTGGCCTGATACTTTTATTTTCTTTTCAAGAGAAGACCTTTAAGAATTTGTCAAAACAACAGGCTTATAAATATACTTGATTGTTTGAGAAACTCAAGGGAGAGAGCAAGAATGGTTTCTGGAAGTGAGGAGCATACTGAGGCAAAGGACTAACGGAGTCAAATTGCTCTGCTGGCCTTTACCTGTGTGCATTTCCATCTCCTTTTTGTAGAACTTCAATGATTTCTCGTACTGTGTGGGCGGGATCCCTAGGACTCAGTAAATACAACAGGACTTTTCTTCCATATTTATCATTTATTATGTTAGGCAAGGAACTGATAATCTCCTATAAAACCATAAACAAAAAATTGAGATGTTACCTACATTTATAAAGCATGGCTATAGTTTGAATGCAGTGAGAGTACACACTTTACTTCTTTCCTCAGTGCACTTAATTGCAAATGCGGAATTAGTTCTGGTATTGTCTCATTAAGGTAGACTTACATTCAGAACAGAATCAATTCTGTACTGTGCACAGTAGCTCTGAAAAAAAATTTATATTAACTAATTAGGCCTTAGAAATCTTAATATTTTAAAAAGGCTAGCTTCAATCATTACGAGGCATATTACTTAGGTCAGTCACTATTATTAGTGCCAATGCTTGCTATTGTCACTAAAGAGATAAAATTAATATACAGCTACATTTAAACATAGCCATGAACCTCAGTTTCCCTGCTGAGAGATATGTGAGGGAGATAAAGACACTCTGTTAAACAGACAAGTGGATAAAAGCTTTCAGGTTAGGCTGCTTCCTCACATCAAATGAGAGTGGCTTACTACAGTGAAAAACAAGAGGAGTTGGAAAGGAAAACAAATCCACAAGGACTCCACTGACCAGTTACAAATTGCCTTGTATGACATTTTCATCAACATACCCAGTGGTCTGAATCCAAGTTCCTAGTAAATACGACCATTTCAAAGACAAAAGTCTTACAGTAGGGGCCAGACAGTTCTCTGAGAGCCATACATTAATCAGGTAAACTGATATTACACCACCATGCCAGTTTCCAGGACTCCAATCCCAATTCCCCAACTACTTCTGAAGAAGTCTAAGGTCATAGCATAATGATTTCCATGGAAAAGTTTTTAGAAGACTCAATAGCTCTAAACACCTTACAATGAATATGTGGTTTCAATCACTCCAGGAAAAATGATCTCTAAAATTTCAGTAAAGTAAGGAAAAACTGAAAAAGAGAAGGGGAAAACATGCACAACTTATTACAGGTTAGGGAGCTCTTTTGCATCTCAAAGTGAACAAGTGAAACTGGAGTCATTGTATTTTTTTAATATCTATTTATTTATTTATTTATTTGAGAGCAATAGACAGAGAGAGAAAGAGGCAGAGAGAGAGAGAGAGAGAGAGAGAGAGAATGGGCACTAGAGCCTCCAGCCACTGCAAACGAACCAGATGCATGCGCCACCTTGTGCATCTGGCTTATGTGGGTCCTGGAGAATTGAGCCTTGAACCGGGCTCTTTAGGACTCACAGACAAGTGCTTAACCACTAAGCCATCTCTCCAGTCTCCACTGTATGTTTTTGATAAAGGGTGCTTAGTGTTCTAAATTCAGGCATCTTTAGTATTCCCTCAGTGCACTTTATAAGGGCAGGGAGCAGGTACCAAGCCATCACTGCATCCTTTCATGGTGTCCACAAATAAGGACCAATTTAAAGGTTTGGGCAGATAGTAACAAGATACACATAGCACCTGTACATAAATTCCTTCAATGAATTTGGAGTTAAGGAATTTAATATCTAAATTCATTTAATTAAGGTTTTAACAAGTATGTAATATTTCAGACTATTTTTAAAAATATGTTTATTTGCAAGCAGAGAGAGATAGGAGACAGAGAATGGGTGCATGAGAACCTCTAACCACTGTAAATGAACTCCAGATTCATGTGCCACTTTGTGCATCTGGCTTAACATGGGTGCTGGCGAATGAATCGGTGTCATTAGGCTTTGCAAGCAAGTGCCTTAAGCCCAGAGCCATCTCCCCAGCCCCTATAAACTTTTTATGGAAGAATATACACCTTTTGAAAAATATAAAGTAAGCCATATAGAAATGTTGCTATGTTACAGAATATCATCTCATTTCTCTTTAATTGGTTACAGAGAATGGGGCCTGGGGAATACTAATAATTCCTTTGTATAAACAGGTAGGAGATGTCTATGGAATAGTTGATTTGGGGCTAGAGCTGGTCTCTGGGTCTTCAAGTCAAACTGCTTAGCCTTCATCTTAAACCCCACCCCCCGCACCTCCAGACATTCACTTATCTGTACGGAAATAATAGAACTAACACACCTGCCTGACCCATGACAACTACCAGCCAACAGGAGGAGCACTTGGCAAACCAGACGCTGCCATAAAGTACTTATTTTCATAATAAAGACACACCTCTCTATGTATAGCATATTTTACTGTGGTGTATATCCATAAGTTTTCACCCCAAAGAGGGAAAATACCAACAACAACAGTCCTTCTGTGTTTAAGTTTGAATGAATGTCTGTCACAGAAATTCACTTGGGCTGGTTGTCACTCTGTCTTATGTTCTAAAGCTGCCATATGTACAAAAGTAAAACATGGACCTTCCACTGAGGTATCTTTGGCCACCCTGACGGCCTCTTATTGAGCCCTTGCCAGATTCCTTGGTTATTGTTTTCCCAACACTCTTTTAAGAGGACTGGTTTAGGTCATAATCAAAGGCATACACAGGAAATGGGAGTTAGAGCGCACACACACACTTTGCATACAATTACCGAGAGCCTAGCCTATGTTGAATGTATGGATAGTTTATGGTTAACAATAGAAATGCAAACTACTTCATATACAAGGAGCTAAAATCTAGCAGAACAAGCAAGAGAATTAATGAAAAATTAAAATAAATTAAAAATTTTTTAAATAACATACTAACAGAAGTGTTGAGGCAAAGTTAGATCACCAGGAAACCTCCTGAGTTTTCTGCTTTAAAAACAATATTACCTCAAAGTCCACCTTTTTGGTTGCACTCTTGAACAATTAGTAGGTCTAGTTTAATTGGCAGAAGGTTTAAGTTTTGCAAGATTTCAAAAAAAAAAAAAAAACATTCAATGGGTGCAATAGTGGCACGTCTGTTATGGGGGAAACCAACTGCTCTCTAATTGGACTGGAGGCCCGCTCCATGGGAGGGAATACATCCCTGATACTGAAAACTTGTAGTCATGAGCCCTAGGGGTGTAACCTCTGCTGTTGTCTGGCTACATGTATATACTGTGCTTATCAAACTGCCCAGTAAGCACTTCTGTTAATGTTCATACCCTTATATTAATCCTACTCTCACTTTTGGTATAGAATCTGATGGCAGTGACCTTCGGATGACTCAGAAGGTATCATGGTGATGGAAAGAAATGACCACAATGGACAGGAATAATAAATACAATGTCATCACTGCAGGTGGGGGAATGGAAGATCAGGGATGGGGATACAAAATGCTTAAGCCCAGGTTTACCTGTCAAGTGTTTTAATTGTTTGGTTTGTTTTGATACACGATCTTCAATGCACCGTTAGGATTGCAGGTGTGAGCCACCTTGTCCAGTTTTACTTCTTCATTTTTTTTTTTTTTTTTTTTTTTGGTGAGGCAAGCCCAAAAGGCTGGCCTGTTGTTTGTTTGTTTTAATGCAAGAATGGCAGAGGGTGACACAGAAAAAGCATTCGCATGCCAGGACCTCCAGCCACTGCAACTGAACTCCAGATGCGTGTGCCCCTTTGTGCACTTGTGTCACTGTGCTTACATGAGACCTGGAGAGTTGAACATGAGTCCTTAAGTCTCACAGGCAAGTGCCTTAACTGATAAGCCCTCTCTCCAGCCCTTACTTCTCCATTAAAAAAAAAAAAAACTTTCATTTATTTATATGTGTGTAAGAGCCAAAATCGGCATGCCAAGGCCTCTTGCTGCTGCAAATGAATACACATGCGCTATTTTGTGCTTCTGACTTTATGTGTGGGTATGGGGGAATCAAACTTGAGCCAGCAGGCTTTAAAAGCAAGTGCTTTTAACCATTGAGCCATCTCCCCAGTCCCTAGGTTTTACTTCTTTATGTCACATGGTGAGAAGCAGAGCACTCAATATATTATTTATTCTTTGTGGCTTTAAGTGTATTTTAAAGAAAAGGCATTGCTACTTTCTCATCCTGAAGCAGCAACCGGTTAGTACTCATTTCCTTCACAAGGAACACTGGTGTTCAACTAGCTGCAGCATACCAATGACGTCCCAGTACACCGGATCAGTTTATGTTTACTTTGGAAAGCAGTAGGGGAGAAATGGTTTGTGTCCATTTTGAAAGGTGAAAGGCACAGCTGACCAGACTGCCATTTCAACTCTGCATTTTGGAAATTCTGGGAACGGAACAGAGTGCTTGGCAATGCTAAGTTTTAGGGCTATTTTTAAAAGCACTACACACTGCAACAGGTTTTATGGTGGATGGGTGGAAAACAGCAAGAGCAGTTAGCATTCCAGAGCTTTATCACCAGCTCAGCTTAATGATACACAGGACCTGGTAAGCATTTGCAGTTAAAAGTAGGCGACCAGCACATCAGGCCATGGAGGGAAGTCATCAGTGGGTTCAACAGTTGTGAGACTCGAGCTGATATACACAGTAAATTGAAATTGTTCCAGGAGTAACATTAAGTAGAATAAATTGTTGGAAAGGATTAACCTAACAGATAATTCTGGCATTTACTAAAAGAAGTTTGGTTTTTCCTGAAATCCAGTTATGCAAATTTTAGTTTTTGTGAAAATATTAAACAATAGCCAGCCTATTTCCATTTCTGTGAAACAACTTTATTCATTAGCAAATTCTATGGCCTCACATCTCTGTCACAGGGATGAAAAACAATCATCATTGATTGGAGTCAAAAGGGTAATGAAGTCACAAGGAACATGTCAAAATACTCAGTCTGTGACAGGAAAATCTTGCCAACTTGTTTCTTCCCACAATTTTATCCTTAAAACAAAAATCTTCATAATCTTAAAATAGTCAAGAACAAATCAGAAATGACAGCAAGGGCATGAGAAATTCTCAGAGACTGGGACTTACAGCTGGCATCTAAAAAAACAGATCTTTCTTCTTCCCTTCCACTAGCTGTACTAGAAAAGATGGGCTGGAGAGAGGCTACAGCACCCCCACCTGACAACAGGTATACTCTCCTTCTGAGTCACCCATGGGCTTTTCTCTGCTGACAACATGAGAGTACCATGTGTGAGTAAGACTTCTCTAAGGATGGTGCTTGTGTGTACCAAAAAGGCTGTGGGGGGCTGAGGAGGTGGCTTAGCAGTTAAGATGCTTGCCTACAAAGCCAAAGGACCCAGGTTCATTTCCCTAGGACCCACATAAGCCAGCCAGATGCACAAGGTAACACATGTATCTGGAGTTTTTTGCAGAGACTAGAGGACCCTGACATGCCTATTCTCCCTCTCTCTCTCCAATAACTAACAATAAGATGTATTTTTTAAAAAAGGACTTGTGTTGCTTTCAGAAAAATAACCTGTATTTACAGATAATGCAGTTTGAAAACAGTTTCAACTTTGGTAACTGCTACTCCAATTTCTGTTTTCTGCTTTGGCAACCTTGACCACATATTCACCACTACATGCACACTACACATAAGGAAAAGGAAGAGATGATTTCAGAACCAGAAGTCTGAAAAGGGATAGTCATAGCAAAATAAAGGGTAGACAAGGAGATGAGACTGTAAGTTTTACTTTGGAACAGTTTTTCCAAGAAGACAGTTCATTTCTTTTGGAAACGCAAATTTAGGAATAAATAAATTCTACTCAAGAATCACCACTTTCTGGTCCTTATGCCAGGCTAGGGGAACCGGTGAAATGTAAAGAGGATGTCACTGTTAGGGTCAGCAATAACACATGATCTAACCCCTATAAAAGCTATGTGAAAGCTATAAGCACAACTGAATGAGTTTAATTCTTCTCATCAACTCCACCCAGCAGATGCTAGTAAGAGAAAACTGTGCAGAGGCTGTCCACATGGAGCTATCGTAAGAACTAGTACATAAACTACTAAACAAATCCAAGTATTATTCTGCTAAGTTTTCATTTTTCAGTATCCCTCATGGTCTAAAAGACCATGCTACCTTTATCCAAGTATAAGAGTATCAAATCTTAATTCAGACACACAGTATCAAGTTATAAGGTTGTGATTTATCATGGGAACAGAGCAAACCTCCAAAATAAGCCCTGAGAGAACTAAAAAGTCACCAAAAACACAGACAGAACAGCCAATCTAGGACACGTATAATTCACCTTGCACCTGATGTACTGCTCAATGACAGTTTATTCAGTGTGCATATGGGTACATATGTATGTGTGCTCATATGAAGGCCAGCAGACAGCCTCAGGTGCCATCCTCAGGTACACCATCAGCCTCATTGTTTGAGGTGTCTCTCACTAGCCTGAAGCTCACCTATTAGGCTAAACTGGTTGGACAGTAAACTCCAGGGATCTTCCTATCTCCCCAGAATTGGGATTACATGTGCACCGCACTTGGCATTTACACTAGAACTAGGGATCAGACTCAGGCCTTCATGCTTACAAGTTAAAGTATTTTACTGACCAAGGCATCTTTCCAGCTAGAGACAATTTAACATTAAAAACAGATTCCAGAATGACCTAGAAATTAACTCCTGCTCTGTCATTTACCAATTGGGCAAATTAGTTAAATGCCTAAATCTCACTTTTTCCCATATCAAAACCTATGAACAATGTTACTTATTGCCCAAAATTCCAAGATCATTTATGTAAAAACCACCCAATAAATGTGACCCACTATTATTGCAGTAGAAGAATTAACATATTTGGAGTGTCACAGTTCAACTATGTTAAGTTGCCTACATACTGCCATTGTTAACCTTTAAAAGCAGATTTCTTAAAAAAATCAAACATGTTAGCACCTAAGGAATAAAGAAAAAAAGACAGGTGAAACTGTTTATACCATGTGTGTGAATTCAAACTTAGAAACCAACCACTGGTCGATTAATGCAACTTCAATTCAAGTCCCACAAAATTACTTACAGATATGATTATCTGCTTCACAAGCTTGGTATCATCAATACAATCAAATGCCGCCAGTAAAACCAAGTGAGAGTATTGGCCCTGGAAGAATTGAAAGCAGGAACAAGTTAAAAAACAAGTTGTGGGCTGGAGAGATGGCTTAGCAGTTAAGGCATTTGCCTGCGAAGCCTAAGGATCTTGGTTCGATTCTCCAGGATCCACATTAGCGGGATGCACAGGGGGGCACATGCATCTGGAGTTCGTTTGCAGTGGCTATAGGCCCTGGAGGGCCCACTCTCTCCCTGTCTTTCATAAACGAATAAAAATAAATGAAAAGCAAAATAAAACAAGTTGCATTAATCTTCTCCTTCTACAGTCACCATATGCAATTTACCCACACAGGCAGCTTGCCCAACATAATGTAAACAAAGACAAAAGCCACTCATATAAACTTTCTTCCTCTTCAGGACCTAGTTAATTGGACTCTAGAGATAGAAGAAAGAAAAACCCATAAAAACACATTCTTCATTATCAAGAGGCCCAAGAATAACCAGGATGTAACATCTGTCTACAGAAATCTCTGTTAATGAATAGCTACTTGAAATTCTAATTGAGACAATTCAAATCATGAAAAAAGAGATAAACTCACAGGGATAGTTATATAGAAACAATATTCATAATACATGCTCATAGAAAAACTAGAAGGCAAATATTAAAATGTAATAGTCACCTCTAGATTAAATGACCATATATTATTTTTACTATATTTTTTCCAATTGTATTTATTGTGTAGTGTCCAATTTCTTTAAAACAACCTTACACATTTAAAATACAAGTATTGGGAAAAAGAAAAGAACAAAACAAACTAGATCAGAGCTGGAGTGGGTTTGGTGGAGTACACCCACCCATAATCCCAGCACTTAGGAAGGGTGGGGCAGGGAAATGCTGCAAGCTGGAGACCAGTCTAGTCCACATAGTGAGATCCATGCCAGTCAAGGCCACACAAGGAGACCTTGTCTTTAAAAACAGAAATCAGAATAATTATAATAAACTGAACAGTACACTCAGATAATGATCACGAGAATTAAGGTGAAATCACTGCTTAAAAAGCATGTAATTCATACAAACAAATATGGGAAGCTTTACAATGGCCCTATCTTGAAATATAATTGTTTCTCTAAAGCTGATATTGCTTCCAAGATTGAAAGAACTTTTATTTTATGATAAAAGGCAAAAAAGCCTGTTTTCAGAGCTTATATCACATTTTAATTAATATCCTAGACATTTTTAGAAAGATATTTTTGCTAATAGCCAGCACCTATTCAAACCTAGTTCTGATAGATGGTAGATAATATACTTTCAATTCAAGGCAATGAGGGATTTACTAGTCACATGGTCTAAAAAAGTATGGAGAAACATAATCAAAGTCTAAGACACTTACTACTTAAACTTGATTGAAAAACAGACAGAATATGAAGTCAATTCATAGAAAAGCCAACCAGCTTTAAATGTATGAAATAATGCTTTACAGAAATAAGAATAAATTTAAAAAATCAAATATCATTTTCTGCTTATCCTGTAGGCAATGATGAAAACATCTGCTAAAAGAAGAGCTTATCTGAGGCTTGAGGAAAAGCAACAATTATATTGGTAAGAAAGTAAAGTGCTTTGACTTCCCTTGGGGACACTGACAATATCTACAAAATTCTAAATGCATGTATACTCTGATTCAGCAATTCTAGTTCTAGGCATTTATCCTAGATAATTTAAACAGAAAGTATTTGCTGGAGTAGAAATTGTAACTTTAAAAACTCTGAAAATGACTCATGTATCCAACACTAAAAGGACTGGAGAGGTGAATTACAAATTTTGGTACAGTTGTGCAATGAAGTATGAAGTCACTAAGAGGAAGACAGATATATGTGCTAAAATATAATGCCTCCAAGGAAACAAGGTAAAGGACAGTGTCTATAGTACAAACCACCAGCTTCCACTCTATAGCATGCACACATGTGTAAAATACTGCAGTATGAATGCAAAGAACATTGGCATAAGTGAATTTAAAAGGTATATATAGCAAAAGTATTTTTCAAACGTACAATTATACAGATCAGACATGATGACCATTTCCATTAAAAATAATATAGGAATAACACTAATGTCCTCAGCATTATCAACTACCCTTAAGTGAACTAACATTTATAGAATACTACAAACCAGTCACAATAAATCCCATTCAAGACACAATGCAGATCATATCTTAAGTGCTACAAGTCTTGATAAATTAAAAAAAAACTTAGTTAAAAAAACATATATATACATATACATACATACATACATACATACATACATACATATATATATATAAAGCCAGGCGTGGTGGCACACGCTTTTAATTCCAGCACCCAGGAGACAGAGGCAAGAGGATCACCATGAGTTCAAGGCCACCCTGAGACTACATAGTGAATTCCAAGTCAGCCAGAGCAACAAGACCCTACCTCAAAAAACAAAATCAAAGCCGGGCGTGGTGGCGCACACCTTTAATCCCAGCACTCGGGGGTGTAGAGGTAGGAGGACTGCCGTGAGTTTGAGGCCACCCTAGACTCCATAGTGAATTCCAGGTCAGCCTGGGCAAGAGTGAGACCCTACCTTGAAAAAATAAAAATAAAAACACAAAAAACAAACAAATGAACAACAACAACAAAAAACCCACAACCAAACACTCATACCTGAGTGTTCTAAATAAAGGATGGCTTAAATCCACTGGGTTACATTCATTTATTTCCTCTCTTCAGAACTAATTCTTAGAAAGCATAAAAATTTCTGATTGTTAACATGCTACTATCTCAATTGCAATACTGGAATAGGTTTCTCAAAAAACTTTTGTTGAATTACTTCATATAACCAAATTCTAAAATTAAAACAATCTAATTAGTTTTACTACTTAAAAATTTCTTAACTAATACAGTTTAGGACTTCCTATTAACATTCTATTTTTATTCATTCTAATTTAGGTATTCAAATTAAAATATCATGGGCTGGAGAAGATGGCTTAGCGGTTAAGGCATTTGCCTGCAAAGCCAAAGGACCCCTGGTTCAATTCCCCAGGACCCATGTAAGCCAGACGCACAAGGAGGCCCATGAGTCTGGGGTTCGTTTGATATGGCTGGAGGCCCTGGCGCACTCATTATCTCTCTCTCAAATAAATGAGTAAATAAAACATATATTTTTAAAAAATCATGCATGATTTTCTCAAGAGCAAATTACAAATCATAAAATATTCTTGTTCTTCAGAAGCAGCTCATGAGAACGGCACATTTCACTGTTACACAGAAGTCAGCTGCCTGCCACATGGTTTCACATTAACTTCTTATAACACTCGAGGTCACAGACTGCAGCAAGTATGTATTACTGCATCAGTTTTATCCTTGTCTGAATCAGCACTTGCTACATGAAGAATTCAGCAGATGGAAATGATTCCCACTAGAATTTTCACAGAAAAAGTTGAACATGGAATAATTTTTAACCTATCAGTAAATGAGAAATTTATGATGAAATGTAATTAAAATTGTACTATTACACATAGTCATAAGCTATAGTATTATTGTATAATGTTAATAATTTAACATCTAATTATGTAGAAACACTATTTTGAAGCAATTAATTCTCCAATTAAAAAACTTTTTGTACCCACGACTTTCATTTCTCCAAATGATCCCAAGGAGTGAAAATATTCAAACAGTTCAAATTTCCCATGACTACACTGGAAACTGATTCTGAGAAAACAGGTTCTTTTTTGGTATGGTTGGGTGGTGATAAATACTGGTAATTCTCATGTTTAGTTAACATAACTGAACAAATTCATTAATGAAGCTAGGAAGTATCAAATCTTCAATTAAACACACACCTAAATAGGGCCTGGGATGTAGCTGAGAGACAGGTACTTGCCTAGGATGTACAAAGCTCTGTGTTTGATCTCTAGCAAGGTAAAAGAGAAAAAAGAACATATGGGGTATAAAGCCCACTTTGTGTGAATAATGGCATACAAATATAGAAATATGCACAGACAAACATTACAATAAAAAATACATTAAAACATTTTTCTCCTTGGTAGTTTCTCAATTTTTCCAATTTTCTGTAATGGACATGAATTCATTTTACTATTACAAATTTTTAAATATCCTTTTATACTTACATTAGCCACTTTTTCAACATATGTCTTCATTGTTTTCACAATCACTTTCCTGTCCTTAGAAAGAAAAAAAATTTTTCAATAATTTTTTTACAAATAGGCCTATTTTATAATGAAAATTTTATTACATTTTCATCTGTACTATCTTCTTGATTAATGAAAAGTTATGCAGTCAGAACGAAAAATTGTAATATAGGCCGTTTCAGAGCTACTATAATCTTCAGTTTGTGTGACAGTCCATTTGGGCTGCAGAGCCACACAATTCTAAGCTGAAGGCAAACCTAGTGAAGCCCCTTTTACAGAAGACTGAGTGATACCGCTTCCAGTGTCTGAAACGTTAACAGTCTACACATATGGCATCCAATACATTTAGGTATGTTTGCAATAATGAAAAGGTAGATATGGTATAACTACCACTTTAATGGAGACAGAAATATACTGATCAAGAAAATAACCATTTTTGTTAACTCTGAATATTTCTCTACCTTTTTTCTCAAAGCACTTAATATTCACATGAGTACATGTGTGGCTGTTGATTCTATCTCTCCCTCCCTCTCTCAATATGATCATTAAGTGAGGAATAAAAGGAGCGTGGCACAGAGGCGAAGGCCTCTATAGTACCAAGGTGAGTAGATATTGTATGTATTTGCTTAATGTACCTCTTCCTATCCTTCAATGAAGCCTCATTGCTAAATTCCTGTGAGGCCCTGACACATACCTTTGAGAAGATAGTGTTTATATACAACTTTATCCAAGAATTGCCAAGTCCAACCTGACACAATGACACCTGTTTAGGTCCAAGTGCAGATACACTTACCTTGGGTGTGCCATGCCACAGACAATGCATGGCCACTCTGGCACCATCATGTGTGTGCGCCAGATATATCACTGCTTCACGGATTGCTTCAATTAGTTCCTAGGGAATAGAGCTTGTCAGAGCACTGCCTTACTTTCTTCCTGTTTTATCTGTCTACAGAAGAGTAGCAAGGACAGAGAACAAAAAGAAGAGAGCACAGGTAGCAAACATTCAATTTTTAATTGTGGACACAGTCACCCTGTAGAAATGTTCTTTTAATTAAAATTGACAAATATAGCTGGAAATTTCTACTAAGTAACACCTGTTTTGTTTTTGCTTTTCCCTTCGAGGTAGGGTCAGCTCTAGCCCAGGCTAACCTGGAATTCACCATGTAGTCTCAGGGTGGCCTTGAACTCCTGGTGATCCTCCTACCTCTACCTCCCAAGTGTTGAGATCAAAGGCATATGCCACCATGCCCCACTTAACCAGTTTTTAAGTCACAGGTTATGTAGTTTGAATTGGGTGTCACTCATAAACACATGTGCTTTTAATGCTTGGTTCCCAGCTGCTGGCATGTTGGGAGGTTGAGTCTCGCTGGAGGAGGTGTGTTGTTGGGAGAAGGCTTAGGGGTGTTATAGCCAGCACCCTGTTTGCTAGAGTTTGGCTCATTCTCTTGCTGCTTTTGTTCACACCTGACAGTGGCAAGGAGGTGATGTCTAGCATCTGTGCTACCACCTTTCCTAGGCCATCATGGAGCTGCCCCTTGAGACTGTAAGCCAAAATAAACTTTCCTCTCATCAACTGCTTTTGGTCTGGTACTTTGTAGCAGTACTGAGAAGGTAACTAAAATATTGTCCATGTGCACTATATACTAAATGATTCCAAGAGAAAGGAGTGAAGGAAGTAGCATTGCTAAGGAAGGAGTTTCAACAGAGTAGTTAGAAAATAAAAAAAGATTTCTCCCTCATAGATATACATGTAGCAGACAAAATAAAACTTGTTATGGGGCTGGAGAGATGGCTTTGTGGTTAAGGCACCTGCCTGCAAAGCCTAAGGACCCAGGTTTGATTCCCCAGTACCCACGTAAGGCAAATGCACATGGTGGTGCATGAGTCTGGAGTTCGTTTGCAATGGCTAGAGCCCTGGCAAGCCCATTCTCTCTCTCTAATAAATATAATATTTTTAAAAATTCATTCTGATTGGTTTCTGTATTTTTATTTTACCACTGAATCTATCTCCATAAATCATAGTAATTATTTATCACAAGCACACTTAAATAACATTTCCCCAAGAAATCTTTCTATTAACATTTAGGCTAAGCCTTTATATGTAAATAGCGCTTTTGTTAAAAAGAAATCGTTAACTAGGGAGATAACTCAGAGGATAAAGGCACCTGCTTACAAAGCCTGACAGCCTTGGTTTGATTCCCTAATACCCATGTAAAGCCAGATGCAACAAGTGACACATGAATATGAAGTTTGTTTGCAGTGGCAGGAGGCCCTAGTGCACCCATACTCACTCTCTCTCAAATTAATAAAAATATTTTTTAAAAAGAGCTCATTTAATGTCTTACAACAATATGGTCTAATGTTTAGTATTCATTTGCAATGTGCATAATTTTTTATGTAGAAGGTCTAAGCACCCAGGATGTAAATGAGTTGTGGCAGCTACCAGCTATAGGGAGTCATTTTAGTCTATCCCCAATTTAAAAAAATTACATTCAATAAGCAACTACAAAACCGAGAGAAAGGGAAAGAGCCATAAAGTTCACCAACAAGGAGCGAGCAATTTCACCCTCAAACATCATCCTTTCCCAGGATGGATACATAGATTCCAGGTCATAAACCTGAACTTAATCTTCTCAAAGCCATAAAGCTAGAGAATTATGCATAGATTCCAATTATGCTTACAACACCCCCAAAGGTTTTTGGCTTTCTTAAAGTCTCTTTTGAAATGGCCACCTCCTGAAGTGCCATAAAAGATAATGTCTCATTGTTTTACATATATTTCCAAATGTTGTTACTAAACGATGTTTTTTGCTGGTACTGAACCACTTTGAACACTAAAAAACTGTCATTCACTAAGTTTGGACAGAAAAAGAGAGAAATCTAACAGAGGTGATATTGCTCTGGTCACTGAGCCATAAGCTCAGCGGGGGCTGCTGTTAAGAATTTATACACATGCTAATTTGAGAGTATCCATTCCTATGAATGTGGCATACTTGTTAAAAGAAATCAGGTGCCATTATTATAGTGAGCCCTTGTGACTAGAAACTGAGGACAAATGGGCAGTGAGCTCACTGTGTGATGAGGCAGCAAGTGTAGGGACTAAAAAAGGAATTCTCATATGTATTCCCATTGCTGAACTGAAGGGTACTACAATTTACCTTTCCATTCCTTTGACCTACAGTAGAAGGACCAGGTTTTCATGGGCCATTTAGTTTTACATTAAGTATCCTCCCCTGACCTTTTAACAGGCATGATCTTCTTCTTCTTCTTTTTTTTAATAGGTACACTTGAATCTAAAACTATCTGAATGCTGAGTATTCCTCTAAGGCAAGTTACCTTTCAGATTACAGAAGCTGGAGGACACTCTGTGGATGATAGTTAAAATATAAAAATTCAGTAGCATTAATAAGACAGTTCTATTACTTTCTGGAAAAAAAATGAAAGGGAGTTAGCAGACTTGTTAAAGTTTAGTGAGTTATCTATTCTAAATAAGAAAGCAAACCTAAAGTTTCTCAAGGCTTAAGTAGGTCAAAGCAATATTTCAAATGCATAGCTTTCCCTCTATATCTCAATAGTTTTGTTTTGTCATTTGTTTCTGTTTTGGAGACACTGTAGCCCATAATGGTCTGGAACTCACGAGTAGCCCAGGATATACCTTAGTCTCTACAGCATTGTGATCACAAGTGTGTGCTACCATGCCCACTTTACACTTTGATTTAATAATAGAAACCAGGAACTTACTGATCTGAGTTTTGGGGGTGCATAGGTAAAAAAGTCCAAGAATGCTTTATGTACCAATGAATGCTTAATCACGGCTTCCCTACAAACAGAAAAATAATAATAATAATAACACCAGATCTGGTAAAATGGTCATACAAAGCTTAGTAGCCTTGGCTGTCCTAAAATGATCTAAACAAGCGAAACGGTTTGATTAACTGTAACATGTCATAGATTGATTATATCTTTCAGCAATACTATGATTTTTAACAAGTACTTACACTGTAACACTGATTTAGTGTCATCACCAAGACCGAATACAGTTCCAGTATCCGCTCAGCAGAGAAGAAGCCAGTAATCAAAATGTGTTCTACCTTCTTGGCAAGGACTGGGCATATGGTGAGGAGTCCACACACAGACCTATTTTTTCACAGTCATTTCCTTTCTGTCAAGTATTCTTCAAAGCTCACATGGAATTAAGACTTTATGGACAAAGCACTCTTCTGAATGCTTTGGAAATATCCCACTTAATCTTCATAAAACTCTTTATTTAGTATGTACTATCATGCCAATTTTACAGGTAAGGAAACCAAGAGCCTCCAAACTTATTATCATCCCATTTAATCTTCATAAAACTCTTGCTTCCAACCACTTTGCTATGTGGCCAATGACAACAGAATCCCCACGCACAGGCCTCTAACTAAGTCTTATCTAATTTAAACAGGTTATATGTATAAAGCTATCCAATATACAAGGGTTCAATTAAACATTTGGGAAAATGTTTTATTGCTGTAATAAGTTTTATAAACCACTATTACAAGTTACCCAGTAGAACACAGTATCAGAAAAAGCAATCTTCATGTGTGTCAAGAATGGCTTCCAATCCAGAAAATTTTAAATATTTATTATTATTTGTGAGAGAAAGACGGGGGTAGGGAGAGGGAGAGCATGGACACACCAGGGTCTCTAGCCATTGTAAACAAAATACATGTGCCACCTTGTGCATCTGGCTTATGTGGATCTTGGGGAATCGAACCTAGGTCCTTTGGCTTTGCAGGTAAGGAACTTAACTGCTAAGCCAGCTCTCCAGCTCCCAAACCAAAAAATTTATGCTCTTATTTAGGATAGATTAATAACAGTAAGGAGAGAATATCATTTGAACTAGAGGTAAAGAAAGGATACAGTGAGTAAAATGACTATTGTAACATGAAAATGGAAAGGAGGCTATAGAGTGGAGGGAGAATAGAGGAAGGAAAAAGTAGATGAGGGAAAGGAAACAAAATAATGTTTGAAAAACACCATAAGGAAACCTAATTCTTTGTACACTAATACAATTTTTTTAATATAAAAAAAGAAGCCAGGCACAGTGGCACATGCCTTTAATCCCAGCATTTGGGAGGCAGAGGTTGGAGGATCGCAGCCTTGAGTTCGAGGCCACCCTAAGACTTCATAGTGAATTCCAGGTCAGCATGAGCTACAGGGAGACCTTACCTCGAAAACAATAAAAAAGAAAAAAGAAAATATCCCCCTTTGCTAGGCAAATGTTATGTAAAACATGTGTCCTTCAAGTGCCTCTTTAAAGTTTGTTGCACAAAACAAAAACATTTTTCTTACTTCTGAGCCATTGGAGTTAGAATCTGTTTCATTTCATCCATAATCAGCTCTAATTTTCTTGGCTGCACCTCTAGCACTTTATCCAGCGTTGGATGATCAGCTGACTGAAACAAGAAACATCAAACTCCTTCAAATACATGCCTTCACTTCAGAATAAACAACAGTTCAAAGAATCTTAAATAAGCTTAAACTAAATTTAGAATGCTTCATATGTATACAATAAAAGCCCCACTGTGTAACACTTGCACAGTAATTCATTACCTTATACTGTGATTTCTCTTCAAAGCATGTAAATCTTTCACCTTTTTTTTCTTGGTTTTCTGAGGTAAGTTCTCACTCTAGCTCAGGCTGACCTGGAATTCATTGTGTAGTCTCAGGGTGGCCTTGAACTCACGGTGATCCTCCTACCTCTACCTCCTAAGTGCTGGGATTAAAGGCGTGCACCACCACGCCTGGTTTCTCTCACCTTTTTCAAAATACTTTAGTTTTATGATTTATTTCAGAGACGGGGGAAAGAGAATGGGCGCACCAGGGCCTCCAACCACTGCAAACCAACTCCAGACCTATGTGCCACCTTGTGCATCTGGCTTACACGGGTACCGGGGTACTGAACCTGGGTCCTTAGGCTTCACAGGCAAATGCCTTAACTGCTGAGCCATCTCCCCAGATCTCACCATTTTTTTTTTTTTTTTGCTGTGGTTGTTCTTGATGTTCTCTTTCTTAGTTTGTACATCTGCCAATGTACAGTCATCCCTCCTCATCTGTGGAGGACATGTTCCAGGAATCCCCACAGATACAAACAAATGGTGCTCAATATTCTTAGTACAGAATGGCAAAGTATTTGTATACAACCCATATATACACTTCTGTGTATTTTTTAAAATATATATATTTTTTATTTATTTGAGAGTGACAGAGGGAGAAAGAGGCAGAGAAAGAGACAGAGAGAATGAGCGTGCCAGTTGCCTCCAGCCACTGCAAATGAACTCCACATGCATGCGACCCCTTGTACATCTGGCTAACGTGGGTCCTGGGGAATCCAGCCTCAAACCAGGTCCTTAGGCTTCATAGACAAGCGCCTAAGCCATCTCTCCAGCCCGACTTTTGTGTACTTTTAAATCATCTCTTGCTTGCAAATACTATTTATGCTATGCTGTTTACAGAAAAATGATGACAAGACAACAAAATCTTTACAGGTCCAGATAGACAATTATTTCTGAAAGACCCAGAAACTAAACTGACGCCATGAAGGGATTCACTAGGGCACTGCCCTGGCGAGGCTTAAGTTTCAGGTTCCAGCTTAAGCAGAAGGCAACTGCCCTGACATATGGTCAGGAGAGATATCCGCCCAAGGGCCTAAGTCACCCCTAGACATGCCCAGGACATGCCTGAGACCTGTCCCTTCTGCCTTTCTGCCCCAGCCAAGCGAAAGCATACAAATGTTACCGCTGCTTGCTTAGCCAGTCACAATAGAGATTCCCTCTTCTGCCTGGAGTTCCCCTGGCTCCTGCCCCCAACTTTGCCAGCCAAAATCCCAAGCCAATCAGAAGAGTACAAGTGCAGTTACTGTTTAAATCAACCAATCATGTACCCATCCCCTTCTTATATGTTCAAATCCCTATAAAAACCATACCCTCCCACTATTCAGGGCTTTTGTATGGATCCACTGCGTTGGTGAAGTCAAGAGACTGAGCTTAAGCCCAAAATAAAGCTCCTTGCCCTTGCATATGTGTTTGGTTCTCCTTGGTGGTCACTGGGGGTGCCGAGAACTGGCCATAACAATTTCCCAAGATTTTCCACCTGTGACTGGTTGGATTTTAGGATGAGGAATCCATGGACATTAAGGGCTGGCTGTACCTACAGAGCCAGGCTAAACAACCAACAAAATCCACCAGCCCAAAGATACTTGCCAAGTACCTAGCATGTGTCTAGCCATAAATCACTGCCTCTGTGTTTTATAACTGGTTGGATGTTCTTGAGGTTAAGTGTGAGCAACGAAGTGCAGCACCAAGTTCAACCCAGGAACTGACCTGACTAATGGAGGCAAGTCAGTAATCAATCCACATCCCTTCAGACTAATGGGCACAACTCACACCAAGATTTGAAACAGGTCCTCGTAACAATTCAAATCCCATCACTTGCTAGTCTCAGCCTCAATCCCTATACTTTATCCAAAGTCCTACTCCTCATACTGTTTAGATACAATTAAAGATGGGTAATGCAAAAACATGAAGAAACATGGAAGAAAGTAACAGCACACTTCAGTCAAAGCTGGCCAGGGAGCATTTATAAAGCTCTGCTCACTACTGGAGTCTCCACCTCAGTCTGACCTTGGAGGGAGGAGTGCTGAGGTTCCACATCCAGAGCAGCTGGGAGGAAGTAACACATAGTTTAATGTGAAACTTCAGGATAATGTACTGGAAGAATGAACTGGTCGTTTACAGTCGACTCAGCAGGGACTAGAATCACAATGAAACTAGTCTCTGGGAAAGCCTATGAGGGATACTCTATAGATTAGGTGGGCCCCTGGGTAGGGCCATGTGGGATTATCTTCATTGGGTTAACTGAGGTGGACAGACTCACCTTAAATATGGGCTAGGGCCCTGGAGCTATACAAAATGAGAGCTGGCTGAGCACCAGCAGTCACGCCTCTCTGCTTCACTATTGACTGACTGTGACAAGCTCCCTCAAGCTGCTGTTGCCATGTCTTCCTTGCCATGATGAACTGTGGTAAACTAAAACTGTGAGCCAAAACAAATCCTTCTTCCCCTAAGTTGCTTCTTACCAGTATTTGATTATAGCAACAAGAACATAACTAATACAGATGGTATCTTGAAGGACCAGCCTAAGCAAAAATCATTCTAAAATAGGATCTTAGAACTTATAGAAGACGACAAAGAAAAAAATAAATTCACTAGGAAGAAAAAAAAAAAAAACCTTCAGGGAATGTCACCTTGTAAAGCTGAAACGTGTTCCCATAGAGCTCCTCTGCCAGCATGTTCCTCTGCTCCAAAATGGCTTTGTCATTGTATGCGTACTCCACAATGGCCGAGGCTTCTGAATGTCGCAGCATTTTCCTCACGTGTCCTTTAAAACTCCTAATTATCTCTGCAATCTGTGATTTACTTCTAAAGTCAACAAAACATGGAAAAACAAATGAAATAAAATACCAGAGAAAGCTGTGTGAAAATAAATCATAACTGACTTCCCAAAACCATCTCACCAATACTTACGTGAGATAGGGGAGTTCCTGTACAAAAAAAGCTCATGAACAGATAAAGCAAACTGCTTTGTATGTTCACTGTAAGTAATTTTAGCATATTCAGTAGACAGCATTCCTAAGCTATATCCTGACTCTGCTAACCAGCTAAGACCCTGACCAAGTTCTTTAATGTCTCTGTGCCTCAGCTTTTACATTCACAAAACAGAAATAAAGTTGCTATAAGAATGAACTAAGATGCATCAAGAAGTGTGCATAGGAAGTGTCCATGCCAGTTCCTACTAAAATTCTTTAGCTTGAAAAAGAGACAGACACAGATATAGATAGAGAGAGAAGGTAAAGGTCAAGGAAGGCTGCAGGCAAAAAAAAAAAAAAATAAAATTTTAAGATTCACCTTAAAAATGAAATTTATTCTAAAATACTTGAGCGAGGAATACATATTTAGAAAAATTTGTCAACTGTGTATATTATATCTTTTATATTACCATATTCTGGCAGATTATTGTACTGAAAAAGATTGGTCAAGATAAGTACCATCTCATTAAGGAAATCGTCCCATTTTGGTATTTCCTAACCCAATGGCCCTACCCTCTAATCCCTGAATACTGGTACCCTCTAACCTCTGAATACTGGTAACTAATTATAAGTTAATCATTCAATTTCTCTTCTCCAACTTAAAGGTATAAAAACAAGACCTCTAACAATGGAGAAGGCAGCACCATAATTTTAATTTCAATAATTTTTTAAGGTGGAAACATCCCATCATCTGAAGGGCTTATTATTACAACCACAGACTCTAAAGTAACATTTGAGTAGAAATGGAAATCGCAGACTTGAAAAAACAAAGAAAAATAAGTAAGAACTTACCCATACATGAGAAATTTCTTAACAATATTCCTGGAATATTTGGCTTTACTTAATTCAACCAAATCAGCTAGAAAAAAAAAAAATTGATATCCTCATTTCAGTTCTCCAGAAGCAAAGGAAAGAATTAAATAAACAATTCTAGGAACGTAAGTAACTCTATTTCTTCCAGGACCAAAAGAACACCGGCAGAGCATGATTTTCTAGGACAGTCTTGAGTAGCCAAGAAAAAACAGTGACTTTTACACCTGACAACAATGTTCAGTCTTTAACAAATACCTTGCAACTCTTCAAAAGCCTGCTTCCTCTGCTCCTCATTACCATACTGAATGAAACACTGGATCACACGTGTAGAATCGTGGGCAAATGCAATCTGTAGGGAAATGGTTTGAGCCATTAGACTGATTATTCTCTGAGAATTGTTTCTCTCTCATTAGCTATACTTTATCTCTACTTCCCTCAAAATTACCTGTAAGGAAAAAAGTGTATATTCACAGACAAAAATCACATCTAGGCTACTTGGCATAAAAATCATAAAAATGTTTTATTAAGCTGGGCGTAGTTGCACATGACTTTAATCCTAGCAGTCAGGAAGCAGAGTAGGAGGATGCTGTGAGCTTGAAGCCACCCTGAGACTACATAGTGAATTCCAGGTCAGCCTGGGCTAGAGCAAGACCCTACCTCAAAAAACAAACAAAAATGTTTAATTATATAGAACACTAGTATTTGATTTTGCTGCCTATCATATTTGATAGTTATAAATAACAATGCAATGGAGGCAGGGAAAATTTAACCATTTTTTAATATCACCATTATAATTAAAGCTAAGTCAAGCCATCTAAGGATTATAAGGATTACAGCTTTCATTTCTTTGAAAATTATATTCCCTAACAGAAAACATTCTAGTTTAAAATTTTCACACTAAAGATTGAAGCATGATCTGACAACAAAAGACATAGATATAAGAATCAATCTACAAAGTCTTGCTGCATTAACAAACATAACTACAAAGAGGAAACACACTAGCAATCACTGAAGTGAATTTCTCACATTTTTATTAGAAATTGTATACGAAGCCGGGTGTGGTGGCACACGCCTTTAATCCCCGCACTTGGGAGGCAGAGGTAGGAGGATTGCCATGATTTCGAGGCCACCCTGTGACTCCATAGCAAATTCCAGGTCAGCCTGGGCTAGTGTGAGACCCTACCTCGAAAAACCAAAAAAAAAAAAAAAAAAAAAAAGAAATTGTATACGACTGTATTCTAATCTGGTTCTCCAATTCTCTCATAACTGCATCTGTTTGATTCCCTCTAACTGAGTGAGCAGTTTTCTATAGCAATACTCACACATCAGTCATGTATATGCTACAGTAGCCATCGGCTTCAAAAATGTTTATTGTTGCTTTCTTTCAAACTTTTTACTTCTTAAACAACAAAAGTAAAAATATCCCTCCATCAAAGTCATGAAGTTCAGAATTTAAGGGAAAAATTTACACATACACATTTACAGACCTTTTTTTGCTTTGGAGACAGGGTCACATATAGCCCAAACTTCCTGGAACTTACTATGTAACTGAGGCTGGCCTCTTGTCTTCACCTCCCAAGTGCTGAGACGACAGGTATGTGCTACCATGTCAAACTTACTGACATTTTGCATAAAAAATTTTTCAATGAAAAGCTTATGTTAATGTACATATATACTGAGCAGTTAATGTATAACCCATACACATATTTTAAGACATTTGTCTTACTTAGATCTCAAAGAAACATAAGGAAAGGATGTTGTTCTTCCTTCTTTACAGAGAAGAGAAAGGCTAAGAGAAGTTAGGATTTTAAGGAAGAAACTTCTCTGAGGACCATATGTATCAAGCTAAATGAGACAATGAGACAATGCATGCACCCATCAGCACAACTCCTCCATAGTGAATAATAATCAACAGGATCTGGACATAGACACCAGGGTCATGCCACAATGACTTAAGAACAACTGATAAATTTGATTTGAGTGTGAAAGAGTAAATTCAGGTTAGCAGACTACTGGCAAAGCTGTGGGGATGTGTCCCTTCAAAGATCTTCCTGAAAACAGCTGAGAACTTGCTATTCCAAGGCATTCCCTAGGGCAGGTGTGGTGGCACATGACTTTAATCCCAGCACTTGGGAGGGAGGCAGAGATAGGAGAATCACTGTGAGATCAAGGCCGCTCTAAGACTACATAGTGAATTCCAGGTCAGCCTGGACTAAAGCGAGACTCTACCTCAGGGAGAAAAAAAAAAAGCACACAGACCAAGACATTCCCTCCAACTGTAATGCAGCTTCCTAAAACTGCTGGGTCCTGTAGTCTAAAGCCACTATATGTTCATCCAAATACACAACAGCCAATTGAGTCTGTCATAAAACAGCTCAGCAACAACAATGAAGATGATTTGGGGATCCTCAAATCCATTAGAATTTAAGAGCCTTACATGAAATTAACTGTAGAAGGTAACATTTCTGTCCTCCCACACACCAAAAGCTGTAAATTTAGAACTAAATTACATGGACTTCAGAGCAAGACCTTTGAACAAATATTCTTCAAAATCTCTTTTTCTCAGTATCACTCACCTTGTCTCAACTTCACTATAACATAAGCATCTTAATCACGAGAAAAACAAAGTGGGAGCATTATAGTACTAAGAATTTTAGATAAGGGATATGCAACCTGTATTTTTTTAGCCAAATAAACTGGACTGGAAATAATGACAACTTCATGTCATGAATGGCCACCTGCCCTTCCTTAAGAGTGAGGTAACAACAATTTTGTAAATTACAAGGAGCACACTCTACTCACGGTCTTAATTTTCCCTTGAATCAGCTTCTGTAAGTCACACATCAGCTTTGCTCTTTTTTCTTTGTCACAATCTTTTCTACAATGAGAACAGGGAAAAAGCAGTTTAGGAACTTAAAACATGTGAAACTAAACACCATGCCAATGACTGTTCCCCAGCTCAGAATGATTTTCTCTTTGAAGCAGCAAACCCCTGACATTAAAATTATTATTCTAGAGCAGCCAGACAAAAGTAATTTTCTCAGAGGCAGAAACTCATCTCACAAGGTATAATTTTATGCATCAATCTAAATCTTAACAGTCAGAAATTCAGAAGGAAAGAAAATAGTAAAACAAATCTAAGACACCAAATACTTAAGTATTTCAAAACCTCACATATAAGAAATTGTCCATTCTCTCAGAAATCTTTCAGGACAGATATCAGATCCACTTGGACTCCATCCATTTCCATAAATACACCTGACACTACTATTCTAATAATTCCAGCACTTCTGCACGAGGCAGAGGTTCACACACCGCTGCCCCAGGGGATGAAGAACAAATGCTAAAGAACAGGACTGCTGTCTCATGAATTTCAGGACATTCTCTTACCCTGAAGACGCAGCCCTCCATCCCCACCGTCTGTCCAGTGCATTACCTTCTTAAAACCTCCCAGATCTGCTTTGCTCGGATGACGATGTCGTAGTTGGTTTTGTCACTCAACTGCCTGCTCTGCTTTAGCTCTTTCTTCTGCTTTTTGAAGTCATCCCATTTGGGTTTCTTGGCTGGGGCAGCTAGATATAAAAGATGAATGAAGTACAAAGGGGAATCACCAGTCAATACCAATACTCACTCTGGGATCTACAGAGGAAAATTCCGTTTTCTATACAGTCAGACCTGGACTGCAGCTTTTGAGTAGTCCATATATTTTTAATGTGGCAAAAACCAATCATTCATTTAATACCTAATTTTAGAGTCTCAGCATGTAGCCCAAGCTGACCTTGAACTCAAAATACTCCTAGCCTTAGCCTTTCAAGTGCTGGGATATAGGCATGTGCCACCAGGCCAGCCATTTAACAGAACTTTATTGATTCACAATGGAATATATAATATAAAAAAAGTAAAATTTTACTATAGAATATTAAAATAAATAAACTTGAATAATTTTCAATGAAAACAAATCAGCTTAAAAACAACAACAACAACAAAAAAAAAAAAAACAATTTTAAGCCCGGCGTGGTGGCACACGCCTTTAATCCCAGCACTTGGAAGGCAGAGGAAGGAGGATCGCTGTGAGTTCAAGGCTACCCTGAGACTACATAGTGAATTTCAGGTCAGCCTGAGCTAGAATGAGACCTTACTTCAAAAAACCAAAAAAAAAAAAAAAAAAAAAATTTTTTTTGAAAGTTCACTAGTCCAGGGCTGGAGTGATGGACTAGTGGTTAAAGCACTTGCCTATAAAGCCAAAGGACCCAGGTTTAATTCCCATGCCCAATATACAAGGTGGCTCATGCGTCTGGAATTTGTTTTCAGTGACTAGAAGCCCTCGTGTGGCCATTCTCTCTATGGGTCTGTCTCTCTCCCACCCCTCAAATAAATAAATAATTTAAAAATATTTTAAATTTAAAAATACATTTTAAAAAAAGTTTGCTAGTCTAGACCTGAAGCTTACTTGCCTAGGAAGTGTGAAGCCCAGTGTTCAATCTCCAGCACCACCAATAAAACAAAAAGAAAATTCACTGTTCTGAGAAATGTTGTGCATGAAATCATTTCTTACAACACAAAGTGGACACTAATTCTTTTCCTTCTCCCATATTTGGAAAACAAAGGCACCACATAGTTAAGACCCTTGCACAATGCCACACAACCACAGTGATAGAACTTAGATTCAAATACAGAGGGCAACCTTTGATTGCCTTTTATTAATGATAATGTACAGTCAAAATTTCAAGTTTTGGGAGCTGGTTAGATGGCTCAGTGAAAAAAGCACTTGCTACACACATAAACATCTGAGTACCTGAGTAGAGATTCCCAGAATCTATACAAAAGCTATCGCTGAAGTGGGTGTCTCTACTCATGACCCAACACACCTATGGGGAGAAGGGAAGCAGAGACAGGGCAATCACCCGGAAGCTTGCAGGCCCAGTGGGAAACAATCCTGCCTCAAACAAGGTGGAATGCAAGGAGCAACACCTGAAGTTATCCTCTGACCTCGATGCACATGCTCTAGCACATGCGTGTTCTGGCAAGTATGCATATACACTAAAATATTCTTCCTCAGATTTATGCTATAGAAGCTGAGTATCTTTCTATTTCTGTATTTGTGTTCAAAATCTGATTACATTATCAGTTGAACCAAGAAACCCAATGAAGGAAAAAAAAAAGTGAATTTAGCAGGGCATGGTGACGGACGCCTTTAATCCCAGCACTCGGGAGGCAGAGGTAGAAGGATTGCTATGAGTTTGAGACCAGCCTGAGAATACATAGTGAATTCAGGTCAGCCTGGCTAGAACAACACCCTACCTCAAAAAATATATATATAATAATAATAACAAAATCAATAAATAAATAAAGGAAATTTATATTTCACTATTTACATAAGTATTCTGAAGAAACCCTTTGGAAATTAGTTATTTCTAAATCTCTCTTTCATTATAAATTACTTATAACAAAGTCGGGCGTGGTAGCACATACCTTTAATCCCAACATTTGGGAGGCAGAGGTAGGAGAATCACCAGGTTCAAAACTACCCTGAGACTACATAGTGAATTATTGGTCAGCCAGGGCTAGAGTGAGACCTTACCTCAAAAACCCAAACATAAAAAAAATAAAAATAAATGTATACTTATAATAAAATATCAAAAAATGAATAAAGTAGAATTACCCTATTATACCAAAACTTGAGTATAAACTTTTTGGCTTTTTTTTTTTTTGCTTGTTTGTTTTTGTTTTTCAAGGTAGGGTCTTGCTCTAGCCCAGGTTGACCTGGAATTCACTATGTATTCTCACGGTGTCCTCGAACTCAGTGATCCTCCTACCTCTGCCTCCCGAGTTCTGGGATTAAGATTAAAAGGTGTGCGCCACCATGCCCGGCTTTTGTTTTTGCCTTTTTCATGTATGTTTTATGCTAATATTTAAAAATTTAGTGTCTTCAAGCCAGGTAGGGTAGCTCACACCTTTAATCCCAGCACTCAGTTGGCTCAAATAGGAGGAACACAGCACATTTAAGGCCAGCTTGGGCTACAGAGTGAGTCCCTGATTCGCCTGGGCTTCAGGTGAGACCCTATCAAAAACCAAATTAGAAAAGAAAAAGAAAGAAATGAGAAGTTTACAATATTCACTTAACATAATTATACCGTAAGCATTTCCCACTGAAATTCTTAACCAACACTTATTTTTTTGTTTTTTGTTTTCAAGGTAGGGTCTCGGCCTAGCCCAGGCTGACCTGGAATTCACTATGTAGTCTCAGAGTGGCCTGGAATTCAGAGATCCTCCTACCAGAGTGCTGGGACCAAAGGCGTGTGCACCACCACACCCAACAAGAACTTAAATTTTTTTTTGTTTATTATTTATTTGAAAGTGACACAGAGAGAGAGAATGGGCGCGCCAGAGCTTCTAGCCACTGCAAACGAACTCCAGACACGTGCACCCCCTTGTGCATCTGGCTAACATGGGTTCTGGGGAATCAAGCCTCGAGCCAGGGTCCTTAGGCTTCACAGGCAAGCACTTAACTGCTAAGCCATCTCTCCAGCCCAAGAACTTAATTTTTAATGGCTATATATAATACAATATACTGTACTTAATTATTCTCATTATTTACTGACTGATAATACAAAATAGAAGGCACATTCACCACCAATAGTTGGGCATCGTGTGCTAGATAGCAAAACAGCAACTGACCCAGAGGTAATTTTAATTCACAAATATTTGGGTATCCTTGTCACATGCCATGCTGGGTTGTAATACATTTATTAATTTTGAAGATGTCTAGATCCCAATATCTCTGTTACTTATATAAAAATACAGGAAAACGGGCTAGGGAAATGATCAGCAGGTGAAAGTACTGACAGTCTAATTGGCCCAAAGTCCAATTCCTCAGCACCCATGCAAACAGTTGAGTGTGGCTATACATTCCTGTAATCCCAGTTCTGGGGGAAGCAAAGACCAGTATGGACCACTGGGATTCACTGGTCAGCAGGTCTAACCAAAATGGCAACTCCAGGTTAAATGAGAGACTCCATTTCAAGCAAGTATGGCGATGGGCGATAAAGGACACCTCTGCATGCACATGATGCACACACCTGTATAGACACATCACATACACATGCTCCCACCTCCCAACCCCCCAAAAAAGAAAGAAAACAAAAGGAACAGTTCCATTCCAATGTATCAAAAGTTGGCTAGGAGAAGTACCTCAGTGCTATAGGCTGCCTAACATGAACAAGATTCCAGGCTCTATCTCCATCCAATACTATAAAATTATTACAATAATACTGTGTTTCTGATGCAGTTATCAGGAACTATAGGAGGAAAAGCAAGATTTAGAACCTACTGGACAGGCTAGTAAAAGAGGAAGGAAAGAGAAGCATAGAATTACTGGGTGTGGGAAGAGGAAGGTGAAAACAAGAGTAACAACAGGAACTGGAGTGGGAAACAAAATCCTGCAGGACTACAGAAAAATAATAAAGTCCCCTGCTTCTCTCTCCATCTTGCTATATGGATGCTCTGTCCCTCCAGTGAGCAGCCCTTAGGCAGAATGAGGAACAAGGACCAGGCAGTAGTCTCAGCTGGCAGGCAGAAAGCTGTGTTAAAATACATGCTGTGCTACAAAGAGCATGAAATACACCAGAGAAATATTCGTGATGGGACACAGAAGGCCCAGGAAGGTCAGGACCTAGAGGCTGCTTATTTGAAACCCATACAAGGAAGGCACAAGAGGGCCATGTTGTACAGTAGATGCAAAATATCAGGTCACATGTAACACTGTGATGAAGAGATTAGCAGTTCATTTCAATGACAAAGAGGAACCCTACAAATCCTTCTAGTCAGTGAGTAGCTTGTCCTGAACCAATTAAATGGACAAATCTGCCAGGCCTGCATTATACAACTAGGAACTGCTATTACTTTATCAGAAATAATCACTAGGTGCTTCATACTTGACTGGTCAAAGCTCTGGAAGGACACAGTCAATCAATCCCCTTTTTACCAAGGTAACCAAGACACCTGGCTGGGACACATAGGGCCCTCAAAGCTAGCTTCCACAATTAATTGGACTGCTTGCTACAGGATTTAAATTAATACTTATCTGTATCTACCTCCTAGCCCAATAAAAATTCACACTCATTGAATAAAAACCTAATAATTTTAACCCTCAGAAAAGAATGTCTTATTAAGGACCCACTGTATAAAGGTCCATGGCTACAGAAATAAAGAACTATAAGCATGAGAATTTTGAACAGGAATGATGCTCTGTTAGCTTATGTATTTCAGCTGGAGATAGGGTCTCTCTCTAGCCCAAGCTGACCTGGAATTCACTCGGTAGTCTCACGGTGGCCTTGAACTCATGGCGATCCTCCTACCTATGCCTCGGGATTAAAGGTATGCGCTACCATGCCCGACTTTCTATTAGCTTATGTAAGTGTACCCAACTCCCTCCTTATGCCAGAATGCTGTCCATCAAGGAGCAGGAAGAGCAGGTTTCTCACGCATGTACAGAGTCCCTGCACATAAAGGTCTAGGCATTACCTGGCAGGAAACGACAGGTAATGCAAGACTAAGAACTCTACTTACCGTCACTTTTACTGTCTGGCTGCAACTTTCTCTTCTTGTTGAACTTGTTTGCCTGCTGCAGCTTATTCTTTGGTCCTTTGTCCCCATGTGGCTTGTTCTTGAACTGTTTCACACCCTTTTTGCCAGGTTTTGTGGCATTTTTCTCAAAGTTCTTGGATGTGATTTTAGGGCCATCTTCTTTCACAACTTTCCTTGTGAATGTCTTTGAAGAACTAGTATCTAATGACAATGATAAATAATTATTACTTCATTGATTCTAAGCTGACCTTTGATATTTACTGGATTGTATGATACAGATAATTAAAGATTCGTTTTTTGTTGCTGGCCTAGAATTCACTATATAGTCTCAGGGTGGACTCGAACATATGGTGATCCTCCTACCTCTGCCTCCTGAGTGCGTGTCACCACGTCAAGCTAATTAAAGATTCTTTAGTGAGGGGGATTTTGCCTTACTCCCATGTATTCAGCATTTACCCTTTCAAAGGAGAATAATCAAACCAAAATGAAAACAGAAAACATTCTCCAATTATAATGTTTTATACATTATTTATTTATTTTGGTTTATCAAGGTAGGGTCTCTCTATAGCTCAGGTTGACCTGGAATTCACTATGTAGTCTCAGGGTGGCCTCAAACTCATGGCAATCCTTCTATCTCTGCCTCTCAAGTGCTAAGATTAAAGGCGTGCACCACCATGCCTGGCTTCAGATTATAAAATTGTAATACAGGTTCATGACAGAAACCTTAGAAGTTAGAGGAATGCATACGAAAAGTACCTACAATTCACCACCTGAATGTAAGAGATGAGGAAGTTAAATACCTCTGTATTCTGCTTTAAGGACTCTGTATCACAGTACCTATACAGTATTTTCAACAGTTCAACAGCATAATAGAAGTCTAAGAATAAAATAAATATTCTTGAAGTTAACAACTCTATTTTGCTGGGTGTAGGGGCACAAACCTTTAATCCCAGCACTTGCGAGGAAGAGGTAGGCTTGCTGTGAGTTCAAGGCCAGCCTGGGATTACAGAGTGAGTTCCAGGTCAGCCTGTGCTAGAATGAAACCCTGCCTTGAACCAAAAAGAAAAAAAAAAAATAAAAGAAAAAAGAAAAAATAATCTATTGTAAAAATATTAACAATGCTGTTTCTCAAAATTTTAAATTCTGAAAAAAAATATTGACGACTGTAAGAAATTCATTTGATTAAAAAAAAAAATCTTTGGTTTCTAGGTGTGGTAGTCTACACCTTTAATCTAGGCCCTTGAGACTCAAGGTTGAGGTAGAAGATTAACCACGGCTTTGTGGCCAGCCTGGGACTGCAGAATGAATTCCAAGTCAGCCTGGGCTAGAGTAAGACTCAACCTCCAAAGCAAATAAATCTCTGGTCAGCTTAAAAATCTAAATGAGACGCCAATTGCAACAGCTATGCTTAAAACTATTACAGGAAAAACAGAGATTTCTTAGGACAGTGAGTTATCTGTACAGTCCTAGACTTGTGTATTCTGCAACACTGACACCTGATGGAGTAATAAAGACATCACCATTGAAATCCTAAAGCTAAAGGCACATGCTTTATTAGCAGCGTGTATTAACCAGCCTTAGTTTATCAAACATTAGAATAAAGTATACAGTGAGTAAGTGAGAATAAAATGGGTCAACTTCGACTGCAAATATTGAGGGTCTTTCACAAGGGAAGCATTCCTTAATTATTCTGGCAGTTTCTCATAAACACTAACACTTCCTACTACTTTCATCCTAATCCCAGCCCATGAATAGATGGGAATAGAGGAAATCATTCCACCCTCCCCATTATAATCTTCAAAACAATCACATGGTTAGCATGTTTTAGTAAGGGTATCTTACCACTGTTTTTATGAAATCTATTTTTTTCTTGCAATGTCTTTGTATTCTTTCCTGTGAATTTCTTTTTTCCTTTGACTTCCATCATAGCAACTCTGAAAAATAAAGCCCAAACCATAGCAAATCCTTATCACATCAATTATTAAGCACGGGCATGCTCACAAATCCAGTAATTGTAAAACCATCTCTAAGACTTTAAAACAGCAGAAGAGAAAGACCAGAATATGCACATACTCCAGCTAGTGTGTTACACACCTGAGTCAACACTTCAGCCACAGTACCAGCTAAAGACAGACTTATAGTAGAAATAAGCATCAGTGAACACTCTGGATAACTGCTGTTCTAATCGAGATTTCACTAAATTTTAATAACATGATTCTGTTAAATGGATGGTCCCTAAGTGACTGAGGTTCCTCTGGGCATTCTGAATTAAGTTACTTCATCACTTGATCCACATCTGCACTCAGACATGGAGCTTCCTAACAGTCATTTACATGCTTTTTCTGTATAGTTCATGCTGAAATAATTTACATTTTATGAAAGAGTAAAACAATAGTGTTCCAATATTCCTTTTGCCCTTCCGGTAATGTTAAAAACTTAATCATACAATCTAACAAAAATATGAAACTAGCCGGGTATAGTGGCGCATGCCTTTAATCCCAGCATTCGAGTGGCAGAGGTAGGAGGATCATCATGAGTTTGAGGTCACACTGAGACTACATAGTGAATTCCAGGTCAGCCTAGGCCAGAGTGAGAATACCTCGAAAAAAAATATATATGTGTGTATATATATATGTATATGGAAACTAACAATGGCATAATACTATTAACGTTGAGCATAGTAGTGCACGCCTTTAATCCCAGTACTCTGGAGGCTGAGGTTGGAGAGCCACTGTGAATTTGAGGCCAGCCTGACTACATAGTGAATTCCAGGTCTGCCTGGGGTAGAGGGAGACCCTACAGGGGTTATCTGGATTTTAGTTTTTCTATTTAATCTTTTATTTATTTCAAGATACACTGAATTTAGCCATCACGTTTCCATTGTATCGTGTAGATGTGTCACTTGGGATTTGACTTTTTCATGAAGAATGCCAGAGAAATACTGTGCTCATACACTTGATGGTACATGACTGTTATGACTTATTATCAGTGATGTTTATGTTGACCAACTGGTTAACATAGTGGGTGTCAAGTTTTTTTCACTGTCAAGTTAACGGTTACTCAAACTCAAAGAGAAGGAAATTAAATTCTGTTTCCCAGACCTGTGATCTAACTGCCCACTTTACACTACTCGGTATGCACCTAAAAGGTACTTATCAGTTAATATGTCTGAAACATAACTCTTTGTATTTCCACTGAAAACCACCCCCAAATGACAGCCCATCTGTTTCCCTTTCTTTTTATTTTTTTTATTTTTAGAGAGAGAGACACCAATGGCACATCTACTCCACTATCCAAGCAAGAAGGCTGACATATATTTCACCTTTGTGTGGCACATTTATCAGCATTAGGCGCTCCTGAACTTTGTTTTACAAACACCTCCAATACCACTACCATCACTGGAATACAAACAATGGAGAATCTCCTTAGCGAACTTCCAATTTAAATAACACGTTTTCTAAAGAGAATTAGAGGCCGTGTCATGTTTTTCCCTTGTTACATGCCTTGCGTGTGTTACAGGGAACTGGGCTAGCCTAAGTTCCTCTCACGTGCGAACAGAAATAGGAATGCTTTCCCATAACATAAAAAGTATTGACACCATGGCCTCCAAAAACTCATCCCATCCATCCTTTTATCTTGTTCCGGAAGACTGCTAGTTCTTCACCAGGAACTTAGCCCGTTTATTATTGCCTTTGCTTAAAATAAATATTCTTCCTTGGGTTTCCCGTTAAGAGTCGCCTCCCACCGTGGTTTTAATCTTGGCTTGACCTTTCAGTCTACCTTCCTTCTCAGCACCCATGTCGTTTACTTTCTAGCTCAGGGCGGACAACCGCACACGCCCACCTCGGCACCTAGCAGGGCTCGCACGCTCACTGTCAGTCACACGGGGCTGGCCCGGGCCAAGAGCGAAGCCAGATCGAAACAGAAGAGCGGGTCTACCCCTCCCGGCTCCCGTCAATCCCACAACTCCCAGCTACCAACCGAGCCTCAACCAGCGCGCCGCGGGTCCTAAACCGCCCCTCGGCCCCGGCCCCGAGACGCTCCCGACCGCAGAGCCAGGGGCCCGCGCGCGAAGTGGCCCTGCTACCTTCGTCCCACAGGCCGCCCCACTCACCGCACACGTGCGCTGCGGCGCGCGACTGCGCGAGGCCCACCACCGCTTCCGCTTCTGTGCTGCGCCCCGCCCCGGGTCCGTCCGCCTTTCGTAAGCTTCCGCCTTGGCGCCGGGGCGAAGGGGTGGAGCTTATCAGGAAACACAGAAATCCGGAATTTCCATTGGTCCGCTTCTGTCTACGTTATCTATCGACGCCAGGCCTGCGCCTCTTGCGGAGATTGGCCCTTGAAAGGATCCGTAGGAGGAAGACGCGTCAGGGAGCTTTAGAAGTAGTCACGTTTTGAGTCCATAGCTTCTAAGGGAGAAACCGGCGTCTGGCGAGGGCCGACCGGTGGGCACACAGAGTGAGGAGGTAGTTAGTTCTGTAATCCTAATTAATATCCAGCTGTCTAACGTGCGTAGAGCCTGCTGGTTTGCATATTTTTTATTTATTTATTTGACAGAAAGAGAGAGAGAGAATGGGCGTGCCAGGGTCTCCAGCCACAGCAAACGAACTCCAGATGCGTGCGCGCCCTTGTGCATCTGGCTAACGTGAGTCCTGGGGAATCGAACCTGTGACCTTTCGCTTTTAAGGCAAACGCCTTAACCGCTAAGCATCCCTCCAGCCCTCGTTTGCATCGTTTTGAAGAAACCTACCGTGAAGGATAAAAACTGCCCCGGGAGTCGATTTGAATTGTAATCCTGTGGGTTTTTAAAAAATTGTTTTTGTTTGATTCTCTACCTGTGTAGCTCTGTACAAATACTAAATTTCACCGATCCCCTATTTCCTTATCATTATACGGTCACACGTATAAAGTATTTTGGACTTGCGGAAATATAGCTCGGATGCAAGCCCATTTTTGCAGATGGAACTCACATAGCAAACTTGGCCCCGTCGAACAAAAACCTTATTGTCCAGCGGTCCGACAGGCTAGCGACCTGAAGTCGGGTGTTGGCAGGCCGGGCACCTTCTGTAAAAACAGCAGCTCTTGTCTGCTGTTTAGTTTCTCGTGGTTCCAGTTCTAGTCGTGTGGCCCCCATCTGCCTCTGTCTTCCTTTCTCCTTACTCCTTTTCATGCTGTAAGAACGCTTGTCATCTTATTAGGTAGCTAAGCAGACAGCAGACTTGGACGCCACTGAGGATGGATTCCCTTCTCCGTAATCAGCTTTCAACTTGGCCTCTTGTTTTCTTGATAACATGCTAATTTTAAAGGGAAGACATCACAATTGACCCCAGAATTTGAAATACCACATTAAATGAGGGAGAACGCTCTTCCTGCTTTTAAGATTTTCTTCTTTTCTTTCTTTTTTTTTGAGACAGGGTCTCACTTGAATTCACAGTGATCTTTCTACTTCAGCCTACTGTGTGCTGGGATTAAAGGTCTGATTCATCATGCCCAATGGTACACTTTAAAAGAAAGTGTATGTGGGAGCTGGAGAGATGGCTTCGTGGTTTAGTTGCCTGCCTGCTAAGCCAAAGTATCTAGATTCGATTCCCCAGTACCTACATAAAGCCAGATGCACAAGGTGACACATGTGTCTGGAGTTGTATTGCAGTAGCTAGAGGCCCTGGTGTGCCCATTCTCCCCTCCCCTCCATCTGCCTCTGTTTCTCTATAAAATAAATAAAAAGTATACTGTTTATTCTATATATGCATTGTGTATGCATGTTCACATATAAGTATGCGTGTTCATACATGTGTGAGCATGTGGAGGCCAGAGATCAAAATCAAGTATCTTTCTCCTTTCCACCTTGGCTTGAAACAGGGTCTCTGTTTTAAACCTAGAGCTCATGATTCAGCTAGACTAGCTAGCCAGCAAGCTCAGTGATCTCTGATCTCTGCTCCCCAGAACAGAGATTACATACATGCTCCATTGCACTTGGCATTGCACTATACATAAGTTCCGGGGATACAAACTCAGTTCCTCATGCTTGTATGCCACTATCCAGCCCTGTTACATGATTTTTTTTTTTTTTTTTTTTTTTTACTATTTTCTTTTTTTGGTCAGAAGAGTGGGGCTTGAGTTGTAACTTGCACTAGATGGAGATATGACATTCTTGATCACCCAGAAAATTACAAGGTTACAAAACATACTATTGCCTCTCTTTTAAGACTGTCAGTCACCTGGGTAGGAAAACACCTGTCTGTTATGGCAACTTCAAGACACATGATACACATGAAGATATATTAAGATGGGATGAATACCAGGTTTAGTTCCCCAGTGCCCATGTAAAGCCAGGTGCACTAAGTTGCACATGTATCTGTAGTTCATTTACAGTTCTTGGAGGTCCTAGCATGCCCATGCTCTCTGCCTCTCTTCTATCTCTCTTAGCTTGCAAATAATTTTTTTAAAAAACTAAAAGATTGGAAAAATAACTATCCCTTTAATGAGATATGTACTTATGTACCCCTGAGCTCCTCCCTCCATGCAGGACATCTTAAGAAGGGAGAAGTAACTATCCCCTTAATGAGATGCATACTTATACACCCTGAGCCCCTCCCTCCATGCACTTGCTTATATAGACCTTTACTACCCAGACTGCTTATATTCTGAGTTCTAACGAAAACTATAATGTTTAGCCAGGTGTGCTGGCGCGCGCCTTTAATCCCAACACTCAGGAGGCAGAGGTAGGAGGATCACCGTGAGTTCAAGGACACCCTGAGACTACATAGTGAATTCCAGGTCAGCCTGAGCCAGAGTGAGACCCTACTTCGAAAAACCCAAAAGAAAAAAGTATAATGTTTTTGTTTCCCCGTCTGTCCTTTTTTTGCATACAAGTGGAAATCTCATGCCTTCTTGTCCTGACAACCTTGGGCATTCTCTCTCTGAAGATGTTCCTCCCCTCCTCTGATGTAGCTATTTGCAAACTTCCATTGCTGAGCCTGCCAACTTTCTTGACATTTAACTGAAAAAGTATAACTTCCTTTCTTTTATGCCACTCCCTCCTGGATGCTGCCCCAATCTCCAGGTTGCCTGCCCTGTTGTTATCTTTGTCTCAAACTCCAATAAAATTGTCCTTTAGGGGCTAGAGAGATGGCTTAGCAGTTAAGCACTTGCCTGTGAAGCCTAAGGACCCCAGTTCGAGGCTTGATTCCCCAGGACCCATGTAAGCCAGATGCACAAGATGGCGCATGCATCTGGAGTTCGTTTGCAGTGGCTGGAGGCCCTGGCATGCCCATTCCCTCTCTCTCTGTCTCTCTCTGTCTTTCTCTCTCTCTCTCTCTCTCTCTCTCACACACACACACTCTCTCTCTCTCTCTGTCGCTCTCAAATAAATAAATACATAAATAAATAAATAAATAAAATTGTCCATTAGTTTCCTTCTCAGTCTATTTCTGTTTATTTTTTATATGTAACACATGGAAAGGGGCCTTTATGACAATTTGTTTTAGGACCCAACAGGACAATATAGGATAATCTCAATCTTAATTACATCTGCAAAAGCCTCCCATCCAAATAAGGCCACATTTACACATTCTGGGGGCATAACTTCAGGAGAGATCATTCAACCTACTACATCTAGAAAAGCTGAAATTTTAGGACTTAGTCCCAGGGAGTATTAAGCATAAGATTTCTCTTAAAAAAAAAATTCTGTGTTGGGGGCAGAGCATGCTAGGGTCTTTTTTTTTTGTGGTTTTTTAATGCTAGGGTCTTTTATTGATGCAACTGATGCCACACATATGCACCACTTTTGTGATGTAGTTTTACATGGATGCTGGAGAACTGAACGCAGCTTGCAGGCTTTGCAAGTAAGTACCTTTAACCACTGAGCCTCAGCCCAGAGTTTTCTGTTTTACAGTTAATTCAGTTTCCTGCCCTGTGAGACATTTAGCTTGAGACCAGAAATATATGAGATCGTGTGCTTCTCTAGGACAGAAGCTATCTTTCTCATGCACCTGTCTCACTACACAGCGCATAGATAAATAAGTACTTGTCTCCTTTGTTTTATTTTATTTACTTATTTATTTTTTTTAAGGTAGGCTCTCACTCTGTAGCCCAGGCTAACCTGGAATTCACTAAGTAGTCTCAGGGTACCCTCAAACTCATGGCAATCCACCTACCTCTGCCTCCTGAGTGCTGAGATTAAAGGTGTGCACCACCACGCCTGGCTAAATGTTATATGTCATCCACACCCTGTCCTCAGGCAAATTGGCCAATTCCTTCTGGAGAAGGAAGAGAAGAATGACAAGTAGCATATGGTTTTGATTCTCTCTCAATTCTCTCTTGTCTAAGATCACTAAAACCTTGTTGGGGGGCGGGAGAGATGGCTTAGCAGTTAAGAGCATTTGCCTACAAAGCCAAAGGACCCAGGTTCGATTACCCAGGACCCACGTAAGCCAGATGCACAAGGTGGCGCATGCATCTGGAATTCATCTGCAGTGGCTAGAGGCCCTGGTGTGCCCATTCTCATCTGCCTCTTTGCCTCTCTCTCAAATAAATAAAAACTTGTTAGAATATAGTTCTCAGGCTTTTGTGAGAGAAAAAATATATCTTAAAAAGTTTAAACATCGTAGCCCAGACTCTAACTTTAAATACATGTGCTCACAAAAACTCCATGGCATCTGTGCCATCAAGGTTAAAATATTGTTTATTCTTGATAATTTTGTTACTATCTCATCTGCTTTACAAGAACAGGTACAAACCATGCCATGTGGTAAACAGTTTTAGAAATAAATTTTAAGATCTTCATGGTGAAAAACTTATGCCTATCATTTCTGGTAATAATCCTGCTAATTTTGGGACATTGTGTGCCCATGTAGTAGACAGCTTCAGATTTGCTGAGACAAACTTCCAGACCAGGCACAGTTATGGAGGAAGGGATTTATTAAAGCATACAGATCCAGGGGAAGTTCTATAATGGCAGAAGAAGCTGGCCTGCTTTCACAGGTCTAAGCAGAGAGAGAGAGAGAAACCACAAGCCCTAAAGCCACACAGCACACTTCAGAAACTCCAGGTGGAACTAGACACTTTGCATATCTTTAGATTGGAATTTCAAATCCACCACCACACCTTAGGGCTGGACCCTAAAATCCACCCAGTGACACCGCCTCCAGCCAGGTGGCTGTAGATACAAACTACAAACTAATAAAATGCGGCATATATTTGGGGCCATCTATTCAAACTACCACAGCCTAACTGTTATTGTATCCTTAAAACCTCTTGTCTACAGTTAGTCCACACTCAGATGGTCCTGTGACAATCTAACTCCAACTACCTGGGTTTGATATGGGGAGCTAGAACTAAAATGGGGTGCCGGGGTGCCTAGGAATAATCCTGGAACCCTAAACCCTGAGTGTGTGTCTGTTAATTAAACAAAGAATTGGCAACTCAGAGTGAGAATGCTGTCTATACAACACACTTTATTCAGACATAAACAGATGTGAAAGGGGGAAATGGGTGGAGGGTTCAAGGGTGAAAAAGGAGAGAAAAGTGACTGGAAAGATCAGGGAAAATGCACCATGTGTCTGGGAGCCCATGTAAATGAACATGGACCTTGGATCAAAAAAAATAAAAAAAAAAAAACCTGAAAGGGGTTTAAAAAAAGTGTGCACTTCCAAAGAGATTAAAAATAAAAACAGTAATAAAAGATGTCCCTTCCCAGCCTGGCAGCAGGGTGGGAGAGAGATGATCTTAGCTGTGTGAAGACCCAAGAGCACAGTTGTGTGCAGCTCAAGGGCCAGGGAGGTGAGAAGAACCCTCCTCTGTGGGTCCAAATAAGGCGTATTTTAGAGTCTGAGCTCAGGGACAGATGGGCATACCTGCACCAGGTATCCGAGCCAGTTGGCTTGGGCTCAGAGGAGGAATTCGCCCATACTTGGGTAAGGTGTGTGATGTACAGAAATCTTATTGAATGAGTTGAGTCCTACAACTGAAGCAGCCAGGCGAGCCGAGATGATAGGCATGGCAAGTGTGCCATAAGATCCCTCCCTGAAGGGCCACCCTGCCTACGTGTCGTTAACCTAGCCTCCCACAGGTCTCTCATCATTCTCCAAGGCCTGAAATTCTACAACCCTGGAAATCCTAAAGAGCACCAACTTATTCAGTGCCCACTTCCTCTTGATTCTTCTTGTTTTATTCTTTCTTTCCAACATTTTTTTTCCAGTAATGTCTTCCTGTGCTCTACTAATACACTTTTGGGGTCCCTTAGGCCCACTAGAGTACTTCCTAACTGCCACACCTAATGACCTCACTCAGCTTGAAGAAGCCAGAGAGCTCCATCACCTCAATCTGCTAACAGCAGTTAGGGCTACTTCTTCAGAGGGAGATAATAGGAGACAGAAATGGACTAAGCAGCTTCGGGCAGATGGACCCCAAGGTGAATATCTTTCTTTTGGGTAAGTGCAGGAATTGATGTGGGCCTGTCAGAAAATCTAGGTCATCACACTTTCCTAGAGGTCAGAAACATCAAAAGGATCTGGCCCTTCCTTATCTCTGCCACTTAGGGAGTCCTTTCACTCCTTTCCTAGAGAATTCCAAAATTCCTGACTCCAGGCTTCTGGCATCAGGCGTAAACTGGCTCAACCAGCCCCCTATCCATGGGGCTCATTAAAAAACCTGCAAACCTGGTCTTCCTCACATAGCCACTCCCCATAAAAAAAACCAGATCTGAGTCCCAAGGTGAGCTTCTCAGACCCCCTCTTGCCTCTCTGGGCAATAACTCCACCTTGCCTCCTTCTCTCATGTCTTAGGCTTAAGTCCCCCTTCTCTTTTTCCTCCTAAAGTCTTAACCTATAATAATATTTTTCTGAACCTTATCCGTTGGTCCATGCAGTTCATTCTTCAAATTCATAGAACAAGGATCTGGAAACACCCCAAATTTTTGGTGCATTGTCATGCAAAGAACCCAAAATTTCTGTATCATTGTGTAACTGGGGAATTGGGGTTCTGGGGTGCTTCCAGGAACTCCAAGCCCTTAGTGCATATCTACAAACTAACCAAACCTGGCTGGAAAGGTAGAGCTGAAAATGGAGAGATAGAGAAACCTCCAGGGGAGAAGTCTATGGAAAGGGCAACACACACACACACACACACACACACACACACACACACGCGTGCCAAAAGATTTATAAGAAGCACATGTGGGAAGTGTTGGTGCAAAAGATGAAAAGATGTAGCTCTTGTTACAAAGGAAAATAAAAGGTAGTTTATTTTGGAGCCAAATATGAGTGACCATAGCCTGGGAACACAGATTTAGGTTACCCCAACTCTATGTTCTAATGTGTTAAGTTTCATGAAGATTTTATAATAGATACAAAACAGAAAAATGTCATAAATCAAGACACTTTTCAAATATATTTGCTGACTACCAGGTAGATGGGTTATAGCAAAGTGGGGAAATCTTCACCATAGGTTTCAGATGCTATCTGATGACATTCTTAGCCCTTGGGTTGGTCGAAGCTACAGTTTTGTTGCAGTCAGGTTTGCATTACTGGCAGAAATCACCTAACCAAAAGCAGCTTATGGGGAAAAAAAGGGTTTATTTTGGCTGACAGACTCGAGAGGAAGCTCAATAATGGCAGGGGAAAACGATGATTGTGTGCCAAACACTGGCAAGGGGAAACTGTCTATAACACCCATAAGCCTGCCCCAACAATACACTCCCCCCAGGAGGCATTTGTTCCCAAATCTCCATCAGCTGGGAACCTAGCATTCAGAACACCTAAGTTTGTGGGGGACACCTAAGTCAAACCACCACAGGGTCTGTTCTTATTTCAACAAGTATCACACCCAATCAACTGATAGTCACCAGGATGTTAGGTCAGACACAGAGGTGGGCAATAAATGGCTATTAAAGGGGCTAAAGGTAGCCTAAAGTAATTTGGCTCTGATCCTGAGGCATTCCATCCTTGTGGGAGATCTATCAGTCCATTCATCCTTATCTGAGGCAGATGCAGCATTTTCCAATAGTCCATTAAGCCTTATCTGAGGTAGATGTAGCACTTTCAGTGAACTTCAGTTCACAGAAGCAAAGCATGAAAGTGCCAGCCCTTCACTTTCACATAGAAGAAAGTTAAGAGATTTAATAGTGTGTGTGGTGGTTTGAATACAAACCATATACTCACAGACTCAGGTACATTTTTCTAAATTTTTATTTATTTATTTATTTATTTGCAAGCAGAGGGAGACAGAGAGAAGAGGGAGAGAGGGAGAAGAGGGAGAGAGAGAGAGAGAGAAGGAGAATGGGCATGCCAGGGTCTCTATCCACTGCAAATGAACTCCAGATGCATGTGTCACATTGTGCATCTGGCTTTATGTGGATACTGGGGAATAGAACCAGGGTTGTTAGGCTTTGCAGGCAAGCACCTTAACCACTAAGCTAACTCTCAAGCCTGACACAGGTATTTTAAACTAAACTTCCTACTTAAGTCTCCAGCAGGCAGAGCCCTGCTGGAGGAGGTGGGTCTTGAGTCCAGTCCTCCTGGGTGTGTGGAGAGCGAGTTTTAGTTCAGAGTGTCTGAACTTGCTGGTGCTGGCAGTTTTCTCTCTGCTGTGGATGCCAGAGTGAGCCAGCTTCCTCTGCCATTGATGGAGCTTCCCCTGGACTCTGTAAGCTAGACACAAACCCTTTCTTCCCATAAGCTGCTTCTGGTCTGATGTTTATCTAGCAATAAAAAGGTAAACTGCAACAGATAGTGAAAATCTTAGAGAAAAATCACGTGTAATAAAGTGAGAGAGCATCTAAAAACAAAATACATGTAGAAAGCAAGCAGAAAAATACATAGGCAAATAAGAAATCTTCCCCTTTCCCAACCTGGCTGGGAAAGGGGAAGAGGTTACCAAAGCAGAGACCAACCAAGGAGATGAATACACACATGGCAGGCCCATCTATATGGGTCAGACATCCAATTAGGATGAGCCTTGCCATCACACTCAGGTATGTAACGGAAAGACCTGATTGGTTCATAGACTCAAAAGGCTGACTCAGGAGGGGCCAGCCCACCCAGGAGTGCTAGGCTGAGGAAGAAGCAGGAAGCACTATTGCTGAGGAATTGCTTTCAGCCACCTTGTGTGAGACTGGATCAAATGTGGGTTTTAGTTCTTCCAGGGCAGGCAAAGGTGGCATGTCTTTGTTTTTCTGGACCTTTGTTCCTGACTATCTATAAAAGAAGCTATCTTTCTCCTATTTCTCCTTCAAAACCACCATCCTCAACATGCTAACTTTTCTTTCTCATGCTTGCTATTTTTCAATGTCCAGATATGTTCCTCAGTTCCAGGATTATAGCAGAGTCCAGGGCTAAGGGACTAAGCGCTAATGAGAAAAGGAATAGAGCCCAGTTCCTGGCCTTCCAATAGGGCTCAATCCTCATCCCAGAAGGGAAAGACCCAGCAAAGATGTCCTTATAATACAAGGCCTAGAGTTGAGTTACAAGGCCACTTCCAACACTGAAAGACCAACCATAAGATATAATGTTAACCAGGCAATTCATTATCATTCCTTTGTGAAGTTATCCAATAAAATTAAAGGTCACTTGGTAAGCATTCTTCCATGGAACAGTGGAGGTTTAATTTGTAGCTTATATGAATTTAGTTAAAAGCTTAAAATAACTTCAGTATCCAAGGTAGTAGATGTCAGTCTTGGCAGCAAATTAGAATCACCTGTAGAGTTTAAAATGTTAGTAATTCTCATTTAATTGATCTTGAGTAGAACCTGGGTGGTGAGCCTGGAAAGCTCCCCAGGTCATGCTAACGTGCAGCCAAATCAAGAGCCACTTGTTTAAGCAATGAGCTGCAACGTGATTTGATTTTCTAATTAAACCTTGGAACATCCTGGTCATTACTTTTATTGCAGTCAACAAAATTAAAGAATTAGATGTATAATGCACTGTGTCTTTAAGTAGAAAGACTTGAACATAATTGTATCCTACTTGTTGATTGAGGTCTCCTATAGTGATTAAACATCATTAGATACTGAAAATAGTTTAACTCTGTACTATAAAACTTTTGATCCTCTTCAAAAAAATGTTTGTTTCTTTTCTTACAATCCATTATGATATTGTACAATTTTGTCTTTTTCATAAGAATTAAGTATGTTACCTGTCAGTTCCCACACATCTCTCCTCCCCCAAATCAGTTCTTTAGAATTCTAATTAGTTTATTTTTAACTAATTGGAGTTGTTTTTCTATTTTCCAACTTCATAAGCAGGGATAAAGGGCATGTTGTTGATCTAAAGCATAAATTAAATTTTGGCAAAGACTTTTATTTTCTGGATCTATTAGGATTATAAATCCATGGAAACAGAGCCATTGGAAACATTTTTTCCTTTAGTGTAAAAAATCTGTTTCTGAATAGCATACATTATGTTTTTCAATACCATTAATTTGCTAAAAAGTGAAGTAATATATTCTAAACGATAATTGAGCATTCATAATATTCTGGTTGCTATCTAGTAAACATGAAATTAACCTTTTCCTAATTTGGTTTTCTGGTGATATGTTTTAGAGCAGGAAAAAACCTATATGACCAGGATGATCATAGTGTATGTTACCAGACCAGTTTTATCTGATCATAGCATTAAGTGCCATCTATAATGAACAATCCTATCAATACATATGATAGAAAACTAAAATAAAAATTAGATAATGCCACTTAAATTCCACAAATTATCACTTATTGATAGCACATTTACAATGTTTTTATAAATAATAAACAGCTTTATGTATATATGTATATTATAATATACATGTATATATATGTTGTGCATATGTTTACATGTGTGTGCATGTGGAGGTCAGAGGTTGACATCAGGTAGCTTTCTTGATTATGCTCCACATTTTTTAGTGATACAGTGTCTTTTGCTTGAACCCAGAGCTTTCTGATTTGGCTAGCCAGCTTGTCCCCAGGATCCCCTGTATTCACATCCTGAGCACTGGGACTGTGGGCAGGTTGCTACACTAGTCTGACACTTCAGTGGGTGCTGGGGAGCCAAACTCCTGCCTTCACACTTCCATGATAAGTGATTTATCCACTGAGTCATGTCCCCAGTCAACCCCCAACTCTGATTTTTAAGCTATAATAAGAACAATTACATGTTTGTGGTTTGTTTTTGTTTAAAAGTTGCTTTTAGGCTTAATAAAAGCTATTTCCTTTAGAAAGTAGTGATTCATTTCACCTCGTGATTTCCTTAATTTCTGAGCAATAAAGACTTGGTGACAAAGCCTGTATTTTATTAGGTGAACAAAGAAGCAGCTTGTTGGTTTCAAATATGAATCATGGATAACCAATGATTTTCTAATTATCATTCAAACTTTACTTTTAAAGTGGTAGAAATTTTAATTTGGACATTAGAATAATGACCTAACCCCACTTATTCTACCTACGTCTTCCTTTTAGGATGAAGGAAAAAAAAATTAAGTGACATATCTGAACCGATTATAACAGTTTTTCTCCAGGATGCCGATATTAATTTAGAATTAGAGGAACAAGAGGTTTAGTGGGAACAAAGCTCATGAAGGACAAAAGGGTAAGAGGACAGATTCAGTGGGGAGAAAGTTCTGATAACTGTGGAGGGAGAGACAAAAGGAGGAAATCCTTCAGACTATAGGAACCGAGAAAGTCTTAGCTAGACCTAAAAAACAGGAAGGAAGGACAGAGGAAAGATTTTCCATGAACAGAGTCCCATGTTGGGTAGGAAATGATCTGGCTCTAGTACTGCTGTGCTGTTGGCTAAGGGGAGCCAAGAACAGCATGGCCTTAGAATGCCCGGGACTCAAGTCATGGAACTGGAGCCATCAGCTACACCTCTTACTGAAGGTTCTCTCTTCACAGGAGCCTGTAAAAATACTCTCCTCACATAACATCAATCTTCATCCTTGCTGGGGAAGCAGCTCTTCCAAAATCCCTGAGGTTCTTGCCTCTTGAAGCAAAGTTAGAGAGACTTTAGTGGGACAAATTATATTTTCCTAACTAGTCTAACTCACCATTCTACCTCACCTTACCTTCAGCTATTACCATGGTATATTCTGAAGGCTTAACCTGGTAGTGGACTTGAGCAAGCACATCTGAGGTGTCTGAGACTCTAGTAAACACATCCTTCTAAGTCAGCTTGCTGTACTTGTCTACTTATACTTTCATGGGAGCTAAGGAATTCTGAAAGGCATCTAAGTGAGTCTCCTGGGCTCTATATCTATTCTTTGGTCTTATTTATTTATTTATGTATTTATTTGAGAGAGAGAGAGAGAGAGAGAGAGAGAGAGAGAGAATATGGGCATGCTATGACCTTCAGCCACTGCAAACAAATTCCGGATACATATACAACCTTGTGCATCTGGCTTATGTGGGTCCTGGGGTATCGAACCTGGGTCCTTTAGCTTTATAGGCAAGTGTCTTAACCATTAAGCTGTCTCTCAAGCTCTGCTTTATATCTATTCTTCATGACTCTAGTATATAGAAGCAGCCCCTTAGTTCTACTGATCAGAATTAATTATTTTTGTAATTAAGGAGACTCCACACTTGTTGGTTCTGAACAGAAGCAGTTCAAAATATCCTGATGGCATCCACAGTCCAATGGAGGTTTTTCTCTGTGTTCTGACAAGAGTGTGATAACCTTGAAGAGCAAGCAGTTGTGAGCAAGCACAAAGTTCCCCCAGAGATTCATGATAATGATGGTAATTGAGACCATTTATACTCCTATCCCTTGGCTCCTAGGCCCATATATTACTTTTAGGGGCTCATCATCATATAGAAATCTCTCATTTAGACTTAATTACTCTGTATTCTAGAGGATAGTACTAGAGTCTTGAAAATTATATCCTCTCAGCAGGTACTTCGGAGCTGTGGCTTCTTCAGACCGTGGTGGTGCTCTGTTAGGCTGGCTGTCTTTGGATGGGGCAGCATGTGATGGGACCTGTGAAACTCCTGGCATGGCCCCACTCACAGCTGCTTTCCTGGGAGAAACACCCACTGCTTAGAGGTTATGTCATGTAGTACCACATTCCTGTAGATTTGGCACCACAAAAGCCATGCTGGGGGGCTGGAGAGATGGCTTAGTGGTTAAGGCATTTGCCTGCAAAGCCAAAGGATCCTGGTTCAACTCTCCAAGCCCCACATAAGCCAGATGCACAAGGGGGCACACACATCTGGAATTTGTTTGCAGTGGCTAGAGGCCCTGGAATGCCCATTCTCTCTCTCTCTCTCTCTCAAATAAATAAAATATATTTTAAAAAAAAAAGCCATGCTGGGGAGGCTCTGTGCATGGCTTGGCCAGTGCAAAACCCTACCTTGAAAACAAAAAAGCATTCACAGGCTGGAGAGATGGCTTGGTGGTTAAGGCACTTGGCTGCAGATTAAATGTGTGCACAACCACACTCAGCTAGTGAATGCTTTTTGATGGGTATCAGCATATTCATACTTTATGTCTACTCTCATATGACTTCTAGAAGCTTTACTAAGGTGGCCATCTCAGAATCTCTACAGGGCTTGTCACCTGCCCACTGGAACATGTTTCTAATCAAGGTCTCTAACATATCAGCAATGTCTGTGTTTTATTGATGTGACATTTTATAGGGTATCCAGATGGCCCAGATCTCTTTGGACTATATTAAGATAGAGGGTGGGCGAGCTAACATAGCCCTGGTACAAAACTGGAAATGAATGCTGTTCATTCCAAGGAACGTGGACTGTTTCTGATCTTATTTTTCATCTACTTTTTTTTTCATTCTTTTTTATAATCTGCTATGGCAACTCAAGCATTTGGAAAGTCACACAGCAATGTGCTTCCTTTACCTTTAGGGATCTTGCCAGAGTGCCAAGATCCATGCTGAGAAAGTGACCCCCGAGTATAGGCTTGCATATTCATTTGTACCTTCCAGTGCCTTGGTCACGTGCTCTCATTATCAGTCCCTGAGTATGCCTCCTCCTTTAGCAGTGTATGGAGGGCAATTCTTGACAATCCATCTCATCAGGTCCAGCATGCTCTTGTGATGTAAACCTGGTTATTGGTCTCATAGCCAGGAGAAGAAGTGGGTATAGCTTCTGATCACAGAAAGGAGGGCAGGAGTTGTCATGTAGAGACAGGCCTCTACATGTCTTTCTACTAGGGTAAATCTAAATTTTGATAAGGAGGTAGGGCTATCCAGAGAAGCTATTGTGGCATTATTTCATGTCACCACCCCATATTTCAGAGTCTCAAGTTTTCAACCCAGCACTGACCTTAATGTAACAGTATCAACTTTGGCTTAACACTTAAAAGGTTGTAGAGATTCAAGACTTTCATTTTAATTAATTAGTTAGGTTTTGTAGTGCTGGAGTTCAAACCCAAGGCCTTACACATGCTTAGCAAGTGTTCTATCAACCAGCTACATCCCTAGCTGATATTTATGACTTTGGAACTTTCTGTTTGACCCTCAGGTTGTCCTTTTGCCTGTAAAAGTTAGGTATCTATTTTTAAACTACCAAAAATGCTGCTGGCTCTCTCACTAATAATAAACAGCATCCAGCTTCTCATTTTCCCCCTGTTGAATATCATTCAACTCTCCTGTCCTTGTTTGCATAAATTTCTGTTATGGTTTGAGTATGAAATGTATCCTACAGGCACATGTGTTTGAACCAGCACACCCCCCACTGGTGGAATTGTTTTAGAAGATGGTCAAATGTTTAGGAGTTGAGGCCTAGCTGGAGGAAGTGGATTGCTGAGAGGCAAGCCTTGGGAGTTATAGAGCAACACCACTTACAGCCTGGCTCGCTCTGCTTCCTGACTACTGGCTGCGATATATCCATTGCAGAGCCCCGTCACTGTGCCTTCCTTGCCTTGAGGGGCAGTATCCCCTTAAACCATTAAGTCCAAATACACCTCTCTTCCCTAAGTTGTTTCTGTCACATAATTATATCATAAAAATGAGGAAAGAGCCAGGCATGGTGGTGCACACCTTTAACCCCAGCACTCAGGAAGCAGAGGTAGGAGGATTGCCGTGAATTTGTGGCCACCCTGAGACTACATAGTTAATTCCAGGTCAGCCTGGACCAGAATGAGACCCTACCTCAGAAAACCAAAAAAAAAAAAAAAAAAAAAAAAAAAAAAAAAAAAAAAAAAAAAAAAAAGGAAAAAAGAAACTAAAAAAGTGTGGTGGTTTGATTCAGGTGTTCCCCATAAACTTAGGTGTTCTGAATGCTAGGTCCCCAGCTGATGGCAGTTTGGGAATTAAAGCCTCCTGGAGGCAGGGTATTGTTGGGGGCAGGCTTATGGGTATAATAGTCACCTTCCTCTTGCCAGTGTTTGGCACACTCTGCTGTTGCTGTTGTTCACTGATGTTGGCAAGGAGGTAATGTCCACCCTCTGCTCATGCCATCATCTTCCCCTGCCATAATGGAGCTTCCCCTTGAGTCTGTAAACCAAAATAAACCCTTTCTCTCCCCCTACAAGCTGCTCTTGGTCAGGTGTTTTCTGTGAATTATGTGAACCTGACTGTAACAGTAAAGTTAGTACTGAGAGTGGTGTTATTGCTGCTAGAAACCTGACTGTGTGGTTTTGGCCTTTTGGAGCTGGTTTGCAGGAGGAATGTAGATGAATTTGAAATCTTGTTCTAAGAGATGCCTTGCAGTGCTATAAGTACAGATTGATAAACTATTCTGGTCAGAGTTGAAAGACCTGAATGCAGTAAGAACTATGGACTGTGAGGTTTCACCTGTGAGGATAAGAGAAAAAAAAGCTTTACCTGGACTGGGCTAGAAGCAGTTTGTGTGAGAGGCTTGCTGTTATGCCCATGTCCTGAGAACTTGTGTAGGGTTGCATTGCTTAGAAATGGACTAGTGTGAGCAGAGGGATATGACACAATAAGAAATCTTTGGGCTGAAATGTCTTCCTGTTCAGCTGCAATTGTATAAGAGATTATTACCATTGAGATTGGACCAGCTGACCTGCAGTGGGACGAAGGTATACAGAGTGTTTTGAAGGGGTCTGAATGCTGAAGGAGTGTCCTGTTCTTCAAATTCTGCTTTATTCCCCCCATGGAATAACAAACTGGCACCCCACCTGGTATTATGGAGTATGAAAAATGCAGGAAAGAGAGGGTCATTGAATTTGCAGCATGGTCTTGTGTTTTGGAAATGGCCATGGGCAGTGTGAAGCAAGTTTGCTGGATTGCCTGCAAGGAGACCCAATGGAGGATAGACCATGGGTTGCAGTGGAGATGCTGGGACCATGGGATGGCTGTTAAGAAGAGCTGCTGACCCCAGATGAAGTTTTCCAGGACTGTGAATAGCCTAGCTGGAGGGGTAGAATTGGAACTCCAGAGACTTGTTGCTGGTTAGAATTATCGGACTTGGAGATTTGTCACTGACTAAAGTTCTTGGACTTGGAGCTACAGAGTTTGATGTTTGCCCTGTTTAAATCTTGTATTGGTTGAATATTTCTTTGCTATGCCCAATGCTATATTTTGCAATGTGCATATTCATTTTGTGCCATTATGGTTTTGGGTTTTTTTTTTTTTCTTTTGGTGTTACAGCCCAGTTAAAAGACCTTGGACTATGGGAATGTTTCAACATCATTGGGACTGATAAAAACTATGAGGACTTGTAAAGGTGGACTGACAGCATTGTTTTTTTATATCATGTATATCAGTTTATGGAGGTCAGGGGTGGAATGTGGTGGTTTGATTCAGGTGTCCCCCATAAACTTAGGTGTTCTGAATGCTAGGTCCCCAGCTAATGGCAATTTGGGAATTAAAGTTTCCCAGAGGCAGTGTATTGTTGGGGACAGGCTTATGGGTATTATAGTCGGCTTCCTCTTGCCAGTATTTGGCACAATCTCTTGTTGCTGTTGTCTACCTGATGTTGGCAAGGAGGTAATGTCCACCCTCTGCTCATGCCATCGTTTTTCCCTGCCAATGTGGAGCTTTCCCTCAAGTCTGTAAGCCAAAATAAACATTTTTTCCCCCACAAGTTGCTCTTAGTTGGGTGTTTCCTGCCAGCAACAAAAAGTTACCCAGGAACTTTGAGATGCCTGAGCCACTGCTCTGGCAAGAGCATTCCTTCCCATCAGATGTTCCTCAGGCCATCAATGGTGAGTTGTTTAGAAACTAAGCAGCTATGTCAAATTTGGATGAAGTGTGCCCCACATGCCATTTAGATTGTGGTTCATCTTGCCAAGTGGTCATGATAAGCCAGATTCAGAACATGATCTTACTGCCAGCTCTCTGGAACCATTCCTGGTACCAATTGTGTTATCCCAAGTTTTATAGGATGCAGAAACACAAACAGAATTAGAAATATGAGAGATTATGTGGTGACTCTTAAAAAGAGAGGCAGGAATAACTGGACTGAGTGGGAAAACCTCAGACTATGAGAGGAAATGAACGACTGTGCAGAGCTCTGGGACAAGGCTCTGACCAAGCTTTGACCACCAGGCTGCTAATGAGCCTGGTTGGACACCAGGGACATCTTTAGATTCTTACAATGCACAGGACAGTTTCCCATTCACAAAAAAAGCATGCTAACCTATATGTTAATGATGCCAAAGTTGAGAAAACTTGGTACATATGCTTCAGTCACAAGCTAGGGAAAGAGCTTGATAATACCTCTGTTGCCTGGCAGGGTTGGGGTTTCTCCAGTTTGTGAGAGTCATTAGATTCATCTGGAAAGAAAATGACCATGTAATGTCATTCTTCTCTTAATATAAGATCATTATGCCGTTTTTCTATTTAGAATGTGGGAAAGCAAGTTGCTCTATTAAGACCCAGTTATGAAAGACTGGCATTTGGAGACTTCTAAGCAAAAATAATTTGACAGAAAGCTGGAAAAAGCTATGCTGCATGCAGTTCAATGTGTGAGAGAGAAATCACCAGTGGAGATACTCAACAGTGGACACTGCAAGCCTTAAATTTGGCCAGCCAGGACAAATGACCCAATGGGTGCAATAGTAGCATGTCTGTTATGGGGGAAACCACCCACCCTCTAATTGGACTGGAGACCCACTCCATGGGAGTGAATAGATGCCTGATACTGAAAACCTACAACAGGGGTAGTTATGAGCCCTAGGGGTGTAACATCTGCTGATGTTTGGCTAAATGTATATACTATGCTCACCAAACTGCCCAGTAAGCACTTCTCTTTATGTTCATAACCATATATTAATGCTAGTCTCACTTTTGGTTAGAGAAGCTTCTCTTTTCAGATAGCGGTGACCTTGGGATGACTCTCAAGGCACCATGGTGCTGAGAAGAAGTGACAGAGGAGTGCTCAGCACTGAAATATCTCAATCACATCTTCCAAGGCTCAGGGTCCATTGCAGAAGAGGTGGTAGAAAGAATGTAAGAGACAAAGGAAGGGTAGGATTCCTTACAATGTGCTCCTCCAGACACAAAATGGCCTGGATATCCATGACCTCATAGTGCCTCATACTACCTACACAAGACAGACCATCATAATAGGAGGAAAAGATCATGACATCCAAATAAAAGAGAGACTAACTGAAATGGGGAGGGGATATGATGGAGAGTGGAGTTTCTAAGGGGAAAATAGGGAGAGGGAGGGAATTACCATGGGTTATTGTCTACAATTATGGAAGTTATCAATAAAAATAAATTAATATTAAAAATAACTTGAATTTCTTTAGTCTATAGCATCAGTGAATCTCCTAACTATGAAAATGTTCTGGGGTAAAGGAAAGGAAATTAGCTATTTAGGCCCATATAAAGCATGTGTTCCTGATGTTAAGCCAAGATTTAAATGTAGGTGGCAAAGGGTGGTGCCTCAACTGAAACAGTGTAAGAATTTGCTGAGAACAGTAGAGCAACCAGACCAATGATTACATTCATTCATTCAACAAATGACTTGTGCAGAGCCTAGAATGTATTAGTCCTCAAGTGAGTAAGACAACCTGGTCTCTGTTTCCAAATTTGCAGTTTAGTGGTCTAATGAGGCAACCCAGAAAAAGAAATGCAGTTCTAAATATGTTTTCTAGGGGAAATGGAGATTGTTATGCATGAAATATAACTTCATTTACAGATGGTTCCTGCTATACTTGGTTGGGGAAGAGACTGGAACTTGAGGCAAGAAAAAGATTCAAGTCCCAGTTTAGATTTACTAGGTGACCAAGTCAGTTATTCTCTTGGATCTCTTATAAAATGGGGATAAAAATCTGCCATTTTACTTCTCACAGGGAATCGAGAATCAAATGCAGTTGTTTATGAGAGTGTTTTGTTCTCATCTCTGGATATATAATCACTTACCATGAGGGTTAATCTTAATTACCAATGCAGTTGGACTGGAATCATGTAGGAGACAAATCCTTGGACATCTTTGTGAGGGAGTTTCTAGATTAGGTAAATTGAGGTGGGAAGACCCAATTAACTGTGGGTAGTACCATTCTATAAGTCATGGTCTTAGGTTGAGAGAGAGGGAGAGAGAGAGAGAGAGAGAAAGAGAGGGATTGAGATTTAGTAAGAACATTCAAGAGGCTAAGAGCCAGGAGAATTGCAGCAAGTTTGGTCTACACAAGGAGATTCAGATGAACCAGGGCTCGCTACATAGAAAGAATCTGCCTCAAAAAGCCAGAAACCAAACCAAACCAAACCAAAACAAATATTTCCATCCTATTTATTGCTGCCTCTTTGAAGTAATCATACTTAAAATTTGTAATTTAGTGATTGCAAGTGTATTCCAAAATTGCTTCATATTTGACATGAGTGGTAAATTTTCTGCCCCTCTGATGTTTGGAGTTTTGGTTTAATACTATAGACAGCAGAAAAAAAAATTGCTATAGTATAGAATACACTTGACAGTGATCCAGGATGGTGCATCTCCGGGATCCCAGCGGTGTCTGGGGAGGTATCATCTCACTCTAGGCACAGGTGTAGTGCTACTGATAGAAAGGAATATGAGTCAATCTAAACACATGTGATTTTCTGCCCTGTGATTAGCACTGCTTTAAACACTAGGGGTGTAACAATAAACTAAAGAGACAGCAGTCTCCATTTTCATGGAGATTGTTTTAGAAGCAGAAGAAAGACATCAAAAAATAAGAAAGATTACTAAAAAGCATGACATGCTTTGGACATAGTATGTACAGAAATCTGACCTTGAGCTGGAAGCTTCCTCCCAGGTGGCTAGCTTTCACAGTGCCAGAAGGTGCTGTGCAGGCATGAGGGAGAAAAGTCAGCAACAGTCTTACCTGGTCGTGAACCCTGTGTGTTACAATGTTAATCTGCTAGACAAAATGTGCCCAATAGTGTAATAGTGGCATGTCTATTACGGCAAATCACCAACCACTTTCTGATTGGATTTGGGGACCACTTCACAGGGAGGGATTTATGCCTGGTTCTGTAAAACCTGGTCACCCTAAAAGGGAAGGTACCATTGCTGTTTGGCTAAATGGACATGTTGTGTCTGTCAAACTGCCTTCTAAGAATTTGTGTTTATACCTATAGATTAGTGCTACTTTAAGGTTTTGTTAGACAGGCAGGAGTTACTTCAGAAACTCATAACTGGTCAAGGTGCTGAGAATAAGTGACTGTTGAGTGCTCAGTCATAGGTGGGATATCTATATTACTCTCTCCAAGGCTCAGAGAACATCATGGAAGAGGGTGGTAGAAACAATTAAAGAGCCAGAGGTAGGACACTGTCTTCCAGAGCTGGCCCTTGAATTCATGGCCCCACTTCTCCCCGAGGCACTATTGACAGTTAATGGCCACTGGAAGATGGGAGACATTTTCCTCAGTGGAATGGTAGTTGCTGACATTTTAGTAAATAACCCCCTACCCATGCTCACACAAGTAACTCAAATTAAAATTTGGATCACCAAATAACAACAACAACAACAACATAAAATGCAAAGTAGAACATGAAAGTAGAAGAGACTATTTGAGAAGAGGACAGGATTCAGTGGTGTGGGGCTGGGGGGTGAGGAGGGTAATAGTGGATAAATATGGTCAAAATTCATTTTAGACATGTACAAAATTGTGAAAATAAATAATTGAAATACATGAAATGTTAGTTGGCAATAAGTACTCTGGAGAAATCAGATCAGGAGGGGGCACAGAGTCTCTGTGCCTGTGAACAAACTGTGAGAATGAGCCCTGTTGGCACCCGGTGTCTTGAGAGGAGGGAGCAGCAAGTGCGAGTGTTGAGGCAAAAGCACACCCCATTTGTTTTGAGATTAGACACTTGTCTGCAGGGCAGATGACAGTGTCGTTCATATAGGATAGTGTAACAGTTGCTATTTTTACTCGGATGGAACAGGCTTGGGAGCCCTGCAGTGCTATGACTCAACAGTGTGTTTTCACAGGCTCATGCTGGATGCCATGTGGAGAAGGAAGCAAATGGGACAAGGGTGGAAGATGGGCAGGCTGTCTTGAAAATCTGAGGGAGACGCTGGTGGCTTGGGCCCAGGCAGGGAGCAGTGGAAGTTTGGAAAAGTGGCTAAGAGGGGCAGAGGCAATGTGAAGCCCGTATGAGGAACAACTATAGTGGCCAAGACAACAGAAGTTGACCCAGTATGTAAGAATATCTCTGTTAAGGGTGTCAGGAGTCCAAGGTTAGTCCCCTTAGTCCATTATGGCCAACAAAAACCACTTGAAGCCACCAATGGGCACAAATGGGTGTGCCTTGCAGACCCTTATAGCTCGCTGTTCACCCTGTATTTGAAATTATTTAGGTATGAGCACAGGTTAAAAAAAAAAAAGACTCTAAATTAAAAAAATATTTTATTTTTATTTATTTATTTATTTGGCAGAGAAAGAGGGACAGAGAGAGATAATGGGCACACCAAGGCCTCCAGCCATTGCAAACGAACTCCAGATGTGTGCGCCCCTTGTGCAGCTGGCTTATGTGGGTCCTGGGGAATTGAACCTGGATCCTTTGACTTTGCAGGCACCTTAACCACTAAGCCATCCCTCCAGCCCTAACTTTTTATTAAAATAAAGAATAAGAGTTCATTATGGTATTTAAATTTTTTGTTATGTTTTTATTGTTTTAAAAATATTTTTATTTACTTATTTGAGACAGAAGGCAAGAGAGAAAGAGAGAGAAAGGGAAAATATGAATATGAGAGGGGCAAAACAGGGCCTCTTGCCACTACAAACAAACTCCATACACATGCGCCTCTTTGTGTATCTGGCTCCATTTGGGTACTGGAGAATCAAACCCAGGCCATCAAGCTTTACAAACAAGCACAATTAACTACTGAGCCATCTCTCCAGCCCCAATGTTAGATTTATTTTGCACCTCCCTCCTCAATTCTCTTTTGAGAGCTGGGCATGATGGCACACACACCTGTAATCAGAGTACTTGGGTTATGTAGGCAAGAGGATCAGAATTTCAAGATCATCCTGGGCTACATAACAAGTTCAGTGCCAGCCTGCAACATGAGACTGTGCCTCAAGATACCAAAGAGATATGGGGAACTTTCACCATTAAGTTATTTTTTTATTTTTATTTTTATTTTTTTAGTTTTTTTAAGGTAGGGTTTCACTCTAGCCCAGGCTCACCTGAAATTCACTATGTAGTCTCAGGATGGTCTTAAACTCATGGTGATCCTCCTACCAAGTGCTGGGATTAAAGGTGTGCACCACCATGCCTGGCTATGTTTTTTTTTATTTTAAATATTTATTGATTCATATATGTATTTGACAGAAGGAAACAGAGAGATAATGGGCATGCCAAAGTCCCTTACAAACAAATTCCAGATGCACACGCCACTTTGTGCATCTGGATTTATATGGGTACTGGGGAATTGAGCACTGGCTCCTAAGGCTTTGCAAGCTCTGTGAATGGCTTAACCACCTCTCCCGCCCAACTTTACATTATCGAAGCTTTGAGAAAACTCGAATTTGAATGCTGCCCCAGCTGAACATTCATAAAAGTGACGAGTAAGTTTCTGTAGAACCTTGCTTGAGCACGATCCTGCCTTGAATCTATGAAGTCTGAGGCTGGACAAGACTGAGCAAATGCAGTGGCAGGACCCGGCAAGCGCTCTGGGTTGACCACGCACAATGCCGCTGTGCTTTATTGTGTTGTTCCCAATCTCGGGGCACAGATGTGCACGGAAGAACATTGGCCACCAGGTGGCAGTGTTTCCATGGCAATATCTGATGATACTCACACAAGATGGAATGCCCACTGGATTCTCAGGAAGAGTCCCCCAACATCACTTCTAAAGCAGGTGCCCAGACAAATATCTGCCTGCTCTTTGTCAATTTTTTCAGGTACCTGAAAATTCCTGAAGTGTTTTGTTCTTCCCAAGCAAGTTCATAAGTTCATAACAGTTTAATACTGGATTTTGAGCCCCACAATTTGTTAAGGCCTCTGAACTCCTTCTTAGCATTGTGCTTTGAAATATATATATAATGGTATTGGACTAGCGAAACCAGTGCTAATCATCCTGAAAATTGATTATCAGAATATTTTTAAGAAAAGGTGAGGTAATATATGTGTTTGTTTATTGATGCAGCAAATAATAAAACCCAGGGGTAGTCCTCTTATCCATGTAAATTTTGAAATAGCTGTTGGTAAAAAAAAAAAAAGAAGAAAGAAAGAAAAAGAAAACCAACAACTTTATTGCAAGATACATGCAACTATCCTGGGGAGTTTGAAGCCTACTTTATATATTTTCCCTTGGTTGAATCTTTTCCCTCACCAACTCCTCCTCCCTTGTCTAGTTTGTGGATCTCTTCAATTTGTCCTTGGACATTTTGAATATTGGACGAGCCTACATTAGTAATACTTGGTTCAATGTTTTTTTTAATTAGCCAATTAAACTAAATGTGGCCGAGTATGACTAGTCATGTGTAACCTTACATTGCAACTGCAACCTAATTTAGTGTGTAAGATTTTCCTAACAAGAGCTGAGTCTCATCCAATCACAGCAACTGTGCCAAATAGCTGTTCAAACTGTGTTTAAATAAGGCAAGGGAAGAGCTGTCTAGACATCTCATTTCCGTTTCCTGTACCCTGTTTCCTGTCTACAAATGCTGTCTTACTAGGTTGCAGGCTGGCATTGTCTGAATCTGTGCTGGATTCTGGAATCATGAGTAAATGCCAACTGAGATATCCTGAATTATAATTCTGTCTTTTAAGAGGTCTGTCATTTTGCCAACTGATGGGAAAAGCCACCCACAATCAGGACAGGCTCAAGTCAAAGAGAGAATTAGTTACAGACATCTGACAGGATCTTTGCAGTCCCCTTTGGCCTTAGCCACATAGCTATTAGCAGCAGCTCTTCCTTGGCTCTTCTTCCCTTCTTGTCATGCCTCTGGGACAGTAAGGTTTCTGTCTTTCCCCTGTTCTCTCCTTTCCCCTTTGCTAGCTAAAGCCAAAGTCTCTTCCTGGAGCCTCTTTACTCCTACTTTGATTGCTTCACCTAAAGCCAAGTTTAATCTCACTCAGTCCCAGGAAGGATGTGATAGTCGTTAAAAGCCAGGCGATCCAGTAGTCCAGTGGTTAAAATGATGGCAGCTTTTGAATGTTTACATCACTCAGCCTAACATACACCTTCCCTGCCTGTATCCCCATTACTCTATCCCCTACCCTGCTTAATTTTCTTCATAGGTCTTTATCTGAAACTATGTGTTTGTCTTAGTATTGTCTCTTAACCACAATAGCATGCAAGCTTTCTATGGTAGGATTTGTTTTTTCATGAGTTAAAGGAATAAACCAGACTGGACTGGAATAGGAAGGAGTACTGGTAGTCTTGAATTCAATTCTTCTTTTTTCACTGTTGTTTTTCATAACCTTCACAAACACACCAGGGCTGAATTTCATATGGTGATTTTAATGTAGAGACATAATCAATTAACTTTCCATAGTACAAATGAAAGTTGGTCCTTTTGTTAATTTTTCTTTTTTTTTTTTTTTTTTTTTTTGGTTTTTCGAGGTAGGGTCTCACTCTAGCTCAGACTGACCTGGAATTCACTCTGTAGTCTCAGGGAGGCTTTGAACTCTCAGCGATCCTCCTACCTCTGCCTCCCGAGTGCTGGGATTAAAGGCGTGCGCCACCATGCCCGGCTCTTAATTTTTCATAGTGTCTTCTTTTCTCATTATGCACAGGATGTGTAAGGATAATCAGTGTACTTTCATACCTCAAGGTCCTGGATACCAGGGTAGGGTTGACTGAAGGAACATGCAAATATGATCATTGAATTGGTGCTGCAGTCTACTGGGTACTAGAGAACTGTGCACAGGACACAGGTGCCAGCAGGGGGAGCAAGGAAGCAGTCACCAGGTGCAATTCCAGCAGAGTAAGTGCATGTGCTTTTATCTGAGGCTTGTTAGACAGGCCGGGCATAGCAAGACCATGTATGAGCCTTTGGCAAGCTACTTAAGGGCCTCGCAAAAGACATGGTTATCCACAAAGAAGTGAGATTCAGGCTCAACACAAATGTACTGTCTTGGGAGCATCTTAAAAACAACTGGCCACAGCATATGTTGTAGTTACCTTCTTGTTGCCTGGATAAAATGCTAGACCCAAAGTAGCTGTTGGGTAAAAAGTTTTCATTTTGGCTTATAGTCTCAATGGGAAGCTTCATGATGGCAGGAGAGAGCCTGGTATGAGCAGAGGCTGGACATCACCTCTGCTACAGCAGGTAGAAAACAGCAGCAGGAGAGCGAGTCTAACTCGAAGTGGATACCTGGGTATAACACACCTAAACCCCGCTTCAGCAATGCACCTCCTTCAGCAAGCCTCCACCTCTCCAACTGTCATCATCTGGGGACCAAGCATTCAGAACACATGGGTATAAACACATGGGGGAGTATCTGACTGAAAACTCCACAGCATGTCTTACCAACTTATAAAATATCTACCCTGCTCTATCTACAATCAGACAGTCTTCAAGACTCATATTAGCATTTGAACTCATTTGCACCAAATGGGAGAATGAGAATGGTAGCATCAACTTGGGCATCTTTAGGCTTTATTAAAAGGAGAAATGCAATGCTTAGAATGAAGGAGATGGTTGGATTGCTTTCCCCTTGCTAGGTACACAAGCATGAAAGTTGTGCTCAGTTTGGAAACTGCATCTTAAAAATAGATACAAACTGCATCACTGCAAGAAAAATAGTGAATGTGTTAAAGATGTGGGATATATACAAGAAACATATTCAAAGACCTGAGGTATTTTAAATGTGAGGAGCTACAAGGTTCATGGAAGGAAGAGGGATAAAATGTGCTGTTCAGATCTTGAAGCTGACAAGTGCAGCTATGTGCTGAAAATATAGGACCAAGAAGAGATCTGGAATTAGGTTGACCCCTCTGATCAGAAGCAGGTTTGGTCACAAATGTTCAAGATTAAGAGTTGCCATTACTAGTGAGTCCTTATTCCTCAGAAGTATTCAAGTACAGACAGGCTCTAAGTCAATATTCCATGGATTTGGAGAAGAAAGCTCACATGCTGGATGAATAGCAGATGTGGTCAAAATTTATCATATTCCACCCTCGGAATTAGTGACAGTATATTATTAAATATTTGCTAAATTTTTAGAAAGATACAAAGCAATATAAACATTATGGTCTGCAAGTCTAAAATTACTTTAAGGAATAATTATTTAGTCTATTATTCTTTAAAGGTAATGTTTTGTAAGGGCAAAGTTACTTTGTCAGAGTGATATGTTAGTTGTGGCAAATAAACTAAAAAGGAAAGGGCTACTGAACACAACTGGAATGTAGCATACTTTCTGCAGGTAAGCAGATACTCTGTCATGGAAAGACGTCTGTTGCCCAGGTGTTTTTGATTTTGCCATTTTCACCTTGATAAAAAGTAATCTTAAAAGTTTCTTTCAGAGTTACTATGACTGCAGAAACTTTTTATTCAGTTCTTAAGGAATGAGCAGATCTGCTTATATTTATCTTAGCTGTCTTGGAGGGTGTTGCCTTGCCTACCCACTGTATGCTCATCACTTTCTGGCTTTTCTTCACACATTTAGCATATAAATATGTACCCCTAAACACTATAGACTTTGCATATATTTGTACTTTTTAAAAAATAGAACCATAGAAAATATGTCCTTTTTGTATCTGTCTTCTTTTGCTCAGCATTTGGGGGGAAAATGAGTTGAATTTTGATGGATACCTTTTCCAGTATCTTTTTTTTTTTTGTTCATTTTCATTTATTTATTTGAGATTGACAGAGAGAGAAAGAGTGAGCGAGAGAGAGAGAGAAAGAGAGAGAGAGAGAGAGAGAGAGAGAGAGAATGGGCTCATCGGGACTTCCATCCACTGCAAATGAACTACAGACGCATGCGCCCCCTTGTGCATCTGGCTAACGTGGGTCCTGGGGAATCGAGCCTCAAACCAGAGTCCTTAGGCTTCACAGGCAAGCGCTTAACTGCTAAGCCATCTTGCCAGCACCTTTTCCAGTATCTTGTTATTTTGATAATGCTACCCTGAGTGTTCATGGCTCCTTATGCTGAATAGAGAAGACTTGCTAGAAGCTCGTGTGTGTGTGTGTGTGTATGTGTGTGTGTGTAATACAACCTTTGTGAAAATTGAATAACTTTGCATGCACAGTCACTGACCCAGTCATTATTGCCCAGAAGTGCTCCATGGAGGAAAGTCTTAACAGCTTATTAACAGAACCAGGAATCAGACTTCCAAAAGTACCACGTACATATCGTTTGAAATATGAAGAGGTAAGGTCTCATTGACCTGGAATTCATTCTGTAGTCCCAGGCTGGTCTTGAACTCACATCAATTCTCCTACCTCTACTTCCAAAGTGCTGGGAATAAAGGCATGCGCCACCATGCCAGGCTTGTTTGTGTTCTTAAGACAAGGTCTCACAAACTGACCTAAAACAAACCAGGAAGCCCTGGCTAGTATCAAGCTCCTGGTGATGATCCTTTTGCCTCAGCCTCTTGATGCTGAAATTTCAGATACAAGCTAACGTGCCTGGCTTTACATTTTAAAGTAGTCTCGCAAATGGTCTATAGTCACATAGGAAACTATAGTCCAAGTAAAGAAATACAACATGCAAGCATTCAAAAAGTCCCTATGGAGCTTCCTGCCTCCAACTCAGGAGTGCTGGAATTCCAGAAGAGTGCTACCCTGTCTGGTTTATGTGGTGTTGGGGATCAAACCCATGGCTTCATGCATGCTAGGAACAGCCCTCTGCTCACTGAGCCACATCCCCAGCACACAGGTTGTAAATTAAGTGATCACGGGTGCATGAGCTTATGCCTGGTGCTTTATTTTGTACCAGTGGTCTACATGTCTGTCTTTGCCCCAATATGTCCCTGTCTCCAAGCCTGCAGCTGAAAATGAATCTGAATATTTGATAGACAAGCTATCTCATCTCGTTCTTGAGAAGTTCTTCACTCTTAGCTTCTGCAGTGATGAAAACATAGATTACTTAGTTTCCTTCCTTTCTCTTCTCCTATCCATTTGCTCAAAGGAAGTCTTTTCATAAAAATCTATTTTGTAATAAGACTTCTTATATAATTCTTGTTCCTTTCTTTCAGCCTCAGAAAATTTGAATTAAAAATCGTCTTAAATTTTTTTTAGTAAAACAACTTTAAAAGAACATATTCAATAGGGTGGAATAAAGAATAACTCTCCGAATGTCAGCATTTCATTTACAAATGAGCTCAGTGAATCACTTGAACTAACTTTCCATTTCATGTCAATTTAAATAAGATGACATAAGACAGTAGCGTGCCAACATGCCTCCATCCTCATCACACCTATGTCAGTCTTTTTGTAGATCAACTTCTTATCCCGTTCTGTCTTCCCAGTACTTCCTCCCCTACTTTATAACGTTTGGCTACTTTTATCTTCCTGCCCAGTGCTCTTAGGCCTCTCCTCCTCAGATTTCTACCAAGCTGCTCTTTCTGGTGCTTCACTGAAATCTGTGTCACCAATAAAGTCCCCATCTCTCCAGTGCATTTAAACAGTCACCAAAAACATCCACCAGGATTTCATAATCTCCCAATAGTATCCGTGTGCTGCCTTTTACATAAGAATAGTGACCAAACTTGGCATTAGGAAAAGTGGGGTAAATTGTGCAGAAGAGTCTATTCCAAATCAACGTGAAAGACCCCTATACCTCAACTACAACTTGAGCATCTGCAAAGAAAGCTTGATGGAGAAAAGGAATTTGGAGATTAAGGATTTTATTCTCTCAAACAATTTCTCCAAAGACAAGAATGGAAACTCCTAAGCATAACAAATAGCACTAGACCAAGTGGTAAGAGCTTTATTTTATAAATTATGTTAATGAACCCACTCCTGTCAGCATTCCAGGCAATAAGGGGTTAGGGTGAGGAGGGACTACAAAGAGAGGGCTTGGCTTCTGAATGACATCCAAAGCCAGTAATGGTAAATTTCAAAGCTTTACCTTTTCATTAGGACAGTACTCTTCTTAACCTCCTCAGACTCATCTTGTGGGTTCTAGCAATGAATTTACTTTCCTAGGAACCTTTTCTTTTAAACTACTTCTCAACAGGGAACTAAGTAAAAAATGACAAAACTTCATGGAGGGAATCCTAGGTTTCAGGTTGGTATGATCCAGAGGAAGCAGGGTTCTTCTTGGAACTTGCTGCAGCTGCCCCACATAAACCCACTTTAAAAAAATTAATTAATTATTTGCTCATTTTTTTTTTTTGAGAGAGAGAGAATATGGGCACATCAAGGCCTCTAGCCACCTTGTGCATCTGGCTTTACGTGCGTACTGGGGAATCAAACCTGGGTCTTTTGGCTTTGCTGGAAAGCATCTTAATCCCTCAGCCATCTCTCCAGCTCCCCACATAAACCCACTTTTAAGAGCTGCCTTGCCTGGCAGTTTCTGTGTGGGTGATCTATGTGTTTACTCACTGAAGTTGGTTTGGCCCATCTTTGACTATTTCTTTCACATAAATTTGGAGGCTATATTTGAAAAGTGGAGAAAACCTATTTCCCTAGTATACTGTTAAAACCCACATTTTCTTGTTCTTGTGTTTTAATTGGATATGCCCTCTCTATACACCATCAGCCAGTTGATAGAGTTGTCAAAGTTATTTATTTGTAAGAGAAGAGAGAGAGAATAGGGGGATGGGCATGCCAAGGCTTCTTACCTCTGCAAACAAACTCCAGATGCAAATGCTACTTTGTGCATGTGCTTATGTGGGTGCTTGGAATTGAACACAGACAGCTGTCATGCTTTGCTAGCCAGTGCCTTAACTGCTGAGTCATCTCCCCATCCCCAACTACTCAATTGTTCAGGGAACCTTTGAAGTATTTTAGGAAGTGGACATCAGATTAACACCTGAGCAATTTATGGGATGTGTGCTAGGGACTAGAACTAAGCTGAAACCTTTATTAAATCCTTTCACTTTAAATTAAATTTGACTGCTGGTAACTCGAGACCTGATCTGAGTGGCTTGAATAAGGGGTATATCTTTTGACATTAAAAAAAAATCCAGAGGCCATTAGTACAAGGCTTATGAGATAGCTTCCATGGTCATTAAAAGCACAGGCATCATTCTTCATTCTACCTCATCAGACAGCAGTAAAGCCTGGACCAAGTGGACAGATTACAATACATCCCAGAGAAGATGGAGAGATGTTGGAAATCAGTGGGTACTACACATTTTGCAGACATCTCCACAGGTTTCTGGACTACCCATAGACCAAAAGGAGCTTAATTAACATCTCGTTATTACTCTCCAATAATACATTAGAGTGTCTTTTCTCACTGACTTTTTTTGGCAATGTCTGTCTTCATCTATATACCTTCACACCTTCTCCTCCATTTTCTCTCAAGTTCTGCTTTTAGGTATCATAATAAAATCTAATCACTGATAAAGCCCATAACTCTCCAGTGGTATTTGCATTTAAGCAATTCTCAAAGAACTACAAAATTGACCACTTTATATATCTTACTTGTTTTATTCCTTTTCTAATATGGAATAAAATATTATTTCATCATTATATTTTACATATCCATTTTCTTAGGAGTAAGTTGGATTCACCTATTGTTTTGCACCTCTGGGAATATATATATATATATATATATATATATATATATATATATATATATCTTAGTTATTTGAAAGAGAAAGGGGGAGGGAGAGAAAGAGAGAATGGGTGCACCAGGGCCTCCAGCCATTGCAATCGAACTCAAGACGCATGGACCCCCTTGTGCATCTGGCTTACGTTGGTCCTGGAGAATCGAACCGGGATCTTTTGGCTTTGTAGGCAAATACCTTTACTGCTAAGCCATCTCTCCTGCCCTGGGACTTTTAAAATAACCTTTTCATATTTAAAAATTGGAGGTGATGTGATGATGTACAGTGGTAATCTTAGTGTCTGGGAAGCCAAGGCTGGTTGATTCCAAGTTAGAGGTAAACCTGGACTACATAGCAAGACTATGTCTCAAAGAAACCCCACAAATAATTAAAATACAAATTGGAGTGTTATGATTTGATTTTTCAATTTATATATGTTCTTTATGTGTTAAAGATATTGACTGATGGTCTGTCACATTCATTCAACTGATCTTCCAACTCAATGATTCATTCCTCAGCTATGCTAAGTCTAGTCATGTTATATACCTTACTTAAAAATAGTTTTTATTTAGTTTTTAAAAAATTTCTCATTTTTGTTCAGATGCCTCAGATCTTCCCTTCACAAGTACTTTTCATGTTCATTTTAAACTCTTGCATATTCATGTCCATCTTAACGTCTTTTTCCCACCATCATACTTTGGATGGACTTACTCGTGTGAATTCAGATGAGCTGGAAAAGGAAGGGTTGAGCCCGGGAAGGTGCACTTGGTACCCACAGAACCACTGTTGACCTTTGTGGTTTGTTTCCATCTTGCTGGGCAACTCTTCTGGTCTGGGTCATCCTTCTAAAATCTTAGAGAGAAGCTACAGTGGGCAGGGAGATGCCTTTCTGGGTTGTCAGCAATGGTGCTGGGTTGGATAATGCTCAGCCTGTGCTTCCCTTTATTTGCAACCCACCCCTCAGGACAGTGATGTTTGTGCTGCAAATCACCCTGTGGACATGGATAAAGTCTGGACAATTACAGGGATATTTTTTAAAAGCAAAGTGTCAGTGATAGCCTCAAATATCCAGAGTGGGGGGGGGGGAGGAAGGTGCAGACTTTGATAAGTTTTCTTCCAACTCTTTTTTTTTTTTTAACCATTACTTCCCCTTCACTTAGCTGCAGCTACTTACCTGTGCTTTCTATGGCTCACTTCTTGAGCCCATTTGTTTCTTCTTGGTTCTTGGCTTTCTCCAGGGTTGATTTGGGAAGAAGGAGCAGCAGCCTAGATCATTGTATTAGATCCCTAAAGTTGTTGTCCCAAATTAACCAAAACTAGGTAGCTTTGCAAAACAGAAATTTATTCTTCCACAATTTTAGAGGCCAGGAGTCCAAAACTCAAAATGTTGGAAGTATTGTTTTCTTCTGAGGGAGAATCCATCCCATGCCTCTCTCCCAGTTTCTGGTCCTTACTAGTAATCTGTGATGCTCCTTGGCACACTGCTGTACTGCTCCGCTCCCTGTCTCTGTCCTGTGCCATTCCGTCCTGTGTCACTGTCTTCTCTTCTTTACTAGATTTATAGCCCACAGAGATAATCCATGATGATCTTGGATTCTTAGCCCAGTTACAACTGCAAAGATTCCTTTTCCAAACAAGTTCACTTTCACAGTTTCTGGGTGGGATCATCTTTTGCAGAGTTACCATTTGGCCAACTACCAGCATCTTGGCAGGAGCAGAAAGCAGTATAAGGCAGATGATTCTCTGTTTTCAATGTACCCTTGCAGGGCATTGTGCTAGCATAATACTACCTTTACCCCTAGCTAGAAAAACATCCATGTGGTCATAGGCCCAGTTTCCTTGTTATCCACCCAGAGGCCCCTCTTTCTCTCTCAAGTCTGTAGGAGGTCAGCATAACTCTTGTTAAAGAGCTATTTCTCAGTCGGGCTTGCAGGAAAACCATGTATTTGTCCCAGGCCCTTTGACCCCCTCTCTCTCCTCTGTCAACCTTAATAGAGACTTAATAGACATGCCTAACAGGGCCAGAGTATATAAAAATCTATAAGCCATTAACTATAGCTATATTAAACTAATAAGAATCAATTCCCACACTTGCCTTCAAAGCATGCTGGGCTTCAGAAGTGACCTGAGAAGTGACAGTCTGCAGCTGGGCTTATGATCAGAGGGGGCAGGCCAGGAGTGCCAGCTCCCCAGGGCTTACAGACTGTCCAACTCTCAGAGGCACGCTTAGTTCTCACAGCTTAGTCCTTGGAGACTGATTCATCTGAGTTGAGGCCATTCCTTAACACTGGAATGGAGGCCCAGGAAGGATTTAACAGGGAATTAGTAATGGCCAAGCTCCTAAAGTAATTGGTCTTTGAAAACCCTGAGTTTTGCTTTTCTAAATGGCTCTGGGTTGCATTATGCCTATTGATCTTCCTGAGCTTTCGCAGCCTGTAAATGATGAGCCTTTTAGCACTCTCCATGACTGAAGGGCACACCACTGTGAGAACAGCTCATTTCATTTTTTTCGATTTATACAAAAGATGCTGTGGCCCAAGCCCTCTAGGCACCCATCTCAATACATAAATATGCCAATTAAGCTAAATGGAGATCCTGCAGGTTAAAAGTGCCTTGTAGAAGATGGAGGCTTTTTCCAAAGCCAGAAAGTTGATCCACAGAGGGAATGCCAAATCAACAATAGTGGACTTGTGCCAAACTGTGAAGGTCAAAATAAACAAATAGAAAACATTTTAAAATTCAAGGCTCCTAGGAGTATATAAAAGAATAATTAAAACTTTAATCCCAAATATATATGGGGAAAATACCTTTAAGCTATAAATTCATGATTTTAATGCTATGACTAATTTCTTTCTTCTTTGCATTTTTCTGGGCAGAAATTGGGAATGTAGAAGGGAAAGAGCAGAGAACAGTCCTAAAGCCAAACTGATACTAAGAAGGTCTTATAGATCCACCATGGCGGGTGAGGGCACAACAGGGACAGATAAGATATCGCCTCACACTTCTGTACTGTTTGTCACCCAATCAGCAGCTTTGGTGGTACTAGATAGGCTGCACCCCAAGGGAAGGTGATGAATTGGATTTGCTTTTTGGCAAGACTTCTGAATGCTTCCAATGTGCATTGAAATGTGAGAAGCCTGTAGTCCACTGAAAATGGCCAGTGGGGTGCTCAGTATTCCACCCCTGACAGTTTAGCCTACATTTACCGAACAGCAATGAGAGAATGGAGGTCTGGATCCAGAAAGTGGACTGAAGGAAACAAATTAATTTTCATCAGCCTTCAATCAACTTGGGAGTGCACATCTCAAGAGAGCCTCCCACATGGAATTAAATATTCAAACTCACAGACCTGTGTCTCCAGAACTTTGATAATCATCTTCTATGGGCAAACTGGGCCTCCTGGGTCCTCGTTGTCACTTACATTACTTGAGATCTCATACAATTGAAGGACACACAGAAGAAGTTGGCAGTTTAGAAGCTACAGATGGTAGAAGGTGATAGGATTTTTACCTTATGCACTTGGCTCTCAGATACACTTTATTATTGGCAGAAAACACTGTAATCCTCCCAGCTTTTCTGCCTCTGTTATCAAAAAGGCAACAGCTCCAATGATGTCCATGTTATCCAATGCCATTGAGATCATCTAACTCCAAGCATCTTCACCCACTCAGTTCCCCCTCAGTCATTGTTTCTGTGAGATATGGATCTATTCTGTACTTGGTATTATTCCCCTGTTCTCAACTGCTTCCTCTGCCTCTACTCTTCCTGCCAAACTTTCCACATGGTCATCAGTAACTGCCTCCCTTTTCTTAAGACTTTCTTCCTTTTGTTTCTTTGCCATCAGTCTGTAGTTCTAATTCTCTACAGAAAAAAAAAAAAAGACCAAAGTACCTTGTGTTTATTTGCCAGATGCAAGACAGAGAATCTTGACCATCTACTAGAAAATAGGAACGAAAGACATCAATTCTGTGGCTTCCATGATCCTGCATCATATCTGTTCTTGTTCCGATAACTCCTTTCTCCTTGTGTTGAATCTGATTCCTTACCTCATCTCCAAGTGAATGAGCAAGTTAAACATCCACAGGCTATAAGTGTTACTAGCTTTTGGAGTTGCTATGGTGTGGGGGCAGACATTGTGATGAGCATCTAGCTCATATGCTCATTTAGCTCACCATGTGCTATCAAGCACTTAGATAACCTATCTAAGGTCACAAAGCTGGTTTGTGGGGAGCCAGTTATGTTCAAACTGCAACAGGTATTGAAACGGGGTGTTAGGGGTTCAGGAATAGAGTCCCTGAACCCCAAACTCTAGGTTCCTGTTTGCATTTAACCAAAGAATTGGGCAAACCAAACTGAGAAAAATGATTAGATTTTTAGATTTATTTAGGAAAGTCAAAAGCCAAGGGAAGGAAAATGAATACACATATCCATTCTTTGATATCAGAGAGGTCTAGTTTTCAAGGTAGATTCTGTCTGTTACTGGCTATGTGTCCTCCCTGCTAGAAAGTTACATATCTCTATGAGTCTGAGTTTCCTCATCTGTAAGAGGAGAAAATACCAACCCCTCACTTAATCAATGTTGAATTAGCTGCTGCTGGAGACGACCCTGTGACACAGAATGCCTTAAGAGATTGGAGGTGGGGAAGAAGTGGAATAGCACACAGGGTTTGTTCTCAAGCGTTTCTCAAAGGAGTAGGAAAGAGGTATAGAATTGAAGGATGTAACCACTTTGCAGTATTTGTTTCTTGAGATCCTGGAAAGTCTTTGTTAGATAAATGTGTATTGTGACAGATTCGATTACCAAATGGTAGAATGAGAAAAAAAAAAAAAAAGGATAGAAATGGTGGGGAAGCCATCCTAACTCATCACAAATGATAACTCTCCAATAGTTGGAATTGCCAACTGAGTCTGGGGTTTCACACCTGAAATCCTAGCACTTGGGAGGCTAAGGCAAGAGTTCAAAGGCAGGTTGGGCTACATAATAAGACCTTGTCTTGAACAACAACAACAAAAATCAGCAAATGGCCAAATAGCAATAAATGAAGTTTCCCCAGACCTAGAGTTAGATAAGTCCAAGATGGATGGTCCCCCACCAGGAAATGCTGTAGAAAGAAATTCAGAGGAACAAATGTCTGAATTTGAATGATTTTTTTTCCTACTCATCTGCCTGACCTTTCTGTGAGACTCTCAAGGTCAGAGTATCTTCAACCTTCTATTTTCTTTCATCCACTTTCAGTGACCGCTGTACCACTTCTGTCTTGGCCCTGAGTTCTCTCTTCTGAGCGCCAGACATGTATATCTTATTGGTGATTGAATTTGGAGGGTTCCAACACCCTAGTTCCCAAATGGACCTGTCACTTTCCTCTGCCCAACCTGGCCCATCTTCAGTCAGTGAGCCAGAACTCAAAGGTGTTTCACAGACATGTCACTTTCAAAGGACTTCCCTGCTGAGTTGCAAAGGAAAAGAGGGAAGGCACTGTCAGTAGAGGGAGATGTCAGATAAGAAAAGAATCCCATAGTTCCTGTCAACACACTTTTTCAATCTGTTTTTGTTTTTTTTAATTCTATAAAAACAGGTTTCAAAATTTGCTGTTTTTTTCAGCACTGAATATCTTAATTTTGCTGTTGTATAACCTCTCACAAAGTTTTTTTTTTTTATTCCCTATAGTTAGGCAAATTCTTTCTGTTAATTTGCCTTAAGCAACTGAAGCAAGTTTTGTCCTTGTGTTTTAACATATACAACTCTCTCTTTCTCTCTCTCTCTTGCTTTTCTCTTGCTTTCAAAGTGCTCTACTCTTTTTTTTTTTTTTTTTTTTTGTTTTTGTTTTTTTGAGGTAGGGTCTCACTCTAGCTCAGGCTGACCTGAAATTCACTCTGCATTCTCAGGGTGGCCTCAAACACATGGCGATCCTCCTACCTCTGCCTCCTGAGTGCTGGGATTAAAGGAGTGTGCCACCATGCCCGGCCAAAGTGCTCTACCCTTGCCTCACAAAAAGCACCCCACAAAGCCCCTCTGGGTGTGGCTGAGTACAAGCAAGACACAGCCAGACAGGTAGATAGGGCTGCTACAGATCAAAGCCCAGGTTTACCAGGATGCTGGGTCTGGTTACAAGCACAGCACCTCTCATTGACATAGGCACAACATTCCACTCACAGAAAGCATGTGTGGCTAGCTTCACTCCTGGCTCCATTTTGTCCTCATCCTTAGGTTTTTGTGTTATTTTGCCCAAATATAATTTATATTATGTCTTCATATATAACTTATTATTGGGATTTAAATTCTCTAGAAATCAGGCAAGATGCATGGATAGAGAGGTGGGTGAATGGATAGAAGGACAGATTTGTAAGTAAATAGATGAATAAATGATAGACTCTTTCCAGCCAACTAAAAGGGTGATGGATAAATCTTTCTATTTCTGTTGATTTCACTTACAGTTTTCCACTCGTTTCCTTCCTGTACTTCAGTTCCTTTTCACACTCATCCTTCCTTCTTGTCTCCCATACTTGCCACTGCTGCTCTACTCATTTTTGGGCCAGGATAGAATGTGAGGTGACCATGGGCTGAACACATAGATCTAGAGAAATTTCACTGAGATGTTCTAGGTTTGCTACGTCAACATGAATCTTGGACATGTTCCTGCCCTCCTTCTATTTCCTTGCTTGGTATTGGTCTTTATTCTAGAAGCTCATTTGTACCTTGTGTCCTGCTGAGAACTGAAATCAGTTTCTATCTGAGGAACTAGACTATAGCTATCCTAAAATCAACAAGACTTCTGAAATTTGAGGAATCTTGGAAGGACTGTCAGAGAAGAAAGACTCCCAGGAGATCGCTTCTGTGGAGAAGGTTCACATGCTGGGAAAATCCAGTAGTCAAGGAATAAATTAGTATGCATGTACACAGGCACCCACCCATCCCCCTTGTGATGATGATATTGGTTGTCAATTTGACAGGACCTAGAATTATGTAGTAGAAAAGACTCTTCAGATGCCTGTGAAGGATTACCTTTAGTAGGTTGAGGTGGCAAGATCCACCTTAAGTGTGGGGAGCACCTTTCCATGGGCAGGGGTCCTGCACTGGGTGAAAAGGGGAGTGTTAGCTCAATATAAACATTCAGCACTCTTTGCTTCTTCACTGGGAAATGAATATGACAGCTGCCTCAAACTCCAGTGGCCATGTGTTCTCCACCATGTACTCTCCACCACAGTCTGTAACCTTGAACTGTAAGTGAACCTTGAACTGTAAGTTAGCCTTTCTTTCATTAAGTTGCAATTGGTGAGGTATTTGGACACAGGAAATAGAAAGTAACTGATTCTCACTCTTCACATTTCAGTCATGGCATTAGCCTTCCCACATCCTTGCACGTTTACTCTGAAAGGGGAGAAGTCTCTTCAGCTTTGACTCTGATCAGAACACTGCTTCATATTGCAAGGTTTCATGCATACCATAGCCTACCGAGTCAGCCTGATTCACGTGTACTTCATCACATTCTAAGAAAGAGAATTCTCATTTCCTAAGTATGTGTTGTGTGCTTACTGCATGCACTGATGGGCAAGCAGATAGAGTGAGCATGGGAATGGAATCATGAAGATACATACAAGTCAGTCCCTCCAGCTCTTCAGGGCAATCACTTTATTCAAAATTGATGAATTTGGCCTGGAGAGATAGATGGCTTAGAGGTTAAGGCGCTTGCCTGCAAAGCCAAAGGAGCCAGGTTCGATTCCCTAGGACCCATGTAAGCCAGATGCACAAGGGGGCACAAGCATCTGGAGTTCATTTGCAGTGACTGGAGTCCCTGGAACACCCATTTTTTCTCTCTCCCCTCCTGCCTATTTCTGCCTCTCTCTCAAATAGGTAAAAATAAAAATAAAACTTAAAAAATTAATGAATCAAAATCATCAGATGCATGATTTTGCTTTCACTGCTATCACAATAATTAAGCTAAAGTATTTCATAATGTATGTGGATATATTGTAGAATTCAGACTCTGAGACAAAAGAACAAAAGACCAACTTTCCAGAAAACACAATTATCATAAGTTCATCACTGAGTGATCAATAGCTAGGAAAAGGATATCTTTTTAAAATTAATTCTTTTTCATTTATCTAATCATGAGAGAAAGGAAGAGAGAATGGGCATGCCAGGACCTCTAGCCACTGTTAATGCGCATATGCCATGTGCATCTGGCTTACATGGGTTCTGGGGAATTGAACCTGGGTCCTTAGGTCTATCTCTGATAATATATGCATATATATATAATATACATATGTGTATAATATATATGTATATTATAATATGTATAATATTATATACAGGTTTTTCAAGGTAGGGTCTTGCTGTCGCCCAGGCTGACCTGGAACTCACTATGTAGTCTTAGACTAGCCTCGAAGGTGATCCCCCTACCTCTGGCACCTGAGTGCTAGAATTAAAGGCATGTGCCATCACGCCCGGCTATCTCTGATTTTTGATTCAACAATATCTTTCAGCCTCTCTGGATTTGGCATTGGTAAGGATTCTTTTGTGCTCAGCCCTGTGGTTTGCTTTGATATTCTCTTTTGTAAAAATCTGTGTGTTTCCTTCCCATCTCTAAGCGTGGATAGTAAAATCACTCAGTTGTGTTTTCTCCTTGGAGCCATCATCATCTAATATATTATGACAGTGCACATGAAAATGCTTCACAAAGAGTAAAACAATGAGCACGCATTAATTGATGCAATTACAAGTCATTGTTGTAAGTATCTTGAGTCGATTTCTAATCACAATCACTGTTGTCAGGTCAAATGTGAAAACATATAGTGCTCTTTGCCTCTGTGATGGTGGAGGCAGCCAGGCACAGTGCTTCTGTGACAACTGGGAATCGTTGACAATGAGCTTCACTTCACTGGGCATGTCAGATGGTCGTGTTAAAAAAAAAAAAAAACCAAAAAACACTGGAGTCTATTTTTTTTTTTTTAATATTAGAACTGGTTCACATTCAGAAGACACATGCCCCCTGCTAGGATATGGGCTCAGGCAAGCAGCTCAGGCTAGGATTTCAAACCAGGAGCTTTGGGACCTGGTGACATGATAAATCCCATGGAGGTATTGCAAGGATGGTCAGCCAAGAGAGAGACATTTACAACATGAGGCCAATTTTGACAGGAGACAGGTGGTGATCTTGGCAGATGATTAACTTCAGAGAGAGCCAGCCACATGCCCTGGAGGGTGGCAGTGGGTGTGCTGGCAGGAGGGCAGGCCCTTCTCACAAGAATTGGAAGGGAGGGGTGCTGGTAAGCAAGCACAGTGATGGAAAGATTCCATGACCTCCCCGGGAGCTTGTTTAAGGATGCTTAGACACAAATGTTGACTCTCTTACTGTTGTTCTTCCAAGCGCCGCTCATCTCCTCATAGGTTACCCATCAGCAAGCACTCCCAAACACATGAGAATTCAGGTTAGATTGTATTAATCATGGCTACTGCAAAACAAACAAATTTGTTTTCTCTGAATAGTTATCGTGATTTCAGGAGATGTTAGGTAAAGCTACAAAAATCTACCTCTCTCTATACTGTCAGATTTCTGGCTGTAGAGATGCAGAAGAGAATGTAGGATAAAATGACACTTTTGTCAAAAGGTGGAGAGAAGGAGGGAAACATGAACAAGAGAGTAAATCATTGCTTTGCTCTGGAGAAGGGCAATGGAAGTTTAGAGGATGGAGGAAGGTGGAAATGCCATTGTGTATCCTTTTACTATGTCAATTTTGAACCATGTGAATGTATTGATATTTCAAAAATCAAATTCAAGTAGTTCTCAACACTGGGAGGATCTGTCTCCTTGCTTATGAGGTCTGCTGATGTGAGGGTTCTGACACTTTCACATCATCATCCATCTCGCTGATGTCATGCTTTTGGGAAACCCAGAACTGTTGCTGACTGCCACTGGGTGTATAGAACTCCTCTGGGTTTGTGAGACTACATTATTTTCTTTCTCTTTTTGTTGGCAGCCCTTCATGGTGTGTGGTTACCACTACTTTACAGCTACTTTATGTGGAACATCTGGTAAGTACACATTTGTACTCAAGGTGGTCTGGCAGGGACATGTGCATCTCAAGTCGAGATTCAGCAAAACATCCCAGCTCACATATAAAGACCAAGTTGGATGTTTCAAGTACATCCACATTTGGAAGGACTAAGGTGTCACATAAGCCATCAAGACAGAAAATCAAGTGCAAGGACCCAGCACTCCGTCTATTTTCTGCCATTTCTTATATTGGAGCTCCTTGGAAGAGGTACCTAGATACAGCTCCATTCTTTGTTCCATCCCCACACTTTACCCCTGAAACTCTCTTGTCAAGACCATAGACAATGCCCGTGCTGCTTATTCTAAGAGGCAAATCTCTGTTATATTTGACCCCAGGGCCACATTTGACACAAACCATACATCTCCCCATCTTGAAGTAACTTCTTTGTTCCATGTCATTGTAGGCCTCAAACTGAAGGAGGGACAAGATATCTTTTTTTGAGATAGTCAGTGGAGGGAAAATCCCCAAGGAGGTGCCAGTGGGCTTACCCAGGCAGGAATAGAACCCATGTCTGATCCAGTTTCATCCAACATGGCTTAAGCAACACTCCCTGGCAGCAACTTCCTGTTTCTTCCTCAGCTTAGCATACACAGGTGGGCTGGGCCCCCCTGAGTCAGCCTCTTGAGTCCATCAACCAATCAGGTCTCTCCCTTACACACCTAAACTCGATGATGAGGCACATCCTAATTGGATGTTTAATCCATTAAATGGGCTTGACACATGTGTGCAACTCTGGTGGCTATTCATTCTCTTGGCAATTAATTTTCATGGCTCTTGCTTTGGTAAGTTTCTACATTTAACTCAAGTTTGGTAAGCTAGGCTGGGAAGGGGAAGATTTATTGTTTCCTGTCTTGATTTAGGATGCTTTCCCTCTTTTTACATGTGTGATCTCTCTTTTAAGTCTTGAGTCCTCTTTTCTGACCCCCTATGGGAAGGCAAAGGTGTCTCGCAACTTGGGCTCTCATGAATTCTTTCGACATGTATGTGTGTGTGTCCTGTGAAGACTTGTTCCCCAGAGATTTCCCTGTGAAGGAGATCCTCTACATTCTCCCCTCCCCTTTCCAGCCAGGCAAGGGGAGAATTCCCTTCTTTCTTGAGCCTTTCAGAAGATACACACACAGATGTGGAAAGAAAGCAGCTGTTGAGTACTTTCTTTGGACTTCACAGGGAAAACCAAAACTAGTGATAATCACATTTACCTCTCACTTTTCTCATCTGTAAAATATGCATAACAAAGATCTCAAAAGCTTAATTCAAGGATAAAAATTAAATAGATCTGAAATTCCTAAAATAAATGTCATAATTCCTAATTTACCCCTCTCAGAGTTCTTCCTCCCCCATTTCTTTGATATCCAGATATGAACCCAATAGATGAGTGCTGGTGAATGTGTACTGATGATTTTTATTCCTCTGAGGATAGGGAAGAGGTTTTATGGGTGCTCCCAGGACTTGGACCAGGCTGTCATATTTAGTGCTTAGTGGATTAGCTGATGGGTTGAATATGATACAAAGAATGCTTACTCTTATTATTATTATTATTTTTTGACTTGGAATTCACTATGTAGTCTCAGGGTGGCCTTGAACTCATGGTGATCCTCCTACCTCTGCCTCCCAAGTGCTGGGATTAAAGGCGTGTGCTTACTCTTTTTGGAAATCATAGCTTTGGAGTTCTGGATTAAGACCATGGCAGTGCTTTGTGGAAAAAAAAAGAGCAAGAGAACAACTTAAACAAAAAGGGTCGCAATGATGCCTCCAATATGAGAGTTCAATAGAACTCCCTTCCCTGCTACTCAAAGAAAAATCTTTGCCAGAAGCATTGGTAGTGTCAAGAAGCTTACTAGAAATACAAAATCCCAAACAACACCCTAGATGCACCAAATCAGCTTTTAACAAAAATCTCCAAATGATTCATAGAAGTCTTAGCATTTCCAGAGCAGCCAGCCCCCCAGAGTCACTTTGACCTCTGTAACATGCCTCTATACAGCACAAACTTCTCCAGCTGACCATGAGGGCCACAGAGAACACAGAGCATTCCACCCACACCCAGAACAGCTCCACAGGTATTACCTTCTGATCTGCAATTTCCTGTTGCCATAACCATGCAGACCTGGTATGTGTGATTTAAACCCACCATTGTTAATTTATCCATTCTTGGAAGAACATGGCACTAGAGGTTTTGTTATGATGAACACACTTTTTTTCGCTCTTATTTCTAGATATTTCCTAGAACCTGGGTGACATTGTTAGCTGCCTCTGATGCCTCCAATGAGTAATTGCTTTTGATGTTTTCCCCAGATTACTGTTGTAAGTTGTATCTAAGTAGTGTTTCCATGAGTTATTTTGTATATCATAATATTAAAATAATGATTAATTATCATTTCAATGACGACTGTATAAAGCAAACATTAGTCCAGGCTGACCTAGAACCCACTCTGTAGCCCAGATTGGCCTCACATTCATGGAAATCCTCTTACCTCAGCCTCCTGAGTGCTGTGATTCAAGGCATGTGCCACCACATGAGGGGGGGGGGAGGGAGGGAAAAAGAGAGAGAGAGAGAGGGAGAGAGAGAATGGATGAATCAGAGCCTCTAGTCATTGTAGACAAACTCCAGATACATGCACCACCTTGTGCATCTGGCTTATGTGGGTACTGGGGAATTGAATCTGGGTAATTAGGTTTCTCAGGCAAGTGCCTTAACTGCTAAGCCATCTCTCTAGTCCCATGAACTTTTAATCACCATGTTATAAAATACCAGTAATATTTCAGTAACACTATATTACCAAATTCAGCAATAGTTTTCTGAACTTTCCACTTAGACCATACTCTGTTTTCTCTAATCCTCCTCCATGTTGATGCTAAAGAGCTCCATCTGATTGTCTCATTTCACCATCTAAAATGCTAGGTGGATTCTTAGCACCTCTCCGAAGAGAGAGTCCAAAGTTAGTGTAGCATCCATGTAGGGAGCAATTTCCTTTTGAGTTAGGGTCCTATGTATCCCAGGCTGACCTAGATCTCGTTATGTAGCCAAAGATGTCTTTGAGCTCTGATCCTACTGCATCCACCTTCTGAGTGCTGGGATTATAGGTATATGGAACCACATCTGATTTACGTGGTGCTAAGGATCAAATCCAGGTATCTGTACGTGTTTGGTAAGTACCTTATCACCTAAGCTTTATTCCTTGCCTCATTATAATACTTCTTAGAAAGAGTTTTATCTTTCCCACAAATGTATTCTTGGGTTGAAAGAAGGTTCTATACAGCCCCAAGGGTATGTGATCACAGTGACATAGGCTCTTGTGTTAATTAGTGACAGAATCAATTTAAGGGAGGAGATGTTTGTTTTGGCTCACAGTTTCAGGCAGTGCAGACAACATAGACTATCTTAACAGGGAAGGTACGGTAGCTGAAGTACCCTGGTCTCTGCAATGAGATCTTGTCATAGTGGCCTTTTTTTTTTTTTTTTTTTTGAGGTAGGGTCTCATGCTAGCCCAGGCAGTAATGGCTTCTTAATTGTATACATGGATCAAGAAGCAGAGAGTTAGCCAGGAATTGGGATGTGTTTTAAATTTCAAAAGCCCACCCCTCAGTGACCCATCTCTACAAGCCATCCCTCCCTTACCAAAGTTTCCAAGCTTTCCAAAATAGTGGCACAATCTGGGGATCTAGTGTTCAAATACATGAGTGTGTGGGGGACAGTTCACATTCAAGCCATAATTAATCTTATGCCTAGAATGATTTGGGGCTTACTGCTTTGGGGGTCACTGCCTTGATATAATTAATTATTTCTTTGCAGTTGTATATGTAAGTGAAATATGGTAGGACAATGGAATATAAGCCAGATGTTGCAGTCTGGTTCACATTGCTAGCAGAAAAGACCCGGCCAAGAGCACCTTGTAGGAAAAAAAGTTTATTTTGGCTTATAGACTTGAGGGGAAGCTCCATGATGGTAGGAGGAAATGATGGCATGAGCAGAGGGTGGACATCACTTTCTGGCCAACATCAGATGGACAACAGGAACAGGAGAGTGTGCCAAACACTGGCAAGAAGAAGCTGGTTATAATTAAAGATTCCAGGAGGCTTTAATTCTAAAATTGCCATCAGTTGGGGACCTAGCAATCAGAACACCTAAGTTTATGGGGGACACCTGAATCAAACCACCATACCAGGGATTCTAAGCATTGGTCCATGATATGTGGCTTCTGTGTAGCCTCTCAGCAATTGGGCTTCCCAAGTCCTGCTGGACAGCTCTTCCTTGTGGCTGTTCCTTCATTTTTGTGCCACCTGTGTCATGTCAGTAGAGGATAGCTTAAATTGCACTATTGCATTCTGCTCTTAGAGGAAGCTCTGAGCAACAGCACAGAAAGAATGGGGTCAGGAATGACAGGCAGCAAACCAATGCCATGCTGACCCATTAGGGGGTGGTGTTATTGTAGGCATCTTTACAGGGCCCTTTTGCCCCTGCTAACCCACATCATGGAAGGTGACTGTCTTTTGGAAGTTACCTGTCTACTGCAGGCTAGAACAAGAGGCCTAAGGAAAGAGGAGATTGACTTACACACCCCAGCCATACTCTACATCTTCTTTGAGAACTGAGCTCTGCAAATTATGTAGCTTGTCCTGCCTATAGCTCTTTGAAATGTCTTTTTGAATACAATGTATTTTTGAGTATAGTGGAACTGTCAAGTTATAATAAAAAATAAGACATTACAGTGACCTCCAAGGGTGCTGAGTGCAAGACACTAACAATTTAATAAGTTTGGGCTTTTGGATTGACCTATGTTAATGTGTAATTTCACGCATTTTTGCATGGTAAGGGAGGTATTTAAGAATTCATTTGATTATTAGATCAATGTGAAAATGCATTATGTGCCTGTGTTGAGCATGGCCAACTGTTGACCTCTCCAATTAAGGGTACTTGGAAGGAAGATTAAATTACAATGAACAAACATTTCATGAACACTTTCCATGTGTAAGGCTCTATGCTAGGCCCTGTGGGAAATTTGCAGGTTGTGGTATTTATTCCTCTGTTTGGGATGCTTGCTACCAAGTTGGAGGAGGCAGAGATACACGTATGTGTGACTACAGTATTACATGCTATCTTAACTTATGAAAGAAAGCAGAAGAAATGTGATTTGTGAAGGTGAAATGTTAGTGGGCAGTGGCCTTGGTGGTTCCTGTCTCTTGACCAATGTACTTTCTTTGGGAACAGAACCTTAACTTGTTTCAGGAATCATGCTCTCGGAAAAATAAGCTTTCTTCCAGTTCAGGAATAAGTCTTAATGGATTGAGACTCTTCTTCAATAGTAATTCAGCTCTGGCCAATGAAACATAAAGGTAAGTTCCTGGGTTGCTTTTTCTTTTTAAACTTTTTTTCCTTTTTTGACATTTTCATACATGTAGATAATGTGTTTTGACCTTATTTCCCGAGTTACTCTCTCATATCCTTCTCCCCATCTCATTTGCACCCTTCTTTTTCCCCCATTAATCCTCATCTTACTTTCTTGTCTTTTTCATTTTTGTCTTTCCTTTTTAAAAAATATTTTATTTTTATTTATTTATTGGAGAGAGAAAGAGGAAGAGAGAGAGAATTGGTGCTCCAGGGCCTCTAGCCATTGCAAATGAACTCCAGACAAATGTGCCACTTTGTGCATCTGGCTTACTTGGATACCAGGGAATTGAACCTGGGTCCTTAGGCTTTGCAGGCAAGGACCTTAACTGCTAAGCCATCTCTCCAGCCCTCTTTTTCCTTTTTACCCATTGATTTGAATTAGAGTTGCTTGCATGATCATGGGTGGGAGGTTACTTATAGAGTGGGCAACTCACTAGTAGCTACATGACTGATGAACCTGACTCCTCTCTCCCAGTAACATTTATCTGCCATTAGCCACCCTGGGAGGTGTGGTGTGTCCTGTACCCTTCCCCTATTGATAGTGAAGTATTGACAGGCTCAGTCTTGTGCAGGGATCCACAGCTGCTGTGAATTCATGAGTGTTAAAGAACACGTGGCATCTAAAACACAACACTTTGCAGCCCTCTTCTCATCCTCCTGGCTCCTATTTCTGTCCTGTCTTCTGTGAGGTTCCCTGAGCCTGGAAGGGGGTGCTTTAGATGTCCTCTTGGAGGCTGAACACACAGTAGACACTTATTCCCTGCAATTTTGCCAGCTACACATCTCTGCATTAACCACTGTCCTTTGTAGTAAGAAACCTCTGTGATCAAGGCTTCCAGCAGTACTGATCTACAGGAACAAAGTCTGGGTGCCTTTTGAGAGGTTTTTCTTACAGCACAGGAGAGAGCTTTCTGGAGAAGAGCACAGATTAGAGCCTTGTTGCTGTCCTGGCTCCATTGCTTACTGTATGTCATGTTGCTTATTCATTCTCCCTCTATTTCCACATCTGTTAAAGGAGGTTAATGTCAGCATGCACCTAGTGAGATTGAGGATCAAGACTAGCTATATATAAAGCATTAATACACAATAAATGGTAATGCCATTATCACTATTTTAAGGGGAGATGTTAATAAGTTGTGGCCTCTTTAAATTACTATGAATATCTATATCTGGATATGTGACTTTTATACCTCCCACAGTTACCTCGTGCCTATCACTTTGCTGGTCTGAGGATGACAGACCAAAAGAACAAAAACTATCAAACCATGATGCAATCACCAAGCCTCTGAGCCTATAGTCTCACTCTATCTCTAGACTCCTTATATGACATGAGCTATTTCTTTCTGTATTGTTTAAGGTCTTTCAATCAAAGTTGTATATTATTGACAGTCAGAGGTACAATTTAACCTCTATAGTGACTTCCTAGTATGTGTGAACTAGAGTTCCCAGAAAAAAGCCACACCTCTGTTGAATGTTTTTAAAGGGTGATTGATTAGAACTGCATGATGGTGGAGAATTGGAATGTTGTAGACCCAGAGCCACATTATTTTGGGTTAGTTTTAGCCCCTTCATAGCCACTACTTTCCCATTTCTGTGGCTAACCTTTCAACCATCAGGTAAAACCTTTGTATATTAACTTTGTAGGCCACTAGCTTCTACCAATCCAAATGGTAAACGTGTCATCATATGACATCTGACACATATAGCAGAGTTTTTCTGCAATCTACTGACCTAATTTCTCTACCAATGTGCCAGAAAATGGCTTGTTTTATTACTTTCTTTTGTCTTTAGATTATAAAAATTCATGTACTATTTTCATGTTGGAACATATCATTTGGGCCAAACTGAACCCATGCTCCTGAGCCACTCATATTTGGCTCAGAACAAAAACATTTATTTATTTGTTTGTTTGAGACAGTGAGAGACAGAGAGAAGAGGCACACATAGAGAATGGACATGTCAGGGCCTCCAGTCACTGCAAATGAATCCAGATGCATGTGCTACCTTGTGCATCTGGCTTATGTAGGTATTGGGGAATTGGACCTCGGTCCTCTGGCTTTGCAGACAAATGCCTTAACTACTAAGCCATCTCTCCAGCCCTAAAACATATCTTTTATTCTCTTTGAGGTGAGAGCTGTGTTTTGTGCTGACGTGCATGTTGCAGAGTTCCTCAGTCCTGTGTGCCTTCCAAGTCCCACAGATATTCTGGCTGTATCCTCCTAGATGTGGGCTGCCTCAGATCGGGCAGAGCAGGTGCTGACATCAGTCCCTGGCCACTTGCTGCAACTCCCTGTAGTTCTGGCCTTACTGAAAATATGACTAGATGGCTTTGTAAAAACAGAGGTTTCCAGGGTCTCTTTAAGTTCAAAGATGCTTATGATGTTCACAAGTGCATCAGTCAGTGTTCTCTAGAGAAACAGAAAGAGCAGTTATGTGTGATGATATGAGATATACACCCAAAGAGGTCTGTCATGAGGACTTGGCACACACAGTTATGGAGGCTGAGAAGACCTGCTTTAATCTGGAAATCTGAGAGCCACCCAAGACTTAGGAAGCAGGGGAACTAATAGTGTGAATCTTCTACCAAGGGTAGGAGAAGACTCATAGTCTAGCTTTTTGGAAACAAAAAAGAGTAACCTCTTCTCGCCCCTCCTCTACTGTCCTATTCCTCAAGCCCTCAGCAGATTGGACGATGGTGAGGGCAGTCTACTCTTCTGAGTCTAGCAGTTCACATACTAATCTTCCCTAGAAACAACAGCAGGGACGCACTTAGAATAAAACCACTCTGGGGACTACTGGTACATTCAGGATAACACAAATTAACCCCAGGGTGAGAGACCTGTTTTGAGATCAGTTTCAAATTTACAGGTGATACTATACTATAATTTCTCTTACAAAATGTAATAATTAACATTTTAATAAGTAATTTTCTTTGATTACAGGTAATTATATAGACACAGGCTTGGAACAATTGTTTACTAAAGTTCTTCACAGAAATAAATTCTAGGCTATATTTTTATCATTTTTTATAGTAACGTTTACCTAAAATTTACTTAAATTTCCAAAACTAAGGTAAAGATGGGGAGAGTAAATTTAAGGAAACGCTTTAGGACATGAACATGTGTTATTTGATAAAAGCCACACTCATCTTATAGAATATATTTGTATTAAATTTGAGCCCTTGCCAGTTACACATTTACAAATATCATAGATTTTCAGATTATTTAAAGGTAGAGAAATATATCAACCTTTGAATCCTTAAAAGTCAAGCCATGGGTTCATCTCTTGTGCCATTTTAAGACTGATAGCAGGATACTAAAATATTACAGTCAAGAAACACTGAGGTCATGTGAAGTTTCAGCAGGAAAAGGTGCTGGGATCAATTACAAAGGTCTGCCTAGAGGTGTGAATAGAGGCAGTGGCCATACTGTGTTTCTGCAACTTAAGACTTGTTGTTTCTGCGTACCATACAAGTGGAGCAATGTAAGGCCTGGCTCCATTATTATAGCTATTTTTAAGATCATGATAAATTTATTTGATCAATGTCTACACATTGAGCACCTCTAGTATGTAAAGCACACTGTTAGACATTGGGGGAAATTTAAAAATGAATTAGACATGGGTCCAATCCATAAAGAATATCAAGTCTCATGAAAAAAGATGGTGTGTGGGTGTGTTTGGGGAAACTGATAAAATGCAGCAAGAAAGAAACCCTTAAGGGAGAGACCTACAGACACATCCAAGGTGGAGAAGTTGGAGAATGTGCTTTTGCTGAATGTGCAGCGTGTGGACCAAGCATGCTGGTGAGGGGAGGGGCTGGGCCTGAGGCAGCTGTGATGTCAGTAGGTCAGTTCATCGAGACACAAGGGGAAGCGATTTCAAACAGTGACGCGAATGAGCAAAGCACCCGAGTGGAAAGCCGAAAGCTCTGGGTGACTGAGTGGCTGATGAAAGCCCGTAGCTGCTGCTTATTCTGGTTTTCCCTACAGAGTGAGCAGGTCGCCTGCGGGCTTCCTTACACTGTGGTGCTGATGTGACATTCATTCCTATAAGGTTTGTTTGGGCCCGGGAAAGCTCGCTCTTAACAAAGATCATTTTTCATCACCATGTGAGGAGCAACAAACAAATGTCTTAAGAGTAAAGGTGAGGTCTTGCTGACACCTCACCCTGTATGTTTTCGTGGTAAACCTGAGGGAATTAAAAAAGGCTTCATCTTTATGTCTTAATCACATGCAATCAAGTATTGCCAATGAAAGACACTCCTGACATCATACTCTTTCATTCCACAAATAAGACAAATATCCTCAACTCATCGCTGAGCTGGGCAGTAGCTGTTGATGTGTTGAAAATATTAGGAAAAGAAATCTGACTAAAATCAAAGCAGAGGATTACTAGTGACACGCTTTTATGCCAGTAGCCTATATATGTACAAATGTGAGGCAGGGTTTTGTTAACTTTACTTAAGAACACTTTGCAAATCAAATCAATGCTGTTAGCTTTGCTAGAATAATAATACAGCAGTCCTGCCCTATTACCCAGTTTTGCTTCTTGTGGTTTAAGTTACTTGCAGTCAATTATTGTCTGAAAATATGAAATGTAAAATTATGTATGTTGAGAGCAAGACTCCATTCACAGAACTTTGACAATAGTATAGTTTTATGACTAGTTTCCTTCTTTGTTATTATTGTCAATATCTTACTGTATCAAAATTATACATTAAACTTTGCCATAGTTATATGTGTATAAGACCAGCCAGAATATTAAGTATGTGGGGTTTGGTACTATCCATGATTTCGGGCATCCAATAGAGCTACAGAACATATCCTTTGCAGGTATGGGGGGTGGGCGGGGGACTACTGCAGAGATAAAATAACAAAAGTGAAGGTTTTTTAAGGCAAATGCATAAAGCTTTAAAGAGCCAGTCCAAGAAACACCAAGAAAGAGATTTGTCAACAAGATATAGAATGCAAGTTTAGAGTTATGGAAGAAAACCGACTGGCCTAAACATCTATGAAAAGCTGTGAGTACGTAATGAACTTGGATGCTGATGGGCTCCAAGACCTTCACTCACTGCTTGGCTTCCGACTGTCCTCTAGGCAAACCGAAGAAGGAGAAGGTGAGTCGAGGCCAGGGAGGTAATAAAGTGCTAGTTACAGCCAAGGCCACCACAAGCAGGCTTGGCTTTGCCATCCTCTCTGTCACTCACGCTCCCTTCCCGTTTCCATCCCCATGCCTTTCCCTGGAGTTTTGATGGGCAGCCTCGGTCTATTTTTATTTACTATATTTAGTAAGTTTGATTATGCACGGCCTAAATTCAGATCTGAACCAACGATCCAGATTTTCATTTGCAAAAAGAGCTTTTTCTTTCCTATGGTTTACAGCAGAGACTGAAGCTCTGACTTATTTTTTGCTAGCCAATGGCTCATTTTGCTGCAGACCCTTACCGTTGTCTTCCGGAAGGCACACCATGCACATCTGTCCAGGCTGGTTCCTTCCTGACATTTAGGCCTCTACACAGATGCTGCTTCTTTTTCCAGAAGGATATAAAAATGGAATCAGTATGTGGTCTTCCTAAATAGGCTTCCTTTCTTGAGTACAATGTACCTTAGACTCATCTATATTGTCAAATGTGTAAGAAATTCTTCTTAGATTTTTTTAACTTGTTATTTCAGTTTTTATTACTTTATTTGTAGCATACAAAGAAATTGGGAATGGGTTCTATTGCATCATTTTCATGCACTGATGCCATTATTCCTTGTTACTTATTTCTCTACTGTACTTTCTGCCCCTCTTTTCCCCTCTTGTGGGTTCCCTTTGCGACTTCCAACTAGTCCTGCTTTCACATTAGCATCTCTGTTTGCCTTCTTCCTCTCTTTAGACTTCTTCAACACACACACGCACACACACGCACACACACACACACACACACACACACACACACACACACACACCAAATCTAGATGCTGCATAGGAGAGAAAACACATGATATCGTGATATTTGCTTTTCTGAGTAGGGCTTACTTTGTTTAATATGATGATCTCCAGTTCCATCTACTTTCATCTTTTTCATTATTGAATGTTGTTCAGTTTTTGATGCTGACTATAGTTTATTAATTAAGTGACGTTTTAGTTGTTTCTACTTTTTGATGATTACAAATAAAACTGCTATAATATTCAGTTATAGTTTAGAGTGTGATTATAAGTTTTCCTAGGAGGGACACTACTGGGTCATGTGCTAGGTAAATATTAATAAAAGAAATTGTCAAAGTATTTTCCAAAGTGTTTGTACCAGAGTCTTGGTAACTCATATTTTCAGTATCAGTTAGCATTATCAGGTTTTTCTTTTATTAAATTTTAATTGTCCTGGTAGGTATAGTATAACTCATGGCTTTAATTTGTACTTAATGAGTAATGAAGATGAATTATTGAAAATATTTTTATTTATTTATTTATTTGACAGAGAAAGAGGGAGGGAGGGAGAGAGAGAGTGAGAGAGAATGGGCACACCAGGGCCTCCAGCCCCTGCAAACGAACTCCAGATGCGGAGTTGCGTGTGCCCCCTTGTGCATCTGGCTAACATGGGTCCTGGGGACTTGAACCTGGGTCCTTTGGCTTTGCAGGCAAATGCCTTAACCATTTAAGCCATCCCTCCAGCCCTGAAGATGCATTTTTATGTACTTATTTTCTATTCTTCTTTTTTCTTTTCATCATTGATTTATTTTCTTGTTATTAGGAGACTATTATGTCACAACTTTTTTTTAATATCACAAGTGCTTAAGCCTTAGATATGACATTTTCTTCTGTTCAGATTTGTGGTTTCCAAATAAGTTCATCTCCATGGGTGACTTTTGTTTTCATTCTCACAATGTATTTCAAAAATCATAAGTTCTTTTTAAAATAATATTTACTTAATTAATTTACTTAGAGAGGAGGAGGAGGAGAGAGAAAGAGAATGGGTGCACTAGGGCCCCTCCTGCTACAAACAAACTCCAGATGCATGTGCTACTTTGTGCATCTGGCTTTAAGTGGACACTAGGGAATCAAACCCAGGCCATCAGGCTTTGCAAGCAAGTGCCTTTAACCACTGAGCCATCTCGACAGCCTATAAGTTTTTAATTTTGATGAAGCACAATTTATCTTAATTAGTTAATCAATTAATTTGGAAACAAAGTCTCACTATGCAGCCCAGGCTGGCTTGAACTTGTGGTCATCATGTCTCTGCCTTCTGAGTGCTGGAATTACAGATATCCATCACCACACCTAGCCATTATTTTCTTTTTTCATTGAAGGTTTGGCATTATGTCTATAAAAACAAAAAAATCTTTAAATCTTTGTTTAACCCAAGTCTCAAGTGTTTTTCTCCTATGCTTTATCCCACAAGCTTTATGCCTTCGGGGTTTGCATTTACATTAGCAATTTCTTTTGAGTTAATTTTTATGGCTGCTGTGAGACATGGATGAATTTTTTTTAATGATTGCATGGTGATAGCCATTCATTTCTGTGTCATTTTTGGAAGAATTTCACTTCTCTTGGCAATGTTGCAGAAAAACAATTGACCCTGTGCGTCAGGTTCTGCTTGCTCCCTGATACTCTGCTACCCTCAGCCCTGTGGGCTTTGACAATGGCAGTGCTGCAGCCCATACATCTTATAATCAGGTGGATTTTATTTATCTCTTCCAGAAAAATGACCAGTGTCTGAAATTTGGTTATATTATTGACGTTTGCAAGGAGACATCAAACCATGAGACTCTGGAACTATGAAAGCAGGGAATTTGGACCTATGCCATTCTCTTAATTTCCAAAGCTAAGTACAGTGCCTAACACACAATAATTGCTTAATAAGTTGTTTGGGAAATTAGTCAGAGTTCTCTAGAGGAACAGAACTGATAGAATGGGGTGTATTAAAAGGGGGAATTTATTGGATTAGTTTATGGTGTGTCCAACAATAGCAGTCTATAGGCCTGAGGATCAAGACACCTGGTAGCTGCTCAGTCCACATGACTAGATGCCTCAGCAGTCCCAATCCAGCCAACTGAAGGCCTGGAGGGTTCCTGGAGAGCCACTGGTCTTTGGAAGGCTGAGGAAACTTGGTTCCATGCTGAGGAAGGATAGCTGGACACAGCAGATGCACATGCAAGTGAAGGCACTCACCAGGAGCAGTGCCTGCAGCCAGGTGGGAGGGAGGAGCTTTCCCCTTAGGGCTTCCTCACATAAAGCCCACCACCAGGAGGGCTGCCCACCCTGGAGGAAAGAATCTGGAGAGAGGACTTCCTCCTTCAGTCACTCTTTCCTGGAAGCTACCTCAGAGAACCACTCAAGTGGGATGTCTGTGGATTCCTAAACAGATCAAATTAACAACAGAACTTAACCATCACAAGCAGGAAGTTAAGAAGTATTTAAGTTGAGGATTTGAGGGAATTTGTGTTTGGGAGAAGAAAGATCACACTGTTTTGTGAAGAGAAATGAATGATAAAGGTTTGTCTTGTACTGTTGGCGTGGAAGATAATCGCTCTTTAGGTCATAGCACATGTCAGTATAACCTCAGGCTTCTTTTCAGACTCATCTGTAGGCTCTATGAACTATTTCATTTAGTAATTCATCAAACACTCACCTAGCACTCATTACATCACAATTACCAGAAGCAAGTAAAACAATAAGAATAGTGATAGGGCTAGAGTGATGTGGGTTTCCAGTTTCCATGGGCCTTTAAGGATGTGCTTTGCAGCAAGCTACCCCAGTTTTCCTTTTGTATTCTAGGGCTGGTTTAGTGGAGTCTCAGTTTGGGGTACCAGTGAGGACCATTACGTGACTATTAGGGGATGAGACCTTCTCTAGATTTCCCACTTACCACCCTTCACCTGTCCTGGTGGTAGTGACAATGATGTCCTCCAACTTTCACATATTAAAAGGAAACTTCCCTTGCCCACAAGACATATGGAAACACATTTTGTGTAATGGTGGATGTTCATTTTTAATAATTAATTGGTGGATTTTGAGATACTTTGTGATGATATTTGGGCTCAGATAAGAGACAAACATGAGTCTTTTGCTCCTGTATATGAGTGGGCCTGGGGTGCCCTAAACATGAGTGCATCAGAAAGCAAACAGAAAAAAAAGCATTCATTTTGGTGATATGTAGCCAGTGATTTCTTTGAGTAGCATCACTTTTTTTGTCTATTTCAACATGGACATACACACAGACACACATTTATACACAGACACACACACATCTCCTTTGTTGCAGTAGGAAGCTGGGATTCAAGCAGAGTCAGGAGAAGGCATTGCTATTGTAAAACACTCATCTCAGCATATGTTCCAGGCCAAGCTCTCCAAACCTTCGACCACTTAGTTCCCCTCATCGCTGAGGATGCTGAGGCCCAGGCATTGGGGAAGGGACTGTGAAGAAATACATCGAGATATGAAATTCTCAAGAGAAAATTTAAGTATCATCTTCTACTAAATTAGGTATGCCACTATGTGTTGGAGAAAAGGCATTTATCTCTCACCTGACAAGTTGCCTGATGTTACTGGGCTGTGGCCATGTCAAGTTACCCTCAACCTCTGACTACCTCTCTCTTCGGTTTTGTAGGCACTATACTTGTGTCTTCTTGCAAAGCAGGGGACTGGACTTGGCAGGATCTCTCTTCAGGTGATTTTCTGGTAAAGGCTTGTTCATATAAGATGAAAGGAATTGGAACTTGAGCTACTAGTTTATGTGGTTCTTGCACTCAAAATAAATACCTGAGTTACAGAGCAAAGAGCGGGGGGAGGGGGGGCGAGGAAGAAGAAGAAAGAGAGCCAGTATTTGCTGCGTACCAGTCATCTAAACTGTTAAAGTCTTGCACATGCTATGTAAATCCTTACAAAATTCCAGCAAGGTATATAATTTTGTTTTATTTTTTCAGATGAGAACATCAAAGCTTGGGCCAGCTAAATAATTTCTCTAGTTGGTTGGCATGCTTGTGAGTGCTTGGCCTGGTCTCTCAGAGGCCTGTCTTATTTCACTTGCTTTGCATAACTTGACTGTAACAAGGAAGGATGGGAGTAAGGACTCCTTGCTCTCAGAACAAAATCAAGGTCTAGCTCTCTAGGGCGTAATTGGTTATGATGACTTGCTCACATAGCACTACAGCTCACCTGTAGTTTTTCATGTACAAGGTCTAAAATCTTCAAGGATAATAAATCTCATTTTCCCATCTCTGTCAAATAATTCTTGGCTTGGTTACCTGACCTTTTTCTTCTAACTGCTCAACATGATGCTTAGGATAAAAGCCTTAAAGAAACATCATATGTTTGGTAAAATCTTCCTTTCAGTAAGGAAATCAGGAGTGATGGTATATAATAGTTTTACTTTGGAGTTGACTTCATTTGTGGACTTTTGAGTAGGTATAAGGAAGGGGCCTTTTTCCAGAAGCATTTGTTGTTTCCATCTCAGTGAGGCAAGTTCTTTGGATCACACAAAACTCTGTAAAAGTTCTAAAGAGAAACAAGTCTTAACTTTCATGATCTATAATCTTATGAGTCTCAAGAAGTAATTTACAGGACTCATGATTTGGGTGTTTAGAGTAACTGCTCCATATGGATTTTCCTCAGTGAGGGAAAGGTGAAGAGATCATCTCTAGGTTCTAGGTGTGCAGGTGAGAAAACTGAACAGAAGAGACAAAACGTGGCTTGGCCTGGACTCACAGTGCTCACTTCCCTTTGTGGGACTCAGAAAGTGCTCTTTCAGAATCCGATTGTCATAGACTGAACTCTGCTTAAGGGATCTTAAAACATTGAGTCCATAATCTGAATGCAGGTCTTCTTAGACAGGAAGAGACTTGGTAGATGCCTCTCCTCTTAGAAAATGTAGATACTGAAAACTTAAAACAGGGGTAGTCAAGAGCCCTAGTGGTGTAACATCTGCTGATGTCTGGATAAATGTATATGCTATGCTTATCAAACTGCCCAGTAAGCACTTCTCTTAATATTCATACCCTTATATTAATGCTACTCTCACTTTGGGTAGAGAATCTTCTCTTTTCAGATGGCAGTGACCTTGGGACAACTCAGAAAGTATCATAGTGCTGGAAAGAAGTGACTGGGGTACTGAGTAACATCTCGATCACACCTTCCAAGGCTCAGGGTCTAATGCGGAAGAGGTGGCGGAAAGAATGTAAGAGCCAAAGGAAGTGTAGGACTCCTTACAACGTCCTCTCTCCAGACGTAAAAAGGCCTGGATATCCATGACTTCATAGTGCCTGACACTACCTGCACAAGACCATGATAAGAGGAGGAAAAGATCATGACACCAAAATAAAAGACAGACTGATTGAGATGGGGAGGGGATATGATGGAGAATGGAATTTCAAAGGGGAAAGGGGGGGAGGGAGGGTATTACCATGGGATATTTTTTATAATCATGGAAAATGTTAATAAAAATTGAGAAAAAAAAAAAGAAAATGTAGACTTAGGGGCTGGAGAGATGGCTTAGCAGTTAATACACTTGCCTATGAAGCCTAAGGACCTAGGTTCAATTCCCCAGGACCCATGTAAGCCAGATGCACAAGGTGGTGCATGTGTTTGGAGTTTGTTTGCAGTGACTAGAGGCCCTGGTGCACCCATTTTCTCTCTCTCTCTGTCTGCTTCTCTCTCTCTCTCAAATAAATAAATAAAAATAAAATATATAAAAAACTAAATTTAATCTGAGCCTGGAGATTTTATATATGTATATATATATATATATATATATATACACACACATATATATATATATATATGTGTGTGTGTGTGTGTGTGTGTGTGTGTGTGTGTGTGTGTATTCTTTCCAAAAGAAATGATTCTCTAAATCCAGGTTGTCCCCTGATCTGAAGCATGTTTGGTTCACTGGCACAACCATCTGAATGTCATGTTGTAGCTCTGCAGAGCAGAGCAAAACGCATTGCCTCACAAGCCAGTTATCTCTTCACATACACCTATGCAATCTTGAACACACACCAAACTTCATGAAAGAGTGGCTGACATCTTCTTTAGGTCCATGCTTATTTAGTTAGATGCTATTAGCATTGACAGAGGCAATTGAAAGCCTTGTTTATTCATTAGAACAATTTGAGGGCTATAATTTCTTGATCTAAAAATTAAAAAAGGTAATGGTACTTCTGGTTTATTAAAACACTTTTTTAGGGAGCTTTACCAACATCAATGACAGAAAATGACTTTAAGTAACAGATGCTTTATGGGTCTTCACTGAAGTACCAACATAAGCCTAATCATGGAAGGATTGGCTGAGCTAAAATATAAATGAATGTAAAACAGCTAACAGATGTGATTGATTTTAAGAGGCCCCAGAAGGAGGCTCATGCAATTATAGTGAGAGGAACTGGCTGATAAGAATAAGTAATCCAGCATTTTCTTAAGGGCTGGTCAGAAAGGGCCATGTTTGTAGGATTTTTATTGAACATTTTTACTGCACACATCCTGATTATAAAAGTATTACCTAATTGCTGTAGAAAAACTGAGTAGAAAAGGTAAAGGAAACAAGTTACTCCGTAATTGCCATTCCATGAAGATTATTTCAACTGACATTATAGAATATGTCTAATGTTTGCCAAAATGTTTAAGAATATTTCACAGCTTTCTTCTTTTAGTTAACACCATTACAATAATTATTGAAAACTTTTCAGTTGCATTTCTTGAATATAGTACTGTTTAATAATATGAATATTTGTGTTTTCATAATAGTATTATTACTCATAATACAAGTATAATTTTTAAATCAAAATGCTGTGGGGAGTACTCTCACAAAACATTGTTACATCATATCTATAGTCATTTGCTTAGAGTAAATGCTTAGAGGCACATTTACCTTGCTAAAGTATATGTACATATTTAAGGTTCCAAATGCCTATTGTTAGAATGCATTCCTGAAAATGTATCAACTTCCTTATTTACAAAGTATGAAGAAGTGCCAACTTCACTACATGGTTTTCTAATCCTCAGCATTTAAATATTTGAAGTTAAAATATTAAAGCTCATTTTTATTCAAACTTCCTTGATCACTAGGTTTCTTTTTTAAATTTTAGAAATTAGTGAACAATGAAAAGTTGGTCATACCTATAACTACTCCATCACTGTCTACAGAGGCCTGGGTAGGCTTAAATATAATGTTAGGTCATATGAAAGTAATAATTCAAGCTCTAGATTTTATTGGGGGCAAATCAAATGAAAGAAATATAGAGCCATCATTTTTAAAAAATTGAATACAATTAGGTATTTTTATTCTATTTCAACTTATTTAATTTAATCATCAGTTTTTGTTTTAAAATTTTTCTTCTATGATTCTTCTGTTTAATAGAAAAGAATAGAACAGTAATAGAATTTAATCATAGAATATTATTACATTTTTGCCTGTAACTCTTCCTATATCCATTTGTTCACTGCATTGTGGTACTTGGAGGTAGACTGCAGGGAAGCAAAGGGCTGAGAAAATGTGCTCCTGAGCAGAGGTTCAAGCCTGGCTGGAATCAGAACAGCTGAGGCATCCGTTTGGCAAATAAGTCAGAGCATTTTTGCAAATGGAAAGTCAACTTAAAAAAACTATTTTGTAGGGCTGGAGTGATGGCTTAGTGGCTAGCATGTTTACCTGCAAAGTCAAAGGACCCAGGTTCCGTTCCTCAGGACCCGCATAAGCCGGATGCACAAGGCAGTCTAGAGTTTGCAGTGGCTAGAGGCCCTGGTGTGCCCATTCTCTCGCTGCCTGTCTCTGCCTTTTTCTCTTCTTTCTCTCTATCTCTCAAATGAATAAATAAAAATAAAATATTTTGTATATTTATTTATTTATTTATTTATTTATTTATTTGAGAGACAGGCAGAGAAAGAGAGTAAGTATGGCCACATGAGGGCCTCCTGCCACTGCAACTGAACTCCAGACACATGTGCGTCTGTGTATCTGGCTTTCCATGGGTACTGGGGAATAGAACAGGACCATCAGTCTTTGCAAGCAAGTGCCTTAACCACTGAGCAATCTCTCCAGCCAGAAAGGCAACTTTTTATCTTTCTGGATTGAAAAACAATTTTCATTGTCTATATTCATTCTACATAGTGCTATGTTACATAAGGACATTTCATGCAGGCATATATTGTATATTGAGCACATTTCTCTCAAACCCTTCATCACTTCTTTCTCCCCCTCATTAATCCCTTGTTTTCTGAGACAGCTCTGCTTCTACTTTTGTGTCATGTACAAATGCATGATTTTAAGTATCTATACAAAATGTAGGAACTACATGTGAGAGAAAACATGTATTCACTTTCTGAGACTGGCTTAGTTCACAGGCCAAAATATTCATATATATATATGTGTGTGTGTGTGTGTGTGTGTGTGTGTGTGTGTGTGTGTGTGTGTAAATATATCACATTTCAATCTCTATTGTTAAAAACTTATGTGGTCCCATAATTTAGCTATTGTGGTACAGATATCTGTGGTATGTTGAATCATTTGTGTTAATACCCAGTTGGAATGTAGCTAAGTCACATGGTAGAATCACTTTTAGCTTTTTGAAGAACTTATATAATGATTTTCATAATAGCTGGACTAGTACACATTCCCAGCAAAGTATATGAGGATTCTCTTTGGCTCACACCTTTGCCAGCATTTCTTTTTTATTTTTATTTTTTCCTTTTGAGTGTGTGTGTGCGTATCACATAAACATGCATATACACATGCATTCATAATGTGTATATGCATGTTTATGTATGGTGTATGTGGTGGCCAGAGGACAACCTCAGGTGTCATTGGCAGTTATACCATGCATTTCTTTTCAAGACAGGTTCACTTATTGGCCTGGAGCACACTGATTACTCTGGACTGGCTAGCCAGTGAGTTCCAGGGATCTACTTTCCTCTGCCTCCACAGTATGGGATTATAGATATTTCACAGTAACATTTATTATTATTATTATTAACTTTATGACTGCCATTTTAACTGGGATAGGATATAATCTCAAGATAGTTTAATTTGCATTTCTGATGATTAGTGAGGTTGAACATGTTTTCATATATTTATTGCTCATTCAAATTTTATCTTTTGGGAACTGTCTATTCATTTTGTTAATTTATTGATTGTATTGTTTGAGTTCTTATTGTTTACTTCTTAAATTCTTTATATATTGTAGATATGAATCTCTGGTAAGATGTATAGCTAACAAAGATGTTCTCCAATCCTGAAGGCTATCTCTTCACTCAATTAACTTTTCTGTGCATCCTTTTCATGTGATGAGGTCCCATTTGCCAATTGTTGGTGTTGTTTCCTGAGCAACTAGAGTCCTATACAGAAAGTTCTTGCTAATGCCTACATCTTAAATTGTTTTCCCTGCTTTTTCTTCTAATATTTTCAGAGTTTCAATCATTAATGGGTTTTATCTATTTCTGTAGGGTGAGAGATAAGGATTTATTTTCATTCTTGTACATGTGGATATTCCACTTTTCCAGCACCATTTGTTGAAGGGGCCAGATAGACACCATCTTAATATCTGATATAGTTCATGTAGAACTTAAAGGAGGCATTGAGCACTCTACGGGATGTGAAAATGTGTGATTATGGGTCATGTTTGTCATGACTAAGAGCTGAATGGTTCTTGCTGGGGTTGGGAAAAATAGTTGATATGTTTTTGCTACAGGTCTTTGGCAAGACTCTATCAGACTAAGTATGGTAAGCCCACTTTATACTCACTTTTCCTAGCCTACTTCTTTTCTTTATCCATAATTAATCCCATCTGCCAGTCTCCCCCAGCAAGGTAGTGCTGAGGAAGGACCAGGCCAACTGGTTCCTCCCAAGGGGTTGAGGAGGAGGGTGAGTGTCGACAGGCCAGGAACAAACCACTGAGCCGGGAGTCTTGTCGAAGCAGGAACTCACTTTATTGTTACAGGTGGTGTTTATATAATGTTGAGAACGAAGGTGGGGATTTTAGGATGGGGTGAGGTGTAAGGGCCAATAGCATACCGCGACCTTTGAGATGATTGGCTCTAAGCTCGTGCGCGTGTGGGAATTCCAACTCCTATGTGGAAGTTAAAGGCCAGAGGCCATTTGGTGCCCTGCTGAGTCATAGCTGGCTGGAGGCAGTTCACCAAACTTTAGCTAGGCTCAGGAAGTTCCACCAGGCCTCATGTCCAGGCCTCTCAAGGCCCAACATCTCCCCCTTTTGTTTTGTAAGAGCATTAGTCACCATGGCCCCTGTCTTAGGTTGTCCCCCTCTGGGGATCTTACCCGTCACTGGGTACCAGGTGTTTAACTCGCTGAGAACCCACTTCATGGCCTGTCTTAGGTTGTCTCAGTCAGTCTGAGATCTTACCCATCATCGGTTACATGGAGGGCAGAGGAGGTGGCAGTGGGTCATCTGAAGAACTTAATTCCTGAGTTGCCAGCCTGTGATAATGGATCTCAACCCAATGGATTTTTATTGCCTCTAGCTGCTGGTGAATGAATTGTGTAATTTTGTTAATTACACAAGGCCCGACAGTGAGGATAAGGAGAAGGAGAAGGAGGGGCCCAAGTAGGGGGAAAAGGTAGGGTAAGAAGCCATGTAAGCCCATCCACAGTGGGTTGTCTTGAAGGTCCCGCCATCTCCTCTCCAGGTCCTCTTGAAGCCTTTTGATCTTGTCCTGAATGATTCCCGATCTATTGGCAGAGAAACAGCATTTTTCCTGTAAAAACAAGCATGTGCCTACCTTTTTGGCCGTTAATAGGTCTAGTCCCCTCCTGTTTTGTAGGACTACCTCAGCCGGGGAATACTAGCTGTTGTTGGAGATCAAGGATAGTGTTGGACATGGCTTTTATGTCACTGATCAACTGGAGAGAGAGCTTTCTGTGGAGATGGACTTCCATACCCATCCCTGCTGTCCCAGTGGCCATGCCTGTGGTTATTCTCAACCCAACAAGTAGGGTTGTATGGGCAACTGTAGTTGTATCATTGGTGATTACTGCAAGCAGCCGGGAAGGCCCAGATCAGAGGCAAAGCCAGCAATCCTCCACAAGGGAGGGAATTGTTTGGTTTAGCAGGGTGAAGGCCATTTTAGGAACAGTCCTCAGGGCTGGGACACTCCCTGGAGGGGTGATATCAGTGTCCCCTTGTTGGGGTAAATATTTTAGGTCCCTCGCTAGTATCTAAATGGGTCTTTTCTCATCTTGAGGGAAGACACATCCAAACCCTCTCCCTGCTGTGAGGAGTGGGTCTGGTCCTCTCCAGGCCCCAGTCAATGGGTCTCTCCATTTGACCTTGATTGAGCTGTATGTGACAGAGGATGACCAATGTTTTTGAAATGGAGACATTTTTTTATTTCTAGAAAAATTTAAAATATTTAAGGTGAATAATGCTTTCTTTAGCTGATCATGGGGCGGGGGGTGTAGTGATTCTCCCTTTTGGTTTTGTAATTGTGATTTAAGTGTTTGGTTATATCTTTTAATGATAACTTGGCCTTGAGGGTTATATGGAATGCTTGTGGCATGTGTAATTTGCCACATCTGGAGGAAACTTGTAAAGTTTGACTTACAAAGCAGGGGCCATTATCTGTTTTTACTTGATCAGGCAGCCCGAGAGTGGCAAAACATTGAAGTATATGACTAATGGCATGTTTAGATTTCTCCCCTGCATGTGCAGATGCCCAACAGGAACAGGAGAAAGTATCAACTGATAAGAAGATATATTTAAGTTTTCCAAAGGGGGAATAATGCGTAACATCTATTTGCCAAAGATGGTTGGGGCGAAGGCCCTGAGGGTTACTCCTGGAAGTTTGGAGGGGGGAACCTGGAGGAAGGGTTGGAAAGACTTGTATGTCCTAATAATATTTTTAAGATTTTTATTTGGTATTTAGGGGAATCTTTGTTTAAGGCCTCTCCAGTTGGTATGGGTTAGGGAATGAAATTGGATAGCCTCTGAGACAGTGTGACAGTGAGCCACAGAGGCCAATTGATTGGCCAAGCTGTTTCCTTCAGACAGGAAACCTGGTAAATTTTGATGGCCTCGAAGATGTTGTAAGAAGATAGGGTGGACTCTTTGTTTGAGTAGGGCATGAGCCTGGATCATTAAGGGGGATATAGGGTTGGAATCAAGTCTAATGTGAGCTTCAATAAGATTGGGCAGTAGGTTTACCACATAGAGGCTGTCAGAAAATAAGTTGAACGGCTCCTGAATAGTATGTAGAGCCAGAACAACTGCAAAAAGCTCTTTGTACTGTGCTGATCCCTTTATTTCCTGAGAGATAGACTTGATGGGCTCAGGTTTGACCCCCAAGTTAAAGGGGGGATACACAACCAGGGAAGCCCCCAGGCATCCCCCATCTGTAAAGGCAATGAGGAAGTCAGGGTGGGGTTGAGGTAGGAAAAGCCTGGGGGGGGGGTCTCCACTCCAACCTGGAAAAAGAGCTCATCCACTTATGAGGGCCATAATGGCAGCGATGGTACCCAGGAACCCTTCAAGTGCCATAGCAACCCTTATATTATTTCTTTGGAGCCAAGTGAAATCAGTTATCTTATATGGGGTAATAATGGAGTGAGGGTCAATACCAAAGAGTCTAATGGCAGTTTCCCTTCCTTTATTGCTGCAACCAGCTACTTGGTTACTTAAAGAATAGACCCCAGGGGCCCCACTGATTGAGAGGTGAATCCACTGAATAGGCTCACCAAAAGGGCAGTGGTCAGGGTCTCCCCAGGGAAAAGGTAGAGGGAAAGAGGGAGATCAGGGTCGAGTTGTTTGAGATTAGAGTTATCTATGGCCTCCTGGACTCTATGGAGGACTTGTCTCTGCCCAGGTGCTAGGGTTACTTGGGACGAAAGATTAAGGCCCCTTAGTAGGTCAAACAAGGGGGATAATTCCTCAGTGGTTATAGGTATCCAGGGCCCCATCCAGTTAATTTCTCCCAAGAGCTTCTGGAGATGAGGCAAGGTGTAAGAATCCTGAATATAAAGTTGTGGTTTAACCAGTGAAACTGTATCTAGGGTAAGGATTGAGCCCAAGATCTTAAAGGGAGGCACAGTTTGAACTTTCTCAGGAGCTACTTTAAAGCTGTGAGTATTAAGGATATATAGACATTGGTGGGTAAGGTCCTGGAGTGTGGAGGAATCTAGGCACCCAAGAATAATATCATCCATGTAAATATAAAGCAGATTATTGGGGAGATTGATAAGAGAAGAGAAAATGGATGACAGGTAATATTGACAAATGGGTGGACTATTAGCCATGCCCTGCGGTAAGACAGTCCACTCAAATCTCCTATCTGGGCCATAAAAATTAACAGCGGGTACAGAGAATGCAAAATTTTCCAGGTCTCCTGGATGGAGAGGGATAGAGAAGAAGCAATCTTTAATGTCAATCATAGTAATATGGTATACATTGGGAACAGCTGGGATCCATGGGAGTCCCCTCTGGGGGGTTCCGAAGGGGATAAAGCATTCATTGATCTTTCTTAAATCATGTAAAAATCTCCAGGACATATTAGGCTTTTTTTTTTATGACAAAGACAGGAGAGTTCCAGGGACTAGTGGAGGGACGGATGTGTCCGGCCTCCAACTGTTGATCAATAAGTATGTGGAGTTGGTGTAACTTAGAAGAAGCGAGAGGCCACTGCTCAACCCATATAGGATCCCCTTGTCTCCACTGGATTTTAAATGTCCGGGGGGGGGGGGGGGGACTAGGCAGTGGCCTTTAGAATTGGGGGTGTTCATTGGAGTATTTTTGTCTGAGTTGCTCAAAGTAAGGGTCATCTCTATCATTGGGATGACATTCCCTCCCTTCCTCAAACTGTTGTTGATATTCTTTTTTATCTAACAAATCATTATAAAAGGCCTTATGGTCAGTAGTGATGAAAGCCCTGGCATCTCCAAGGATGTCTTGCCCCAGTAAGTTAGCAGTGAGCCCAGTCACCAAGAGAGGGCAGACATTTCCCCTGTCCCCACCTGGGTCAGTCCAAGGGAGCCATGTGGCAGTCTCACAGGAGGTGGATTGCCCGCTAACTCCCAGTAGGGGAGGGCCGGGCACAAGCTGCCAGGAGGGGGGGGGCACTTCCTCCTTTCTCAGGACTGTTCTGTCTGCTCCAGTGTCAATGAGAAGTTTGAATCTTTTATTGCCAATATTTAAAATAATTTGGGGTCTAAGGCCGGGGACCAGAGGGATGGTCCAATGGGCTTTGATGGTCTCTTTCTCCTTATTTAACGGGGCTGGGGGGAGCCCCAGGAGGAGTTTAAAGGCTTTCCCTGTGTGTCAAACTTTGACCGACACTCCCTAGCCCAATGAAACCCCTTTTTGCAGTTAGGGCAGCGGGTGCGACGGGCATTGGTCATCCCCCCAAAGGGCGGAGGAGGCTTTGTCTTGTTGGGGCACTCCTTTTAAAGTGGCCCTTGTCCCCGCACCTGAAACATGTTGATTTTTAAGGATTTAACTGTAATGTGCAGATTGTAGTGGCCAAATCTCTCTGTTTATTTTCCTGAAGGGCAGCAGCCATGGCCCTAGCCTGATGGGAGATAGTGCCAACATCCTTGGTGGCTACAATCCATCTACTCATGGAGTTGTTCTTGAGACCCACACAGGCGAGGCGGTGATCGGCCGTCATCCCTTCCCAGACCAACATTTTAGTAAACTGATCCTGTAATTCCCCTAGGGGAAATTTTCTTTGGAGACTTTTTTCCACCCTATCTATAAATGTAGCCAAGTCCTCAGATGGTTTTTGAGTAGTACCCATAAGGGGTGGTTCAGAGGGTCCCTCATCAAGCCTTTTCCATGCCACCAAGCCCAGTGCCCTGACCTGGTCCCTATACAGATCAGGTAAAACTGCCTGGTGAGTGCCTGTAGCATATTGATCAGAGGTACCGGAGAGCATCCCAAAAGTTATTGGCACAGGGGGCTGTTGACTTTGGTTTCATTCTGCCTGTGTATGGCACTCATCTTTAAAAAAGGCACACCACTTAATGTATAGAGGACCTGACAAGACAGCCCTGACTAGATTTTTCCAATCTTGGGTTGTACAAGGTTGATGAGCAAGTCCCTGTAACAGGGTCTCAGCCCAAGGAGAGTTAAGTCCATCCTCCGAGACTGCCTTTTTAAGCTCCTTAAGGTCCTGAGCTTCCCACATATACCAGGCAGCAGGGCGATTGCCCCAGGATTTAGATTGACGGGAAATAATAAAGTAGTTTTATTTTCTGGTGGATTGGCAGCCGAATATGAAGGAGGGGCTGAGGGGGTCCAGAAAGGGTTAGTTGATGGAGGAGGTGGAGGAGGTCCCCTGGAAGGCCAAGGAGCACTCTCAAAGGGATTGAGTGAGGGGTATAAAGATGTACCCTTTTCTGGGGTTTTTAAAGTTGTATCTCCAGGAGGAATAGCTGGATCAGGCTGTATACTATCTTTTTCCTCTGTTTTTTGTTTTTGTTTGGTTGGCCTCTGGGGGAAGCAGCCCTTGAGGGCCGAGATCATAGGAAGGACCCCTAAGGGGGATATTTGAGCCTTCTCCACATGTGCCCAACAAACAAGGGCCTCTATCCTATCCCACGTGTCCCAGTCAAAGAGATTTCCTTCCGGCAGCCATGGCGCCAGCTTAAGAAGGCAATCCCAGGTCTGTCGAGCCTGATTATCCATCAAATCAATCCCTCTACTCTTTAGGAGTGCCCTGAGAGATTCTAAGGCAGGATTGGATTTAGAGGTAGACTGTCCCATATTATAAAGTTGAGAGAGAAATGTCCATAAAATTAGGGCAATATCAACCCACAGACACATGAGTACAACACAAACACAAGGATCCAAAAGATAGGTAAATATGCTGTACAAAAGCCTCAGATGCAGCTTGCCAGTGAACTGAAAGTGAAAGGAAAGAGAAAGAGAATGAAGAGATGTTGACAAGCAAGTACAGGTTATAGAAGCAAAGTCTGCCACATTAAATATGAAGACTGCCTCATAACTTATGAGGGTACACTCACCCACACACGCACACTGATTGACCTCCTCAATGAGAATGCCTCACACGGGGCACCAGTCTTCTGGGTTCCTGTAGCCCCATGTTGAGCGCCAGACTGCTGGGCTCCCCCAGCAGGTAGTGCTTAGGAAGGACCAGGCCCGCTGGTTCCTCCCAAGGGGTTGAGGAGGAGGGTGAGTGTCGATGGCCAGGAACAAACCACTGAGCCGGGAGTCTTGTCGAAGCAGGAACTCACTTTATTGTTACAGGCGGTATTTATATAATGTTGAGAATGAAGGTGGGGATTTTAGGATGGGGTGAGGTGTAAGGGCCAATAGCATACCGTGGCCCTTGAGGTGATTGGCTCTAAGCTCGTGCGCATGCGGGAATTCCAACTCCTACATGGAAGTAACAGGCCAGAGGCCATTTGGTGCCCTGCTGAGTCATAGCTGGCTGGAGGCAGTTCGCCAAACTTTAGCTAGGCTCAGGAAGTTCCACCAGGCCTCACGTACAGGCCTCTCAAGGCCCAACACCCATCTTCTCTGATGAAAAAAAGAAAGGGAGAGAGTCATGCCTCAGGTGATCAATGAGAAGATGAGATTGGTTGTCACACTCCCAAGCACAGTATGTGTATATGGCTGCCTGGGTTACAGATGAGGCAGGGATAGTTGAGTTTATAATTTATTTATTTATTTATTTATTTGTTTGTTTGTTTGTTTGTTTTTTGAGGTAGGGTCTCACTGTGGTCCAGGCTGACCTGGAACTAACTCTGTAGTCTCAGGGTGGCCTTGAACTCATGGTGATCCTCCTACCTCTGCCGCCTGAGTGCTGGGATTAAAGGCATGTGCCACCTTACCCAGCTGAGTTTATAATTTAATAGTGATTCATCTGGCCAAGAGGAATGTGTCTTTACCTAAAACTGCAGGAAATAATGTACTTAGGAGCACTATAAAGCTAGTGCCAAGATACCTAGAAGGTCAACTCCAAACACAAAAATTGAAATGTAAAATTAAAAAGTGACCAATATTTGATAACCCTCCCAAATTGTATCTGTAAAAGCATAAGCAACTATTAATTATTTTGAACAGCTATTTGGTAAAATATATGCAAAACTCTAGACTTATTTATTCATTCTATATTTTATAGAGAATAAGCAGATACCTTAAGAAAATTTATCTTAGGTCAAAATGAAATACAAAATTATCCCTTCATATATGCACATTTCCTTTATTATATTCAATAAGATGATACTTGGTTACAATAGAAGAGGGATGTATCATCTGGGAAAATCTGCTGACTCTAATGAGAAGTAGGCTTAGAGACGGCCATTAGGAAGAGTGGGATGGGGAAGCAAGTGGCATCAAGCTTGGGAAGAACTGACCCTACCCAATGAGGATTCATTGCTAAAGGAAGGCATGGTGGCTAGGCCAGTGTTCATTTGAGAGGTGTGAGTTTTCCCCAGAGAGGATATGGGGGTCATACATTGGAAAGTCCAAATATTTACGTATCATTTTTCATATTTTAGTTGTCATAGTGCACTGAATTATGTCCCTCCGAAATTTATACAATCTATTCTTAAATACCAGCAACTATGAATATGACCTTGTTTTACCTATGTAGCCAAGTTTAAATGAGGCATCCTGGGTAAGGATGGGCCCAAATCTGTGACTGGCATTCCTGGAAGAATAAGAAGAGAAGGAGGAGAAGGAGAAGAAGAAGAAGAGGAGGAGGAGGGGGAGGAGGAGGAGGAGGAGAAGAAGAAGAAGAAGAGAAACAAAAAGACCTAGGGGAGAAGGCTGTGTGAAGACAGAGGCAGAGGCTGGAGCAATGCAGCCACAGGGAGGACCAAGCATCTCCAGGCACCATGAGAACTTGAAATTCACAGGCAGCTTTGTGATTCTAGCTGTTAGAGGGAATGCAGCCTGCCCACACCTTGATTTCCAGACTTCTGGCCTTCAGAACTGTAAGGGAACAAATTGCTATTGTTTTAAGCTCCCTAATTTGTGGTAACAGATTATGACAGTTCTAGAGAAACAATACAGTTTACAAAAGTATGTGGAGCAGTAGTAAACTCACGAGGTGAGTCCAAGGTTTTAATCCTTACCTAAAAGTTCAGATATTCTTACCTTTATTTAGTTCTTCAGCTTTTGCAAAGGGAGGATGGCTGAAAAGATGCTACTTCTTAATAAGAGGACCATCAGTGAGTAATGCCAGCTACATGATGAGTACACAAAGAATATCACACTGTAGGTCTGGGAAGATGGCTCAGTTGGTAAAGTGCTTGCCACACAAGCATGGAGTCTGGAGTTCAGATCCTGAACACCCATGCCAACGTAGGAAGGGCATGCCAACCATCTGCAGTCCCAGTATTCAGGAGGTGGAGATAGGGAATCCTTGGGACTAGCTGGCTGGTTAGACTAGCTGAATCTGTGAGCTCTGGGCTCAAGTAAGAGAGTCTAACTCAAATAAGGAAGCATGGAGAGAGTAATGGAGGAAGACAGCATCAACTTCTAGGATCTACTGCACATGCCACATGCACACACACCACAGGCAGGAAGAGAAATTCACCCTGTAGTACAAAAAAAAAATCATTTAGAGCTGCACCATCATGTTTCATTACTTCACCATGAGTGGATGTGCACACTAGTTCTGCACACCATTTCTTGGGATGTTGCTGACCAAGTGCACGGCTGCTGAGAGGTTGTCTTTTACAAGAAGTCCCAGTGAGCAGTTTAATGAAGAGCAGTGGAGCAGCTCTTGAAGCTTCCAAGGCTTTTATTCTTTGATCACTTTTTCCAGTATTGCAAATCACGAAGCTCATCAGCTTCTCCCTGAACTAAATTCTTTGCCAAACGTGAGTATAGTAGACCTTCTCAGTGATCCAAAAATTTTAAATGTTTCAAAATATTTTGGCACAGGATAAGAGGCTGAGTTGGATCCAGCAATCAGTCTATGTTTGTCTTTTCAATACATGTTTATTTCTAATTTTGTGGATTTTATAAAATAGATAATACAAAAATTTCCACACATATACATAGATCATGCTATGCATGAATTTGCTGTGTGCATACATGTATGTGTATATACACAGCAGGAAAAACAGTTCTGGGTTTTCTATTGTTATTATTACTGTTGTACATGCAGACAATTAAAAGGTACATTTTATACACATGAGGAGACATATAAAGTTGTTTTCAAAAATATCTTGAAGAGGGCTGCAGAGATGGCTTAGTGGTTAAGTGCTTGCCTGTGAAGCCTAAGGACCCCGGTTAGGGGCTTGATTCCCCAGGACCCACGTTAGCCAGATGCACAAGGGGGCGCACACATCTGGAGTTCATTTGCAGTGGCTGGAGGACCTGGTGCTCCCATTCTGTCTCTATCTCTCTCTCTCTATCTGCCTATTTCTCTGTCTGTTGCTCTCAAATGAATAAATTTAAAAAATATTCTGAAGATTACATCTGTGACCTTTAAGGGTACAGATTTTATAAAGTTCAGAAAAAAGATGGGTTCTACTTTATTGCTGCCAGAAAAATAAAATACAGATAGCTCCAGAATGATGGAAGCTGTCAAAACAAACTGCTAACAACACAGTCACAAGTGGTCCTGGAGAAGAAGAAAAGGGCAGCCATTCTCCCACCTGTGTGGTCGCATAGGGACTTCTAGGAGTTCATGGTTTAAAAGTGTATTTGGCAGTGTGAAAGGACAGCAATGTTACTGAAAAATAAGCCTGAAAATACTGGCATTCAGGAAGTGGTGAGGCACAAAGAAAATACCAAGAAGACAACGAATTTTAAACCATCGTCAAGCATAAAGTACACTGAAAGCACGGGAGAGAATAAGGGACGAGGACTTGTGTGTGTGCAGTGCAGTGGTTATTCTTATGAGGTTCCCTTGTAATGTCTGTAAGGGCCTCGCGAAGTGATAATATGTACACGCTGCTTCTAGATGATGACTCTAGGAAACTGATGATAGACAGACTCGTGCACTTCCCCGGGGGTCATTGGTTTCCTAATCAGGACACAGAAGAGACTAGACAGAACTGGGATCCAGCTGACTCTAAAAGCCTAGTCTCTTTTTACTCTATAAGAAAGAATTTCTGGGACTTGAGAGTAGGCTCAGGGGTTAAGGCATTTGCTTGAAAAACCTAACGACCCAGGTTTGATTCCCCAGTACCAACGTAAAGCCAGATGCACAAAGTGGTACATACATCTGGAATTCACTTGCAGGGCAAGAGGCCCTGATGTGCCCATTCTTTCTCTTACTCCCTTTTCTCTGTCTCTCTCTCTGGTTGAAAATAAATAAATAATAAATAAATTTTATTTTATTTATTTATTTATTTTTTTTTTTGGTTTTTCGAGGTAGGGTCTCACTCTAGCCCAGGCTGACCTGGAATTCACTATGGAGTCTCAGGGTGGCCTCGAACTCACGACGATCCTCCTACCTCTGCCTCCCTGAGTGCTGGGATTAAAGGCGTGCGCCACCACGCCCGGCAATAAATAAATTTTAAAAAGAAAGAACTTCCTTTCTCTTTTCCTTTTTTCCTCCTGCAAAAATATTGCATGCCCATGGTATCCTAATTGCTTCTTCCTATTGTGCCACAGTGATTTCTTAATGAGAGAGGAACCAGCAGTTCATGACTCCTCTGTTCAATGCGACGTTGCTGAGTCTCATATGTACTAAAAGAGAAGGGTTACCACTAGATGAGGACTCAGTCCTTTTGACCAAGGGCACACATAAACAAACAATATTATTGCAAGGGTGAAGCTGTCGCACAGGCTGTAGCACTTCTTGAAAGCACAAGACAGGTTTGGAATGCAGCTGCTTTGCTTCCTTCTCCCACATTAGGAGGAATGAAACAGAAGGTAGAAACCCATGAGCAAAAGTGATGAAAGCCTAGGTACATCAGGAGAAAGCAGTGGAAGAATGAAATGGCTTAAAGTTGCTCAATTCTTTTTTTTTTTTTTTTTTTTTTTTTTGAGGTAGGGTCTCACTCTGGCCCAGGCTGACCTGGAATTCACTATGCAATCTCAGGCTGGCCTCGAACTCATAGCAATCCTGCTACCTCTGCCTCCCGAGTGCTGGGATTAAAGGCGTGTGCTACCACGCCCAGCTTACTCAATTATTTATATCATGAAATAATTTAAATATATAAATGTTTGAAAGCAACAGATTATTGGTTTGCCCAAAGCAGAAAAAAAATAAGCCCATGATCCAAGAAAATGCTGGTGAGCACTTCGTGGTGCTTTGATGTTCTACAGCCAGAGGGTTGATGAAGATCCAGCAGGAAAGTAGTAACTTTCAGCATGAACATGTCACGAGTCAACGTTTTCTACTTTTTCTCCTGGAAGGCATCCCAAAACATGGAAAACAGAGAGATTCCTCACAGCCCAGAGCTCACTTTCTGTAAGACCAGGAGAAAGATATAACCTATGCTTCCCAGCATATGTGTGGAGATTGTAAAAGCAGTTGAGATGTGCTATAAACCATGGAGAAAAGTGTACAGAAAAGGGGTAATGAGAGAGTTCAGGGATGGCACGTGTCACAGGGCGCTCCTAAAGACACACTACCTGAGTGACAAGTGTTTGCTGAAATGTAGATGCATGTCATTGTGTGTGACGTCTTTGTATAAGCATGACTTTGGGGAGAAAATGCCCCTGGAACGGGAATGTGTTAGAACCACCTAGAGCTACTGAAGAGCCTCCCCACCCCCTGGGAGACTATGGCTCCATGGCAGCACCCAGAGAGTGAGCTGAAGAAAACAGAGCGTATAAAAAAGTTCACACATCACTGTGCCCAGGGACTTTTTTCTGTACATGTCTGTCTGAGAAGTCCCATGATTTGATGATAAAAGACAATGATATTAAAACAATAGGAGGAGGGAGGTATACTATCAGAAAAAGTTCTGAAAAAGAAAAATTTATAAGCAGATAAAAAGCTTGTATCATGGCTGGAAAGATGGCTTAGCGGTTAAGCACTTGCCTGTGAAGACTAAGGACCCCGGTTCAAGGCTCGATTCTCCAGGACCCACGTTAGCCAGATGCACAAGGGGCGCACGCGTCTGGAGTTCGTTTGCAGTGGCCAGAGGCCCTGGCGTGCCCATTCTCTCTCTGTCTATCTGCCTCTTTCTCTCTCTCTGTCTGTCGCTTTCAAATAAAAATAAACAAAAATTTTAAAAAAAAGCTTGTATCAGATAAAAAATGATGCCATATCACAGATTGAAAAATGGGAGCAAATACTTTGTCAAAAAATGTAAAACTATGACAGTCTTGACCTCCATGAAAGATGCAATGACCCATACTGACAAAAGACTATGATGCAAAAATGCAATTTGAGGAAGAGAAAGACCCTGATAGGCTGAGACTGAAATATTGTTGAGCCTAAGGACTTAGGTTCAATTCCCCAGTACCCACATAAGCCAGATGCAAAATGTGACCCGTGTTTCTGGAGTTCATGCATCTATTAAAGAAAACAAAGCAGACCCAATGGTATGGATTCAGGACTTATTAAGTAAAAAATTAAGATGCAGACTGTTGGCCTATATCATTGTGAAAGCAGAATAATATTTTTTGTTGATACATGCACAGAAAATCACCTTCAGATATGTAACTCAAACTGTTATTACTGGAATGGAGTAAGAGAGAAAGCATAAGGGGACCATATATGGATACTTCTATAGCTTCCAATACATATATAAGCATGTTATTTCTTAATTGAGGAAATGACTTTTAAAAATATTTTTATTTATTTATTTATGTGTGTGTGTGTGTGAGAGAGAGAGACAGAGGGAAGAGAGAGAGAGAGAGAATTAGCATGCCAAGGCCTCCAGATGCTACAAACTTCAGACACATGCACCACCTTGTGCATCTGGCTTATGTGGGTCCTGGGGAATTGAACCTGGGTTCTTTGACTTTGCACACTAGTGCCTTAACCATTAAGCCATTTCTCCAGCCCTTAATTTGTTTTTGACAATTTTATACATGTACATATTGTACTTTGATCATATATATCCCCATTATCTTCTCTTATTCCCTTCCCACTCCAGGTGAACTATGTCTTTCTAACACTAGTGTATTAGTCTGGGTTCTCTAGAGAAACAGAACTGATAGAATGAATTCTACTTAAAGGGAATTTATTGGATTAGCTTATGGCAGTCTGATAGCAGTTGCAGGCCTGAGAATCAAGGAACCTGGTAGCTGCTCAGTCTACATGGCTAGATGCCTCAGCAGTCCCAATCCAGCACTGAGGGCCTGCAGGAGCCTCTGGTCTTTAATACACCCTGGTCTTCAGTCCATGCTGGAAGGCAGCAATCAGTTCTGGCAGCCAAGTGGAAGGAACCGGCTCTTTTTACTTAGAGATCCCTTATATAAAATCCCCCTCTGAAAGGAACTGCCCACTCTGGGGGAAGGGCTCACCATGGGGGAAGGACTTCCTCCTTCAGTTAATTGCTTCCTGGAGCAACCTCAGAGACCCACCCAAAAGGGATGTCTGTGGATTACTAAACAGATCAAGTTGAGGACTTAACAATCACAACTATTGTATATTAGTAACTAACCAGTGGCTACATCACTGAAGAAAAAGACTGTGTTCCACCTTCCCATTAACTGGCATTATAGCTCATGAGGGAGTGGTGGGGCCTCATGAACTTGTCCTCCATCTATAAAGGAATTTTGTTCTATCTTGTGCAGACCTTGTGTAAGTAGCTGTAACTGTTGTGAGCTCAAAAGTGCAGTGACCTTGTCATGTCCAGGTGAGAGAGTTCCAAATTTCTCTACCATCTAGCTCTTACATTCTTTCCATCTCTTCCTCAACATTATTCCCTGAGTCTTAAAGGGGTAATGGAGATGTCTTACTTAGTGTTGAACACTCAAAAGTCACTTATTCTCAGCATTCTGATGGGTTTTGAGTCTCCCTAGCAGTCACCACCAACTGCAAAGAGCAGTTTCTCTGATCAAAGGTGAGAATAGCATTAATCTGTGGGCAAAACTGTAAATATTTAGAGGGTAATTTGGTGGCTAGAACTTTAGTTCATTTAGCCAAACAATACTAGTAACTTCCCTCCTAGGGCCTATGACCTCCCCAATAATAGGCTTTTGACTAGGTTTTCAGTACCAGGATGAATTCCCTCCTGTGGAGAAAGCTTCAAATCCAATCAGAGAGCAGTTGATTATACCCCCCAAAAGTCATTCTATTATTGTACCAGTGGGCATATCTTGACAGGCTGGTTAGTTTTGTAGCATGAAGGGTCCACTGCTGGATAAATTGTTGATCACTTTTCTCCCTCAGCAGCCTACACAGCCCTTTCTAGCACTATGCTGGCTATCCCAGCAGGGAGGAAGATTCTGGCTGAGTTGTAGCTTGATTTCTCAGTGTTCTACAACTGAAACACGTGGTGCCTTTAGCAATAGGGACTTACCATCTTGTTTAGCAGGGCATTGAAGAATATATGGTCTGTATCACTTTGTGGGCCTCAGAGGACTCATGACTGACAACTTACTAGGAAGTATCCTGCCCCAGGCTCTGGGATTTTTTTTTTTCTATAACAACCTATTGCTTCTGGGAGCAGTTTTATCTACAGAGAGGACTTTTGATCAAACTTCTTTTTTTTGTTTGTTTGTTTTACGAGGTAGGGTCTTATTTTGGCCCAGGCTGACCTGGAATTCACTATGAAGTCTCAGGGTGGCCTTGAACTCACGGCGATCCACCCACCTCTGCCTCCCAAGTGCTGGGATTGTAGGCATGTGCCACCATGCCCGGCTCAAACTTCTTTTTTTTATCAAACTTTTTAAGAATTATTTATTTTCCAAGGAGAGAGTAAATGAGAAAGAGAGCTGGAGAGAAAGAGAATAGGTATGCTAGACTTCCAGCCACTGCAAACAAACTCTAGATGCATGTGCCACTTTGTGCATCTGGTTTTATGTGGGTACTGGGGAATTGAATCCAGGTCTTTAGGCTTTCCAGGCAAGTGCCCTAACTGCAGAACCATCTCTCCAACCCAAATTATCAAACTTTTATGGACAGTAGAAAGCTTACCATCATCTAACACTAAACTTTTTCTTTTAATACAATTTTTTATGTTATTATTATTATTATTTTTGGTTTTTTCGAGGTAGGGTCTCATTCTAGCCCAGGCTGACCTGGAATTCACTATGGAGTCTCAGAGTGGCCTCGAATTAAAGGTGTGTGCCACCATGCCTGGCATGTTATTATTATTATTATTATTATTATTATTATTATTGTTAACACAATGTTTCCTATGGTTGCATCATGTGTTGGTACCCTCTTTTCATCATCCCTACCCCCATTCCATTGGGGATGCTCCTCAGTGGCGATGCAGGTATTCCCCATGGGGTTGTAGTTTATGCACTGTGGGAGGAGGATTTAGTTATTTTGGGAGGGAGGGAATGCTTCTGGGCATGATGTCTCAACCTGTGGCTCTTACAATCTTTCTGCCCCCTCTTCTGCAAAATTCCCTGAGCTGTGGTGGGTGAGTTTTAAGTCTACTTCAGTGATGAGCTCTTAGGATCCTCTGGATCTAGACTTTGGTAGGTGTTGAGTATCCTCAGGTTCTGTCTCCTACACCTTGGTGCTGATAATCAGGAACAGCATGGAAGCAGCACTCTTGTTCATATCCCCAGTCCTCTGTGGATTCAGTTGTGATTTGGATAAAGTGCGAGGGGTAGTTTATCTTTTCTGGTCTCACTACCTTCTGAAAAAGAAGAACAGCTTCTCCAGTGGAGAGTGAAGTCAGCATAGGTTAAGTGGGGCAAGCATTATTAATTTATGGAGAATTTGATGTATGTAACCCCTCTTTTAGCTGTGGTTACTTCACCTGAGTTCCAGGTTTTCAATTCTGTTTCACTGGTCTGTTTTTGTTTTTATGCCAGTACCATGAAGTTTTTGTTACTATGGCTTTGTAACGTAGCTTTAGATCAGGTATGGTGATACCTCCGGAGGTGTTTCTTTTGCAGAGGTTATGTTTGGATATCTGAGGTCTACTACCATTCTATATAAATTTTGAGATCATTTTTTTCTATCTGTGTGAAGAATGATGCTGGTATTATTACTGGCATTGCATTAAATCTGTATATTGCTTTTGGTAGAATTTCCATTTTCATAATACTTATCCAGGAGCATGGGAGGTCTTTTCATACTCTCGGTTCCTCCTTGATTTCTTTCTTGAGGTGTTTTTTTTTTTTTTTTTTGTGTGTGTGTGTGTGTGTTCATTATGTAGGATTTTCACACCCTAGGTTAATGTTATTTAATTTTTTTGTTGCTATTGAAAAGGGATAGGCTCACTGATTTCTTTCTATGTATCTGTCCTTTGCATATAGAAAGGCTACTGAGTTTCGTGTGCTGAGTTTTGTATCCTGCCACTTTACTGAAGGAATTAATCACCTTTAGAGGTTTTGAGATGGAGGCTTTCAGGTCACTTATATATAAGATCATGTCATCTGCAAATAGGGTTAACTTGACTTCTTCCTTTCCATTTTGAATCCCTTTTATTTCATTTATCTGTCTTATTGCTTGGGTTAGTACTTCTAGTTAGTACTATGTTGAAGAGCAGTGGTGAGAGTGGTCATCCCTGTCTTGTTCCCAATCTCCATGGGAACTCCTTGAATCTTTCCCCATTAAGTATTATTTGGGCTTTAGGTGCTTTATATATAGGCCTTTATTGTGCTGAGATATAAACCTTCCATACCTATTATCTTCAGTGTTTTGATCATGAAGTGGTGTTGTATTTTGTCAAGCCTTCTCTGCATCAATTGAGATGATCATTCTGATGGTTAAGCTTATTTATGTGGTGTATGACATTGACTGATTTCCATATGTTGAACCATCCCTGGGATGAAGCCTACTTGATCAAGGTGGATAATGCTTTTGATATGTTGATATGTTGACATGTTGTTGAATTCAGTTTGTGAGGATCTTGCTGAGGATCTTTGCATCTAAATTCATCATGGATATAGGTCTACAGATTTCTCTTCTTGTTGTATCTGTGTCTGGTTTTGGTATTAGTGTGATGCTATCTTAATAAAAGGAGGTGGGGAGGATTACCTGTTCTTTAATTATGAGCAACAGTTTGAGAAAAATTGGTTTCAGCTCTTCAATGAAGGTTTGATAGAATTCACCTGAGAAGCCACCTGGTCCTGGACTTTCTATTTGGGGAGGTTTTTATTACATTTTCAATCTCCATGAACATGATAGGTTTGTTTAGGAGATTAACGTGCTCTTATTTTAGTTTTTGTTAGGTGGTTATGTGGCTAGAAATTCATCTATTTCTTCCAGATTATGCCAATTTTTGGAGCAGAGGTTTTGGAAGTATGTCCTGATGATTCTTCCAATTTCATTGATGCCTGCTGTGAACCTCTCCTTTTTCATTCTGATTTTGTTAACTGGAGACTTCTGTTTCTGTTGTTTGATCAAGTTGGCCAGGGGTCTATCAATCTTGTTTATTTTTTCAAATAACCATCTTTTCATTTCATCAATTTAAAAAATTGCTTTCTTAGTTTTCAATTCATTAACTTCTGCTGTAATCTTGATTATTTATTTCCATCTGGAGTTCTGAGGGTTGGATTCTTCTTGTTTTCCCAATGCCTTTAGGTGGATGGTTAGGTTATTATCTTGGGATCTCTCTATCTTTGTTATGAAGGCATTTAATGCTATGCATTTTCCCCTTAGGACTGACTTCATTGTGTCCCATAAATTTTGGTAAGTTGTATTTTCAGTATTATTCAATTCTAGGAATTTTACAATTTCCTTTTTAATTTCTTCCACAAACCAATCATTGTTTAAAAGTGTGTTATTCACTCTCTAGGAGCTGGTAGAGTTCCTGATGATTTCCTTGTCATTAATTTCTAGCTTCAAAGAATTGTCATCTATGATTCAGGAAGTTGCTTCAATTATCCTAAATTTATGGAGGCATGCATTATGGCCTAATATGTGGTCTATTTTGGAGTAGGTTCCATGGACTATTGAGAAGAATGTGTATTCTGTAGAGTTGGGGTGGAATGTTCTGTAGATGTCCATTAGGTCTAGTTGATCTATGGCATTGTTGAGCTCTATTATTTCCCTGTTGATTTTCTGCTTGGATGATCTGTCTATTGATGATAGTGGAGCACTGAAGTCTCTGACTATGATGGTGGTGTTGTTTATTTCTGTTTTGTTGTCAAGTAGGTTTTGTTTTATAAACTGTGATATACCTGTGTTTGGTGCTTACAGATTTATGATTGTGATATCCTCTTGTTGGGTTGTTCCCTTGATGAGTAAGAAGTGGCCTTCTTTGTCCTTTTTGATTATTTTTGGTTTGAAATATATTTAGTCAGATATTAATATGGCAATACCTGCTTGTTTCTTATTTCCATTTGCTTGGAATATCATTTTCCATCCTTTCACCCTGAGGAAGTGTCTATCTTTAGTGGTGAAGTCAGTGTCTTAAAGACCATAGGTAGAAGGGTCCATTTTTTTGATCCACCCTGTTAACTTGTGTCTTTTGATGGTGAGTTGAGATCGTTAATATTTAAGAATATAACTGTGGTGTTCAATTTAATCCCTGCCATGATGGGATGCTTTATGGTGTTTGGTGCTTTCCTGTGTTTTGTACTTTTTTGAGCCTGGTCTAGTCTTGGTTATTGTGCTCTTCTTCTTGTAGGCTCTTGGGATTGGTTGTTTGACTCTTCTATGTAGAGTACTTCCTGAAGTGTTCTTTGTAAGTTTGGATTCGTGTTCATGTAATCATAGAGTTGACCTTTTTTTCATGGAAAGTTTTCCTTTCACCATCTATTATGAGGGATACTTTCACTGGTTATAGTAGCTGGGGTTGGAAACCATAGATTTTAGACTTTGAAGTGTTCCCTTCCAGGCCCTTCTGGCTTTCAGGGATTCCATTAGGAAATCTGAGGTAATTCTGATGGCATTGCGTTTGTATGTAGTGACTTGTTTTTCTCTTGCTGCTTTTAGCGCTCTCTCTCTCTCTCTCTCTCTCTGTTTTCATTGTTAAGAGTTTTAACTATGAAGTATCTTAGAGAGTTTCTTCTTTTGTCTTGTCTGTTTGGTGTTCTGTGGGATTCTTGTATCTAGATAGGCATGTCTTTGAGAGGTTGGGAAAATTTTCTTCAATGATTTTGTTGAAAATGTTCTCTATGCCTCCGGCCTGGATTTCCTCTCCTTCTGGTATACCCATGATCTGGATGCTTGGTCATTTCAGGGTGCCCCATAGTTCCCTCATATTCTGTTCACATAATTTTTTTCTCCTTTTTATAACTCTTTGTTCAGTTCTGTAGCTCACATTTTGATTTCCTTGTTCATTTTCTTGATGTTTAGTTTTCTGAACTGTTTGTGTGCTCTAGACATTAATCCTTGGTCAGATGTATAGCTTGTAATGATTTTATTCCATTCTGTAGGCTTCTACTTCACTCAGTTGGTAATTCCTTTTGCTCCACAAATTTTCTTAAATTTGCTGATTATTGGCCTTATTTCCATAGTGACTGGAGTCTTATTCAGCAGTGTTTACCTATGCCTATATGTTTACATGTTTCCTCTAGTTTTTCTGCTAGCAGTTTCAGATTTTCAGATCTTATATTAAGGTCTATGATTCGTTTGAAGTTAATTCTTGTGCTTGGAGACAGATAAATATCTAGCTTCATTCTTTTACATATTGATATCCAATTTTACTAACCTCATTTGTTAACGAGGCTGGCTTTTCTCCATTGGTTATTTATGCATTTTTATAAAAAAGATGGCAATAAGTGCATATGTTTATATTTATATGTTCTCTTTTTTCCATTGATCTAACTACATGTTTGTATTTGTACCAGTACCATTGTGCATTTGTTTCTATGACTCTGTTATATGCCCTGATATTAGGTATCATGGTGCCTCCAACCACATTCCTTACCTATCCGAGGATTGCTTTGGCTATCTTGGGTCTTTCATGCTTCCAAATGAGTTTTAAAAAATATTATTTATTTATTTATTTATTTTTTTGAGAGAGAGAGAGAGAGAGAGAGAGAGAGAGAGAGAGAGAAGGGGTGTTCCAGGGCCTCTAGCTACTGAAACTAACTTCCAGATGCATGTGCCACTTTGTGTATCAGGCTTACATGGGTCCTGGGACATTGAACCTGGGTCCTCTGGCTTTGCAGGCAAGTACCTTAAGCACTAAGTCATCGATCATGCCATCATTTTCCCCTCCATCATGTCACTTACCCTCGAGTCTATAAGCCAAAATAAAACCTTTCCTTCTACAAACTTCTCCTGGTTAGGTATTTTCTGCTAGCAATGAGAATTTGACTGCAACATCAGTCAAAGTCCTGGTATCCTGCATGGCTCTGTGCATGGGCAAGGGAAGGGGGTGTTCTTGGAGAAATAGTCATTGCCACAAAAGTCTGATATTAGAATGAGTGAGAAAGGAAATAAGTAGACCCTTTAGACAGAGGGATGGAGAGATGGAGAGACTGAGAGAGAATATTTCAGAAAAATCCAGAGGGTCTCACTTTCACCTGTCTTTTAGAAGCCCAGGAAGTTTTTCAAGAGGGTTGATGTGATTGATGGCTCCACCCTGGCCTAGGACTGTAACTATTTTTAATTTTGGGGTTCAACTAGTACCTGTTTATATCCAAAGTTCAATAGTGATTCAAAGATGCAACTCAGATTGTATACCACCTAAGTTAGATGTTATGGAATCCTGGCCAAGTGACTGACAGAGAAAATCTCAAATGCAGAACCAGCCATCCACCTGGCAGCAGCTGAGCGGAAAGCTGCTCTCCATCACTGGATACAACCTCAGCTCTCAGGGGGATGCATCTGTGCAGCTTGCTTTGTGTTCAGCACCAATTAAAACTGCACAGCCACAGTGTGGTGCAAATGGGCACCATTCCTGGGGCAGACGGGAGATCTGTGGGCAAGAAGCCCATTGTCTGGGTTTGAAAAATCCTGGCTGGACCACTTTTCATATTCCTAGTTCTTATAAATTTCAAGTATCCTTCTGTAGTACATCATAAAATGATGAAAGCAGATGGGAGCTGGCATCTCCCTAGGTCTCCAGTGAGACACTATGTTTTGGAGATGGATTAGTGACTTCTGTTTGGGAGCTAGGGCTAGTTCCCATTGTTTTAATCATATGTGGATTTTGTTTTATGAGTTAACGTATGGCCTTTTGTGAGCACATAAGGGAAGTTCCCATATGCATTTTTTCTGAGTTCACATTTCGAATTCCCAGCCTTCTTCATCTAAGAGGCTCTTCTCACGTACCAGCACTACCACAGGGCATGCAGCATCTGGAAGGGCTTGCAAATGCAGCCCAGAAAATAGTTTCGCTACAGGTGGTTGCTTTATCCAAAATGACTGAGAACAGAAATATTTCAGGTTGCAGATTTTTTTTGGTTTTTTTTTTTTTTTTTAGATTTAAGCATGTTCACATGTACATAATGAGATATCTTGGGGATGGGATCCGAATGCAAATATGAACTTAATTTGTTTCCTGTCTACTCTATACATGGGGCATGAAGCTAATTTTATATTTTTAGTGTACCTTCATGTTTACTATAACTCCTCATATCAGGCCATGTGTGAAATTTTCCACGTGTGGCTCCATGTCTATACTCAAAGTTTGGATTTGGAAACATTCTGAAGTTCAGATCAAGCGTGCTCCTCCTGGATTAGCTAGTCCTACAAGAATCCAAAGCAGAGAGAACAAAGCAACCCATGTCCCCTCACATTATCATTGCTTGCACACAATCTGGACTGGAGACACCATTCTCTGGTGTCTCTCATGTCTTGCTGTCAACTCTATTCACCTTGGTCTTTTGCCCTTTCTCCCTCCTACATTTTCCCTCCCACTCATGTCCATCATGGCAGTAGTGCATCCTGAGCTTCTCCATGTCCATGTTAGCACTGGCTTCTCCGGAGGTTAACCTCTCTATAGTCTTTTATTAATATGAGCCTTCTCTGTCAATGTGGTAACATACATACTGTACTTCGGTAAAAGTTTTCTAACGTCACTGAACCAGAACAAAACATCTACTTATCCTCATTAAAAAAGCTTTCTTTCAGGCTGGAGAGATGGCTTAGTGGTTAAGCGCTTGCCTGTGAAGCCTAAGGACCCCGGTTCCAGGTTCAATTCCCCAGGACCCACGTTAGCCAGATGCACAAGGGGGCGCACGCATCTGGAGTTCGTTTACAGAGGCTGGAAGCTCTGGCGCACCCATTCTCTCTCTCTCTGCCTCCTTCTCTCTGTCACTCTCAAATAAATAAATAAACAAAAAAAATTTTAAAAAAAGCTTTCTTTCTTTAAGAAAAGAGAGAGGAGAAAGAAAGAGAGTGGGGGGGGGGGAGAGAAAGCATGAGAACCCTAAGGGAAGAAAGATAGAAAAGCAGATGAGAAGGAAAGACGGAGAGGAGAACCCTGTGTGCTATTTGACAAGTAATTAGTATATCTTCATGCACTTACCAGACTCCACAATCTAGGGTATGCTATTACTTTTGAGAAGTAGCAAACAGAAGCTAAATATAAAAGGATCTAAAAATGTCACCCAAGAAAACAAATGCTCTGAAATTTCAGCATTGTTGTTGAAACCATTTTTCAGCATGGTAGGAATAGTAAGAGAAGAGTATCTCTAGTAACAAATTGCAGCATAGCTTGCTGTTTTACACATTTCCTTATGTAGCAGGACTTGAGGCTTGGTTATTTCTTTTTTACAATTTTCTTTTTAAAATTAAATTTTATGTGTGATATTTTGTTATCTTATAAAGTATGGTAAAAATATTTAACACAAAGCCAGATGTGATCACACAGGCAAGTCTGTAATCCTTGTATGTGGGAAGCTAAGACAAAGACAATTGTCAAGATCAACCTGGGATACATAGTGAGGCTCTATAGTAAACAAACAAAAACTACATTTAACATGGGATCTATGTTTAAGTTGCTTCTGCATCTTACTTGTTGCAAATAGTGATACAGGCCACAAGATACTAATTTTAATTCTTTTGTGTGAATATGAATATGCAGAAGTTGTATTGCCAGATACTATGGTAGCTGTATGTGTAATTTTTATTTTTTTGAGGCGCCTCCATACTATTTTGTAAAGTAGCTGTATCATTTTCCATTCCCATCAACACTGTGTATAAGGGTTCCAATTTTTCCATACCCCTCAGATGACAGTAGGCATCCTCATAGGTGTGAGGTGGTATCTCACTGTGATTTTGATTTGATACAATTTTCTATATCAGCATGTAGGTGTACCACTAAGGGAAAGTTGTATCCACATAAAAATGTTTGCTCATTATATGTCTAGTGTTGCTTTTTAAGCACAAGTAAAGTAATATGTATTCTACTCTCAATGTGCCAAGGTTCTACATTTGTGTGTGTGTGTGTGTGTGTGTGTGTGTGTGTGTGTATAAATGGGAGTAGTAAACACATGCATAGTGTTTTAAAAGAAATCAACCTCAGATAGCACCTCTTTTGTAAGAATTAGGGAAAGCGCTGTAATTCTGTAAAGGAATTCAAAGATTTATAGGTGTAGCAAGATATATCTAAACATTGAGTGAATCAAGAAATAGACCTACAGAAACCAGAGGGAAGAATAGATTGTCAAGATAAACATAGTGGGAATCTCTCATTTGCTGTACCCTGTATATGTTTGTACTCATAAGAGTATCAGATTTTCTTCCATGAGGTATTCACTCCCTACTTGTAATTCTTGTGGTTTGTACAGTTTTGATCCTGACAAAGTGGAGAAGGTCTCAAGGTTAAACATCTGACCTGATGAGAGTCAAGTCTGCAACTTTTGTTCAAATGCTGGCAAAGGAGTAACAGACATAGAACTGAGTCAACAAATCTAGATGTTCATGGAAAAGTATATTAAGTAGTAATGCCAAGCCAGGGAAAGAGAAAGCAAAGCCAAACATGAATGTCTGTGCCTTTGGAAGCTATTTGTGTTTGAGGAGCTGAGTCCATCTCTGGACTTTTCAGATACATTAATTAGGAATATTCTCTTTCTGAAGCCATTTTTATTGGGTGTTTGTCACTTAAAACCAAACTTTTCTTAGCTAAGGTATAAACAATAAGTCAAAACATATATATAGAGAGAGTCTGGTAAGTACATGAATATATACATATTCATGTATATAAGTGTATGTATGTGTTATAAATATAATTCTGAGAAGAGTTTTGGCTGATGGAGTGAAATACTAGTCCTGTAAGGACTGAACCATGTTGTTACAGCCCAGAGCCAGGAGGTTGTGAGGTAGATGTTGCCTACACTTGGCAATTCTGTCTGGAAATTGAAAGCCTTGATGCTTGAAGAACTGAGATTCTCTATCCCTGACTTCATAGAGCTGAATGTGGATGGGTCTAGAGGGATAACATTGCAGAACAGCCATGAATATGATATAGGCTATAGAAAAAGATGAATACAGAAAGCAGGTTTATTCTAAGAACAAAAGACAGATGAATTTAGGAGTGGCAGATATGAAGTGAAATGCAGAGGAAACAGCAACAGTCAATGATTATTGATCCATGAATAGAAACTGGAAGGAGATTCTAGGCTGAGGAGTCATTGAGACAAAGAAAGGGACAGGTGGAAATACAAACATAATTGTAATGATCACAGTATCACAGAAGTTCATTCTTTGTGACAATTGGTGCTGTATCTTTCACTTCTGGCCAAGATGTGCTCATAGTACAAAGTTGGACTGTTCTTTGATCCATTTGTACTTGTATGAAACATTGAGTATTAGGGCCAAATATATCTAGGAGAAAGATCAGAAAGCCTAACACTTGAGGTATGCAAAAGAAGCATTAGCAAGACTTTTAGCACTGGAACTGAAGTACTCATTTTTTTTTCCATAATACAATTCAGTAGCTTGCCTATTCTGTTGACTGGATTTCTTTTTTAAAAAAGTGCTTCTCAGCAGTGTTATGGCCACCAGTGCATTGAAGAGGTTGAAAGTAGAAAAGGGTAAGAATAGAGCTATTAGTACCTGTGGAAAAAAAATTCCCCACATTCATGTTACCTGCCCTTTATAAGCACAAGCATCCTTGATACCATTCAGTTGGCCCTGTACTTGTCAAGCATGATAAATTCCAAGTGCCCTCTCATATACACTGAAGAGAAAATTTGGAAATACCTTTAGGCTCCTTATTTGGTATATCATCTTTTACATGTTTCCACACATCCTCAGTTGTATTTAACTCTGATTTCCTCACTCATGTGTTCTGTTTCAGTTATGCCAAGATATAGATGCATCTGACCTCATATAGGCACAGATCATCAGTGCCTAGACCCTCTTGCCCTGGGGTCTCCAGCTGTCTTTGGACATGAGATGCCATGAGACCCATGACGTAAATCACAACTGCAGACTAGTCAGTATCCAAGGGGTGAGCATTTTGGCCAATAGAGAGATAAGAGCTACTGTAAATTATTTCCTCTCCCATCCCTTGAATAAACTATCTTGAGATGCAGCTCATTTAACTACTTGAAGATTGTCTTGAGAAATGAAAAAAATATATATCCTTTTAATTGGATATCCTGTGATGGTCAGCTTGGCAATGCACTTTTACATTACCTCTCTGTCCTTCCATACCTCACTTTTGTTTGTCCTCATTCATTGTTCCCTTGTATTTCATCTTTAATAAACTGGTAGATTACAAATTTTGCCCTTAAATTCTTTTTTTATTTGACATACTTCCTTAATAACATACTTCTTATTTTATTTTATTTTATTTTATTCTCAATTTTTTAAAACATTTTCCATGATTATGTAAAACCCTCCCTCCCCCCTTTCCCCCTTTGAAATTCCATTCTCCATCATATCTGCTCCCCATCTCAATCAGTCTCTCTTTTATTTTGATGTCACAATCTTTCCCTCCTCTTATGATGGTCTTGTGTAGGTAGTGTCAGGCACTGTGAGGTCATGGATATCCAGGCCATTTTATGTCCAGAAGGAGCACGTTGTAAGGAGTCCTACCCTTCCTTTGGCTCTTACATTCTTTCTACCACCTCTTCCACATTAGAACCTGAGCCTTGGAAGGTGTGATCAAGATGTTACCTGGTACACTAATCACTTCTTTCCAACACCATGATACCTTCTGAGTCATCCCAAGGTCACTGCCATCTGAAAAGAGAGGATTCTCTACCCAAAGTGAGAGTAGCATTAATATAAGGGTATGGATATTAAGAGAAGTGCTTACTGTGCAGTTTGATAAACATAGTATATACATTTATCCAGATATCAGCAGATGTTACACCCTGAGGGCTCATGACTACACCTGTTTTAAGTTTTCAGTATAAGGGATGTATTCCCTCCCATGGAGCGGGCCTCCAGTCCAATTGGAGGGCAGTTGGTTTCCACCATGATAGATGTGCCACTATTGCAACCATTGGCTCATTTGGTCTGGCTGGCCAATTATAAGGCTTGCAGTGTCCACTGTTGAGTATCTTCACTGGTGGTATCTCTTTCTCCCATTGAACTTCATGCAGAATGGCTTCTTCCAGCTTTCTGTCAGCTGCTCTACATGGAGGAGGTTATCAGCTCAGTTCCAGCAGGATTTCTCAGTGGCCTTGCAGCCCAAATATGTGCAGTCTTCAGCAATAGGGTCTTACCATCGATTCCTGGAGGGAAACCAAGGGCCTCAGCAATGGCCTATAATGTTTTGGGGGCATCAGGGAACTCCCTGGCCAACAACTTACTGGAAGGTATCCAATCCCTGGCACTGAAAATTTTCTAGCAACGATCTATGGCTCCTGAATGTTCCATTGTCCAAAACTGGAGGATTCCATATGATTTATTTATATCCTCTTAGATTTTGGTTAGCCCTCCCTCCATCTTTCCTTTATTCAATCTCCTCCCCTGACCTCACTTTGGGCCTTTTCACCCCATTAATCTATTCTTCTACTTACATATATACAATACTAACCTATTAAGTACCCTCCTCCCTTCCCTTCTCTTCCCTTTGTATCTCTTTTTTATCTTACTGGCCTCTGCTACTGAGTTTTTTCTTTCTCACACAGAAGCCCAGTAATCTGTAGCTAGGGTCCACATATGAGAGAGAACATGTGGCGCTTGGCTTTCTGGTCCTGGATTACCTCACTTAGTATAATCCTTTCCAGATCCATCCATTTTTCTGCAAATTTCATAACTTCATTTTTCTTTACTTTTTACTTTTTATTTCTTTACTGCTGAGTAGAACTCCATTGTACAAATGTGCCATATCTTCATTATCCACTCATCAGTTGAGGGACATCTAGGCTGGTTCCATTTCCCAGCTATTATGAATTGAGCAGCAATAAACATGGTTGAGTAAGTACTTCTAAGGAAATGAGATGAGTCCTTAGGATATATGCCTAGGAGTGCTATAGCTGGGTCATATGGTAGATCAATCTTTAGCTGTTTTAGGAACCTCCACACTGATTTCCACAATGGCTGGACCAGATTGCATTCCCACCAACAGTCTAGAAGGGTTCCTCTTTTCCACATCCCTGCCAGCATTTATGGTCAATTGTTTTCATAATGGTAGCCAGTCTTACAGGAGTGAGATGGAATCTCAACATAGTTTTAATCTGCATTTCCCTGATAACTTGGGATGTAGAATATTTTTTTCAGATGCTTATACACCATCCATATTTCTTCTTTTAAGAACTCTCTATTTAGCTCCATAGCCCATTTTTTAATTGGCTTGTTTGATTTCTTATTATTTAACTTTTTGAGTTCTTTGTATATCCTAGATATTAATCTTCTATCAGATACATAGCTGGCGAAGATTTTTTTCCCATTCTGTAGGTTACCTCTTTGCTTTTTTCACAGTGTCCTTTTCAGTACAAAATCTTTGTAGTTTCATGAGGTCCCAGTGGTTAATCTGTGGTTTTATTGCCTGAGCAATTGGGGTTATATTCAGAAAGTCTTTGCCAAGACCAATATTTTGAAGGGTTTCCCTTACTTTTTCCTCTAGAAGTTTTAGAGTTTCCGGTCTGATGTTAAGGTCTTTAATCCATTTGGACTTCATTCTTGTGCATGGAGAGAGAAAAGAATCTATTTTCATTCTTCTACAGATACATATCCAGTTTTCCCAACACCATTTGCTGAAGAGTCTGTCTTTTCTCCATTGAGAATTTTTGGCATTTTTATCGGATATCAGGTGGCTATAGCTACCTCGACTTACATCTGGGTCCTCTATTCTGTTCCATTGATCTATATGTCTGCTTTTGTGTGCCAGTACCATGCTGTTTTTGTTACTATGGCTCTGTAGTATATGTTAAATTCAGGTATGGTGATACCACCAGCCTGATTTTTGTTGCTCAGTATTATTTTAGATATTTCGGGTTTTTTTTTTTTTTGTAATTTCAAATGAATTTTTGGGTTGTTTTTTCTATTTCCATGAAGAATGCCTATGGAATTTGATGGGGATTGCATTAAATGTGTAGATTGCTTTTGGTAAGATTGCCATTTTCACAATATTGATTCTTCCGATCGACGAACAAGGGATGTTTTTCCACTTCCTAGTGTCTTCTGCAATTTCTCGCTTGAGTGTTTTAAAGTTTTCATTGTAGAGATCCTTTACTTCCTTGGTTAGGTTTATTCCAAGGTACTTTATTTTCTTTGATGCAATTGTGAATGGGAGTGATTCTCTGATTTCATCCTCTGTATGTTTGTTGTTAGCATATAGGAAGGCTACTGATTTCTGTGTATTTCTTTTGTATTCTGCTACAAGGCTGTAGGTTTTTATCACCTCTAACAGTTTGCTGGTAGAGTCTTTAGGGTCCTTTATATATAGAATCATGTCATCTGCAAATAATGATAACTTGATCTCTGCCTTTCCAATTTGTATCCTTTTTATGTGTGTCTCTTGCCTTATTGCTATGGCTAAGACTTCCAGAACTATATTAAATAAAAGTGGGGACAGTGAATACCCTTGCCTTGTTCCTGATTTTAGTGGAAAAGCTTCCAGTTTTTCCCCATTTAGTAATATGTTGGCTATAGACTTGTCATAAATAGCCTTTATTATATTGAGATATGTTCCTTCTATTCCCAGTCTCTGTAGGACTTTTATCATGAAGGGATGTTGGATTTTGTCAAATGCTTTCTGTGCATCTAATGAGATGATCATATGATTTTTGTCCTTCAATCCATTTATATAATGTATTACATTTATCAATTTGCATATGTTGAACCATCCCTGCATCTCTGGGATAAAGCCTGCTTGGTCAGGGTGAATGATCTTTCTGATATATTCTTGTATTATGTTTGCCAATATTTTGTTGATAATATTTGCATCTATATTCATGAGGGAGATGGTCTGTAATTTTCTTTTTTTGTTCTATCTTTGCCTGGTCTTGGTATCAGGGTGATGCTGGCTTCATAGAAGGAGTTTGGTAGGATTCCTTCTTTTTCTATTTTATGGAAAAGCTTAAGAAGCAATGGTGTTAGCTCTTCCCTGAAGATCTGGTAAAATTCAGCAGTGAATCCATCTGGGCCTGGGCTTTTTTTAGTTGGGAGATTTTTGATAACTGTTCGGATCTCCATGCTTGTTATAGGTCTGTGTAAGTGATTAATCTCATCTTGATTTAATTTAGGTAGGTGATATAAATCAAGGAAATCATCCATTTCTTTCAGATTTTCATATTTTGTGGAGTATATGCTTTTACAGTATGTCCCTATGATTTTTTAAAATTTCTCTGGCATCTGTTGTGATGTTACCTTTTTCATTTCTAATTTTATTAATTTGTGTCTCTTCTTTCTTTTGGTCAGATTTGCTAAGGGTTTATCAATCTTGTTTATCCTTTCAAAGAACCAACTCTCTGTTTCATTGATTCTTTGGATTGTTTTTTTCGTTTCTATTTCATTAATTTCTGCCCTAATCTTTGTTATTTCTTCCCATCTTCTTATTTGGGGTTTGCCTTGTTCTTCTTTTTCCAAGGCTTTAAGGTGAAGCATTAGGTCATTTATTTGCGACCTCTAATTTCTTAATATAGGCACTTAAAGCTATACATTTACCTCTTAGCACTGCCTTGATTGTGTCCCAGAGATTTTGGTATGTTGTGTTCTCATTATCGTTTGACTCTATAAATTTTTTGATTTCCCTCTTGATTTCTTCAATGACCCATTCATCATTTAGTAATGTGTTGTTTAATTTCCATGATTTTGTGTATGCTCTTAGCCTTTCTTCCTATTGATTTGTAGTTTGATTCCTTTGTGGTCAGATAGAATGTAAGGAATTATTTTAATTTTCCTGTATTTGTTAAGATTTGTGTCCTAATATATGGCCTATTTTAGAGAATGTTCCATGTGCTGCTGAAAAGAATGTATATTCTGCAGCATTTGGATGAAATGTCCTGTATATATCTGTTAGGTCCGTTCCTTCTATGACCTCATTTAGTCCAGATGCCTCCTTGTTTATTTTTTCCAGGGATGACCTGTCAATTGATGAGAGTGGGGTGTTGAAGTCACCCACTACCACTGTGTTTGGTGTTTGGTAGTTCTAATGGCGTTTGTTTGATGAATTTGGGGGCCCCCATGTTAGGTGCATATATGTTTAGGATTGTAATGTCCTCCTGTTGGAGGGTGCATTTAATCAATATAAAGTGGCCTTCCTTATCACTCTTAACTAATGTTGGACTGAAGTCTACCTTGTCAGATATTAGGATAGCAACCCCTGCTTGTTTTCTAGGTCCATTTGCTTGAAACACCATTTTCCAACCTTTCACCCTAAGATAGTGTCCATCCTTTATAGAAAGGTGGGTTTCTTGGAGGCAACAAATTGAAGGATCCTGCTTTTTGACCCAGTCTGCAAACCTATCTTTTGGTTGAGGCATTGAGGCCGTTGATATTAAGAGATATTATTGAAAGGTGTGTATTCATTTTTGCCATTTTTCTTTTTTTGTAGTTCTTCTGGTTTTACCTTTGTTCTCTTGTGTTAACTAGTATTTGAGTATTGTTTGTTTTTTCCCGGTTCCTTACATGTGTGCTTTTCTTTTTCTTCAGCATGGAGGATTCTTTCAAGTATTTTCTATAGAGCTGGTTTTGTCTTCAAATACTCCTTTAGCCTGCTTTTGTCATGGAATGTCCTTATTTCTCCATCTATTTGAATGGATAGCTTTGCAGGATAAAGTAACCTTGGTTGCCAGTTCTTATCTTTCAGAACTTGGAATACATCACTCCACACCCTTTTGCCTTTTAAAGTTTGTGTTGAGTAATTTCCTGTAATCCTGATAGGCTTGCCTTTGTAGGTAACTTGATTTTTCTCTCTGACTGCTTTCAATATTTTTTCTTTGGTTTGTATGTTTGGTAGTTTGATTATAATATGGTGAGGAGAGGTTCTTTCCATGTTTTTTTCTGGCTGGTGTTCTAAAGGATTCCTGTATTTCTGCATTGGCACCTCTTTCACAATTTGGGGGAAGTTTTCTTCTATTATTTTGTTGAAGACACCAACTATGCCTTTGGAGTGAAATTCTTCTCCTTCTACTTGCCCTGAATTTTTATGTTTGATCTTTTCATAGTGTCCCGAATATCTTGAAATTCCTACTCATACTTTTCTATTAGTTTGTCTTTCTCTTTGTTGGACTGTATTAGATCTGCCACCTGATCTTCTAGCTTATATATTCTGTCCTCTCCTTCATGCATTGTACTGATGAGATTTTCTACAGAGTTTTTTATTTCATTAACTGTGTTCTTTATTGCTAGTAATTCTAACTGGTTTTTCTTTATTATTTCTATTTCCTTATTTATGTCTAGTATTGATCTCTTTATTTCATTAAATTGGCGTCCTGTGTCTTCTTTGCTTCCTTTGATTTCTTCTTTGAGTTCTTTGAACATAGTTATAATCATTCTTTTGAAATCTTTCTGAGGCATTTCCTCTAACTCATTCTCACTGGAGGTCATTTCTGATGCATTAATACTTTTTGGTGCATTTATATTGTCTTGATTTTTGGTGTTTCTTGTGTTATAATGTATATATTTTTGTATCTTGATTATTTAATGATTGGATTTTCCAGTTAGCTGGGTATTATGAGATGTATCAATCAATCTGATGTTACATATCTTCAGGGTAGGAGCTTAAGGCACTAGGTGTGACTCTCAGAGTATCTACAAAAGTGACTCTAGGTGTTGGATGTGCCTGCTATGAGAGTATTCAAGTAGGCTAAGTGGAACAAAATAGAGGCAGATTCTAAAATTTAACTAAACAATGTACACTTTAAGTGAAAAACAACACAGAGTATTTATCCAAGAGTAGGCATTATGACAACCAGATCCTCTGTCTGTCTGTTAGGCTGTGTGGTGCCTCACCCACTCCCTTAATCCTGACAACAAGGCAGTCAATATTTCTGGTCTGTAGAGGGTTCCAAGTCAGCTTGTGACCAGGTGAGACCCTTCCGTAATGTATAACAGAAGAGGAAACAAAGCCATTATAAATCAAGAAGCAACAAATACAAGCTCAAAATACAGCTTATTTAAGAATGGCAAATTTGACCATCCATCTGATTTAATATATAATTTATCCTGATATGGAAGGTGCAATTAGCACTTCTGGTTCAGGCCTATATACCAGGTTTATTAGGCAGGTACTGACCTGGTGTAATCCCAGTTACCTTTTGGGATGATTTTGGTCTCAGCTGCGCTCTTGATTGGGTCCCTCTTTGGTGCTCTGTCAGTTCAAGTGGGCATGGCCAGGGTCCCTGGACTGCTGCTGTGTTCCCGCGTGCTGGGCACTGGAGTTGGGGGGGGGGGGGTAGGGAGCCAATGCTGCTCTAGTGTTCTATGTGTTCTTCTACCTTGTGATCTGCTCCTCCGTTGTTCATTGCCGTTCTCCCTTCACATTTCTTGAGTTTGTGGAGAGCTCTGGTGTGGGTGGAAAATCCCCTCTCCTGGCTTTTCCTGTGGCTCAAGCCCAGCCTGGTGGCTGGCTTGCGTGCTGCCACTGAGGTCTTGCACATGGACCCGCCCTGCTGGAGCAGCTTCTGCTGGCCCTCTGAATGCTCTGGATCTCTCCTACTTCTCTGCTGCTGTTTCAATTTCCTATACAACTTACTTTTTAGTAAAAGTGTGTATTTTGCTGGGTTTTTTTTTTTTTTTTTGGTTTTTTCCCCCCTAGGCTGCTTTGTTGTGGTACCTATGCCTCCATCTTAGCCAGAAGTCCCACCCTTAAATTCTTTATGGATAAAGTTTCAGAAAGAAAATCACAAGACAAACTATAAATCATAAAGAGAACAAGAGAAAATAAATATCTTTACTATATAGAAATTCTTATAAAGAAATCCATTTATCAGGCTGGAGAGATGGCTTAGCAGTTAAGTGCTTGCCTGTGAAGCCTAAGGACCCCAGTTTGAGGCTCGACTCCCCAGGACCCACATTAGCCAGATGCACAAGGGGGTGCATGCGTCTGGAGTTCGTTTGCAGTGGCTGGAGGCCCTGACACACCCATTCTCTCTTCCTCTTTCTATGTGCCTCTTTCTCTCTCTGTCTGTCACTCTCAAATAAATAAATAAAAATAACAAAAAATTAAAAAAAGAAATCCATTTATCTTTTTTAGCAAAAATGTATTAACTATTATTAGCTATATTTGATAATGTGGATAACACGGTACTGAAAATAGCCATTCTTATGGAATATGTCATTCCAGCTAGGGAAGTAGATAATAAATAAATGAGTAAAAACAGAATTAGAAGATAGCAACAAGTGCTATTGAGAAAAATGGATAAATGTGTTAGGGTTTTCAGGAGTAAAGAGTGTATGGTTTTAATTGGTAAAAGATTTCACTACAAAGGCAATATGGGAGCAATGACCTGAAGAAGTTCAGAAGAATGCCCAGCATGGTCTGTGTGAGAAAGAGGGAAACCCAGTGAAGTGGAGCCTCCCTCGTTTACTTGCAAGGGAAATCAGCATGGTTGGAGTGGTGCTCATGAGAGAGCAAGTAGGTAGGGGTAGCAGGGTAAGAGCTAGAACAAGTAGGATCTTAACATCCACTATGGGAAGTTTGGATTTGATTCTCCAGCAGGTGCTTGAGGGAAGGCACTAGAGGATTATGTAGAACAAAGTAATAGATCTGACTTGTTTGATCAAGATTAGTGTAGTTATTACTCAAGAAGAGAAAATAAGTTAAGGAGTTATTGCAATACTATAAGAGACATTATGTTTTATTTTTGTTTGATTTATTTTACAGGGTAAAGGAAGTGGATGGAGAAGACTAGCAGCTTGCATTTATACATGTTAAATCTGAAACACACAATAGACGTGCAAGTAAACCTGTCAACACTCTCTGTGTGTCCAAGTCTGTATTTCTGGGCAAAGGTCTGGGCTGGATTTTTAAATGTCTGAGTTCTTAGCATAAAGATAAGCTCAAGTTAGAAAGAGGTAGTTGACAGAAAAGGAAAGACAAGTAAGAATAAAACATGAAGCCACTTCAGTATCAACGATTTGTGTCTTGGGGAAGAATCATTAGCAAAAAAAACTGAAAGGCTAGCCTTCATATTGTGGGTGAACACTACGGGAGCTGCTGGAGGACAGTGGTAACCAACAGCATGGATAAGCAGGAGACCCCAAAGACTATGAAATCAACCATCCAGACAAGTACAGACTTGTGCAATAGTGGCATTCAGCCTCTACAGGTAATCAATTGTTCTCTGATTGGACATGAGGCACATCAGTGGACAGAAGTTATTTCTGTATGGGAACCCTAGTCAGAATTACATGGCCAGGAAACCTCAACTTCAGAAAAAAACCTCCACTGTGAGAGAAGAAGAGTGGGCTTGCACCCCAAAAATCTCTCAAACAACTTTGCATACCTCCGTTAACCCAAAATGCTCTCATGCTTGGTTGAAGAATCTGTTTTACTTTACAGAGGGCAAAGAAAATAAAGGAGAGCCTAGAATCATCAATAAGACAAGAAGACAGCTGACTGCCTGCCAGGAGACTTCCCACCTCTACCACATCTTCCAGGGCATAGGAGAAACTGCAAAGGAAGTGGTTATGAATACTGCTGTTACTGCTAGCCTGACAATCAGCCCCAGGCCCAGGGTGACAGGTACAATGATTAATCAAAACCTATCAAAGCAGAAATTCAGAGGCTACAAAGATCTCAACACTAAATCAGACTGCCAACAGGCCTGCTATAGCTCAGTGAACATTGTGGAAGAGGGGGCAGAAAGATTATAAAAGCCAAAGAAAGGGTAGGAAAACACTGAGGCCTGGTCTCCTCACTACCCCACAGAGGCTGACTGAGGCTCCATGACACCACAGTGAATAAATACCATAATCCCACTGAGAAGGGTCCCCAGGGCAATGGGAGTTATGGTGAGGGGACAGAAGACTATAACCTCTTATACCATACACACATATATATATATATATATATATATATATATATATATATATGTGTGTGTGTGTATAAGTTAAAAGAATTTTAGCAAAATAGAACCTAGAAGCAGGAGCTAGTGAAGCAGGAGGAACCCAGGTCTGGACTTCAGTTGAGAATTAAAGAAAGAGCCAATAATATCAGGTGTTGTTGCCACAAAGCCAAGAAAGGACTGATTACTGATATATGTGATGGATTTACCTAGCATCTTGACTGTATTTCAATCTCAACCAAACTCATTTTTGTACCCTCCACCCTTATGTCAGTATCTATATTTTGTCTCTTCAAGCATAAACCCTGGAAGCTTTCAATAAAAGCACAAAAAACTCAAATGCTAGAAGTCTAACATACAAACCTTTTATAAGGGGAAAGGAATTAGAAGGAAGTGAAGGTTATGAATTTGCATATATATACACACACGTATATGTATTGACACATTAATTTTCTTATTAAAGCCATTCAGATGCACCAGCTATGAAAAATAAGTTGGCCACTTTTTTTTATTTTGCAAACAAAATTAACATTTAAAAAGGCATATTTTGTATGGGCAAGACACAGTAGGCACCCCTATACCTCTGGTGGAAGTGTTAATTGGTAAAACATTTTAAGGAGACAGCTTGGCAATATGTAACAATAATTTTTGTAAGTTATTTACACCTTTTGATCTAAGAATTCTTCTTTTAGCAATTTATTACAAAGAAATAAACCACATACCAAGATTTCTATAAAAATTTTTATAGATTTTTATACCATATTTTAAAATATTTTTATTTATTTATTTGAGAGAGAGGAGAGAGAGAAACATATATATATATATATATATATATATATATATATATATATATAGAGAGAGAGAGAGAGAGAGAGAGAGAGAGAGACAGAGAGAGAGAGAGAGAATGGGTGCACCAGGGCCTCCAGCTGCTGCAAATGAACTCCAGATGCATGTGCCACTTTGTGCATCTGGCTTACATGGGTACTGGGGAATCAAGCCTAGGTCCTTTGGCTTTGTAGGCAAGGGCCTTAACCGTTAAGTTATCTCTCCAGCCCTAAAAGGATTGTTATATTAGTATTTCTTATAATAATTTGGATGCAGACTTAAATAAGGTTTTCTATTTTTGTAGAAAATCCAAAATTCCTGAATGTTGTGTCATATAAAACTTATAGAATAAAAATAAGAATAAAAAATTTAATATTCAACTTTGGAGCATAGGCCAGCAAATATGATACAGCTATGACACAAATACTTGGAACAAAAATATTTTAACATATTATAAAATTTACACAAAGTGTTGTCAAAGAAAAAAATATATCTGCATTGCAATGATATTGTTTTAAAGAAAGAGAATAGAAAAAAATCAATAAATTTCAATAGTACTTATTTTTAAAATAGTAATTAGTTTTGAAAATGTTTGACCTGCTAGATATTTAATTCATTCCAAAATACTTACTGAGAGTCAACTATGTGGCCATGTGAGTTCATGGGATACATCAGTAAAAACTGATAAATCAGTGCTTAAATTCTATCAAGGGCAGATACAGATGACAGGTGATAATGAAGAAATGAATCATATATGCTCTTATAAGAAACTGCTTCTTTATTTTTTTTCCTTTTCTTTTTTTCTTTATTAGATAGTTTTGTATTCAGAAAATACAGTCAGTTTGGTACCATTATTAGGCTCATCTGTGACGTACCCCCTCCCCTTGGCCCCTCCTTGTTGAGGTATATGGGTCATGCATTGTGGAGTTAGCTCACAGTTATGGGTAAGATAAATGTCTCTGCATATCATGACCCAACATGTGGCTCTGACTTTCTTTCTGCCCCCTCTTCCGCAAAATTTCCCTGAACCATGTTGGGTTCATTTTTGGTCTGCTTTAGTGATGAGGTGTTGGGGACCTCTGAGGCTCTGGCTCTCTGATTTGGTAGGAGTTGATTTTTCTCTGTGCTTATCTCCTTCCCCCTTGTGCTGGTATCCAGTTCATCAGGAAAACAGCACCCTTGCTTGTTTCTCCAATTTTTCTTAGTTTCAGCCATGGCCCTTTCGAGGTATGATGGGGTGGCTCTCTCCTTAGGATCTACATCTATCTGAAAAAGAGAAGCAGATTCTCCAACGGAGAGTAAGTTAGCACCAGGACAAATGAGATAACCCTTACTTTTTTTTTATAGAGAATTTAATAGGTGTAGGCCCTCTTGTAGCCCATGATTAATGGTAGCTTGATATTGGCAAGTGGGCTTATGTTTGGATATGGTTCTGACTTGTTTCCCAGCTCCAGCTATGGGTCCTGTACTACTGAGGAGATCAGTTAGCCAAATTAAGAGCAGTTGGTTCCCCACCATGGCTGTGTGCCACTATTGCACTTGTGTGGGCATCACAACAGGTTATTTGCTGCTAAGTAGGTTAGACCATGAGTTTCTTGGACAGATATTAGTCATTTTCCCCCAGTCGCCCATGTAGCACCTTCTGGCACTAGATGCTCTAACTGTCTGGGGACTGACTGTCTTCCAACTTCCAGCCATGCCATTCCATTTTGCATGTCAACCACGTAAGGTGTCTTCAGCAGTAGGGTCTTACCACTAACCTTTGCGGGTCATCAAGTACTCTGACAGAAATCTGTCTGTCTTTTAGGAAACCTTGTAGATCTCTCTGATCAAAAGCTCATTGTGGATGATAGCCCCATGCTGGTACTGGGAGTTACAGGTCAGTGCCCACTAAGAAAATGAGGGAAAAGATAACTAATATACAAGAGTTAGAGAGAAGAGAGAGAGAGAGGGAGAGGGAGAGGGAGGTCGGGAAGATGTAGAAGATTAAGGTTAGTTGTGATCCTACCGTCTCCAGTGTCTTGTGGTTCAGGTGTCCCTTGTAAGGGCCTGGTGAAGGACCAGCCATCTGGTCTGTCTTTTAGTAAGTAGAATTTTATGGTACTATTGCCATTTGGGTCTAGATTTGTGAGAAACTTCTTCTTTAAATAATGAATAAAAAAGAGTGGTGCTGGGAGTGGTATGGGTATGCAACAGTTAATCTTCACTATGAACTTGATTGGGTTTAGAATCACCATCAGACCATTTCTGAATGTGTCCTATGAGTATTTCCAGAAAGGTTTTTCTTTCACTTCTTTTTTAAAATTATTTTTATTTTGAGAGAGAAAGATAGAGAGAACGAGCATGCCAAGACCTTCGGCCTGCTGTGAACAAACTCCACATACATGCAACCCCTTGCATGCATGTGCGACATTCCATGCTGTGTCACTGTGCATCTGGCTACATGGGACCTGGAGATTTGAGCATGAGTTCTTAGGCTTCACAGGCAAGCGCCTTCACTCCAAGCCATCTCTACAGCCCCAGAAAGGTTTAACTGAAGTGGAAAGACCTATATTGAATGTAGATAGCCCCATCCCATAGGTTAGGGCCCTAGAATGAATAAAGAGGTGAAAGTGAACTGAGTACTAGCTTGCATCTCTCTCTGCTTCCTTACTGGATGTAATGTGAAGAGCCCTCCTACAATCTCCCTACCACACCTTCTGACCATGATAGAATGAACCACCACACTGTGAATCACGAACCCCTTATTTCCTTAAGTTACTATTGGTAGGCATTTTGTCACAGCAATGAGAAAAGTAACTAATAAGACTGCAAATTTAAATTCAGCACTCAAAGTAGTTCTCATTGAAGAGGTAGCATGTGAAACAGACACAATAGAATAGAAGGAATTTACCATGTGAACACTGGAGAAAAATATTCCAGGTGATCAGCAAATAGACCCGCTGATCCAGGTAAGAGGATGAGCAAATGTGAAGAAGAAGCATCTGGATGTTTCTGGAGATCAGCAGAGGCCTGTGAAGCTGGAGCACAGTGAGGATGGAAGTGGAAACAAACAGGACAGCAATGAGGGTCCGTATACTGCAAGAAGCTATTCACCTCCTTTGGCAAGTTAGAATTACACGTCGAAAAAAATCATGAAACCATGGTAGGTGTAATTCTTAAGTTCTGTTGTCAACTTGATCTGGTTAGGAACCCACAGGCATTCCTCTTGGTTGGATCTCTGAGGTTGCTTCCAGGAAGGACTGACTGAAGGAAGAGATTCTTCCTTCAAAGTGAGCCTTTTCTTCAGAGTGGGCGGCCTTCCCCAAGGGGAGCTTTATGTAAGGAAACTGGGAGAAAAGAGCCCCTTCTTCCTGCCTGTGCTGCTTGCTGGTGAGTGCTTTACTTGCCCTGCATCTATCCTGTTTGGCTGTCCTTCCTGGGCATTGGAACCGAGTTTCCTCAGCCTTCCAGTGTGGACTGAAGACCAGCATGGAATGAAGACCAGAGACTCTCCAGGAAGCATCCAGGCCATCAGTGCTGGACTGGGACTGTTGAGGGTTCTTTTCTTGTGGACTGATGGATTCCTTGACTCTCAAAACTGCAGACTATTGGTGGTCTGCTGTAAGATAATCCAATAAATTCCCTTTTTAATACAATCCATTCCATTGGTTACGTTCCTCTAGAAAACCCTGATTAATACAGTAGGGAAACCTATTTTGTAAGAAAGAAAAATCATAAATAGCCCTTAGATGCTACTCCTTCAAGAACTTTGCAATACCATCATTTGTGTGGGTTGGTGTTTGTTTTGTTTGATGTTGTGTAAATAGCCCTTGACTTGTTTGTCTGATTTATGGTTAGTGGTGCTCAAAAAGGAATGGGAACTAAAATTTAAGGCTTGCATGTTGGCTAAGGTGTAAACAACCATCCATCACAGAAGGGACATTTGATAGTATCTAGAGATGTTTCGGTTGGTCTATTCTGGGGATATATTGTTAGTAGCAATATAATAGGGAGATTGCCAAGTATCCTGTAATGTGTGAGACAACCCTTCCCTGACTTTATCTGACTTAAAATGTCAGTTACTGAAGAAACTGGCTATTCTGAAGGCCAAGGAAGGGAAGAGAGAAAAGAAACTCATCAGAAGTTGGCTCTGGAGTAGTGTTCCATGTAGAGTTAATCATCAGAAAATGTAGCCAAGTGAATGTTGCCGAATGTTGGGAATGTCATTTCTAAGGAGGAAAAATCAGAGCTAGAAGTTGGCTTCCATTGTCCTTCTGATTGAAAGGTACACATAGACCAATTCCCTCCTTTAATTGCATTTCATGTGCTACACAAATGGATAAAATACAATTGTTCCTCAAAGCAAGAATAAAAAGTTAGGCAGAATATGGAAGTGCATATGAAAAAAGAAATACATGAAGCTATGTGATAATAAAAGTTTGGTGCCTTAGGCCATTCATTTACCATATTATAATTGCCTTGTCAGCTACTGGGTTTTTTTCTTCCAGTATGTCCTCTGCTTGGAACTCTGGAACTTTCTTTTATTAATTTAACTTATTTTATGAAACTAACTAGTTTTTTAAAATAACCCAAATCCTGGCATCCCATCTTGCTATTATTTTCATCCTTACACTATGACCCAGTTGTGTCTTCCCTGAGTGTGGGCGCTCAGGCTTCTGTGGATCTCATAGTACTCTGCTGGGAAGATCTCCATGGTGTTCTGCTCTTGGCATCTACCAGCACTGTAGGAAAGACAGGTTCTTTGGGTGGTAAATGAGTTCCTGGACAGCATGCCTAAAATCTGTTTTTTCTGAAAATGTGTTGCTCAACATTGTTAATTCTTATAATTTTAGTGGCAATCTTTTGCAGCCATCTATAAGATTGTACTTATGAAAGCAATGAGCTGTTTACTCTATCAGAGTTGAGAATAGTCTAAGCAACCTTAGATGATATCATAAAAATAGCAACAATCATGGCTATAGTGCCTTGACTATACTGGCTCTGTGATGCTCTTTTCTATGGTCTTTTGTGCATTCATTTAGTCCTCATACCAATTAAAGTAGGTTCTATTATTATGTCCATCTTATAAGTAAGGAAGTGAAAGATAAAATTTAAGTGACACAGCCCAGATCACAGAGCTAATAAATGGAAACGTAAAATACAGAGAGTAGAATCTCATCTGAAGACCAGTGTTCCACATTTTAACTGTGCTTTGCTTTGGATCTTTTAAAACACAGCAGATCCATTTGTTCACATTTTTTTTTCAGAGGTGGGCAGTCAAAATATAATTATTTGTGTGTCTTTATCTAAGTATCATGTGTAGGTGTCGAAACGACAATTTTTCAGTGGCTTTTTCATTTGCAAAATAGAAGGATATTAGCTGGACACAGTGGTACTCCTCTGTCATCCCAATATTTGGAAGTGCAGGGATCAGGATTTCAAGGCCATCTTCAACTACATAGAGTTTGAGGACTTCCTAGGCTACAGGACACCCTATTTAAAAAAGTACAAGGAATAATAATAATAAAAAAGTACAAGGAGGGCTGGAGCCGTTAAGGTACTGCCTGCAAAGCCAAAGGACCCATGTTCCATTCCCCAGGACCCACGTAAAACCTGATGCACAAGGTGGCACATGCATGTGGAGTTCTTTTGCAGAGGTTTGAGGCCTTGGCATGCCCATTCTGTCTCTCTCTCCCTCTTTCTCTCTCTCTTTCAAATAAATTTTTAAAAATACTAGAAGATGAAACCACCCTGGAGAGTGACATGTGGGCCTGCTTTTGTAAAGGAGAAGCTTCAAAGGAGGGAGGGTATCTTGAGCCCAGCTTCTCAAGCATCCTTTCTCCACAAGCTGCTAGTTAACACCCTCTGTTGAAACAATGTTGCTGCTATAAAAGAGCAAAGCCAGAGGATGATGATGCACAGCCAAAGTGTGACAGCTGGGTGGTGGGGCTGAGGAGCAGCCAGCTGGTGTTTGCTAAAGAAGGACAGAGGCAAAGAAAAGGGAGTGACTGCCGAGCAAATGCTGATGGGCACCATCGGATCTGCCACAGCATGGAGCCGTTTATTCATGAAGATATGAAGAACAAACTAAAGAGAAAAACCAACTTCAGGAAAAACAAGCTAGACAAAATCAGAGCACGTAGTATGTCCTGTACCTTAGTACTGCACAACACTTACTTCACATTATAACAAAATAATACCGGTACTAATAATTGATGCAATGAAATAATGATCTACGTTGATATTCCCTTATCTTAAAGTTTGGAAGCAAAGCAAAACAAAACAAAACTGAAAACTAAAAACCAAGAGTCTCCACAGTAGTCACCACTATCTGCAAAAAGATGCTTTTGTAAGTAGAGGTGAGAGCAGCAGTGATCTGTGGGCATACATAAAAATATTTAAAATATTTTAAATATAAAATATTTAAAAGTTATATGTATGCAAACAGAGAGTGATAGAGAGAAGAAAGATTGATAAAATGTGCGTGTTGGGGCCTCCAGCCTCTGCAAATGAACTCCAGATGCATGGGTCACTGTGTGCTTTTGGCTTTATGTGGATCCTAGGGAATCAAACCTGGGTCATTAGGTTTTGCAGACAAGTGCTTTTACTGCTGACCCATCTCTCCAGCCCCCTACGTGAATGTTTGAGGGAAATTTTTGAAGACTCAGACCTGTCAAAGAGCTGACAATAAGTGACTGTGGAATGCTCAGCACTAATGAGACATATTTCAGCCCCTTCCAGACTCTGCAAACAGTGCAGAAGAGGGGGTGAAAAGAATGTAAGAGCCACAGGATGGGGAGGAGCACTATGGAATGTTGTCTTCCAGACATGAAGCTGCCAGTGCATTTGCGATCTCACACTGGCTCTCCTGAGCTGCACAAGAAGTGTACAACATCGGGCCCATCAGCACTCCATCATGTAGGATGGAGGAGGGCAAATTAAACAAAAAGAAACCAAGATAGAAGAGAGACTAGATGGAAACCAGGGGTTCAGTAGAAAAGAAAGTAGAAAAGGAAAAAGGGCACAAAAGAAATATATTATGTATATGTATGAAAATTTTCAATAAAATTCTTTTAAAAGCTATAAAATCATTGTATTTTTGTAAGTTTGCAGTAACATTATTTGATGATCAAACCTGATCTGAACTGACATGTTTATTTATCCCACCTGGAATCACTATTCATATGTTTTGTTGCAGAATTATAATGTGTTTCATTATAGAATGTGCTTCAGATCCAATAGGGAATGTTAAGTGATACATGGCCTATGATCATATTAACTCTCTGAAGTCTTCCAGATTTCAAAGTTTGAAACGCATCTGGCCCCAAGGGTTTGGATAAGGGAGTGAGGACCAGTATAAATATATTGAGAGGATGGGGCACAGGCAGGGTACATCAAGAAGGAAAGGAGCAGCTATGCATGACAGCTAAACTTGCAAATACATAGTGACAAGAATGACAATTCCATATTTTTATACAAGAATATATAGGCACATAATAAAAGAAACAGTAAACAGAGTTCAAAGTGTTTGCCCTCAGGGAGTGTCTGAGGGGAGGAAGAGGTGTGGCAGAGAACTGCTATTTTATTATAAGCAGTTTTATTATTATTTGATGTTTTAAAATATGCCTTATTTTGATAAAAGCTAAAAATAATTTTGTTTTTTTTAAATCAATCATCTTTCCCTCAGGAACACACAGGAAAGAAAGCCAATAAAATCAGTATCATTTCTATTTGTGTAGCTCAAGATGCATCAATTTCAAACATCTGGGGATAAAAAGATACCTAGATATAAGGTCCAAATATACAAATTGAGAGAGGTACAATGTTGATTGACTATGTTTTAAAAAAAAAATCTCATCATAGAGGAATATCTAAACGCTTGAAAAAACTTCAGGGGGGAAGAAAAACACAGACAAATTCGTCCTGAGGTCAGTGAGGAGGATATCCAGGCTTTGTTCCTTCCCTTTCATCTCCCATGGTTCAGTTTTATCACATGAATGCAAGACTCCCAAGATCCTCCAGGCTGCTTTAAAGCGGCATTGCAACGCCATCCTTCACACTAGGATCCTGTTGCCTAGGCTAACTGATTTATTTTGCCAAGTTTTTTTTTTTTTTTCTAAACACCTATTTCTGAAACCCTAAGTTTTGAAAATGTAGGAAATTACAGATGAGCTTCAAACTTCCATCACCTAAATGCACATTTCATGTAACGGCGCAGACTTTACCATGTTGTTTCATTGAATATCACGGTGAGGAGCCTGATTGTGGATAATTTTAGGTAAATAAATTGAAGTAAGAAGCTGAAATTCTCATGAGATTTGCAACTTTTAAATTTGACTGGCTATCTCCTTTGTATTAATTGAAAGACAAAACAAAACGAAACCACTCTTGGTGCACGTCCTTAGTAGCGGTGAAAAGTGGAGAGTGAGTGTGTGACAGGAGACATGAGTGCGGAGCTTCTGTGACTGGCCTGGATTCAAATCCTTGGTGTTACTGTTATGTACATATTGTTCCCAAGTTGCTTTGCTTCATTGTGTCAGTTTTTTATTTTTTTTTGAGGTAGGGTCTCATTCTAGCTCAGGCTGACCTGGAATTCACTATGTAGTCTCAGGGTGGCCTCGAACTCATGGCAATCCTCCTACCTTTCCTCCTGAGTGCTGGGATTAAAGGCGTGCACCACCACACCCAGATTCAGTATTTTTTTTTAAATATAAAATGGGTATTCTAATAGTGTCTCCTCCTAACCCATATTTCCACTACTCACCAATGACATCTTGGACTGCATCACTATTTTTGGTAGATGATAATTCTGAACACTGAGGTTCTTTAGCAATATCTCTTGCTCTTGTTCACGAGGTGCCAGTACTCCAACACTTGCTGTGTGACAATTACAAACCCCTTAGACATGAAGACGACATTGGGCAAGGGTACAGAATTATGGAGAACCTCAGTAGCAACCCCTCAGATGAATTAAAAACCTCCATCATTCACACATTGCAAAATTTTTTTTATTCAAATTGCTTAAAATGCATACTCACTTAGCAAGCAAAAGGTGAATATTGGATTTCCCATTGTCCTGCTTGTGTTGTAAGACCCTTAGTACCTTAGTGGGTACCTGGTCCCTCAGTGGGTACCTGGAACCATGGATAGCACTGAATGCATATATCCATTACTTTTTCTATACATACAAACATGCATCATTAAGTTCAATTATAAATGGGACATATATGAGAAATTGTATTAACTAATAATTAAGTTGAAAAAATATAATAATTTACCTATATGACAAGTATGTAAATGTTTCTCTCAACACATCTATTGTACTGTTCACCCATCTCCTTGTGGTGGTGTGAAAAGACCCGATGCCTGTGTGGTGGTATGCCAGCATTGGGATGCAGTGCAGAGACTTGAGCACTTTGATACCAGTCAGCTACAAAGGCTATATAGTACCCAATAGGTGGGGGAATCTGGGCAGAAGAATGTTACCTATTCTGGGCAGTGTGGAAATGGATGGCAGTTCCACCATGCTTTTTGGAATGTTATATTATCTTTTTTCTTTCTTTCTTTTTTTTTTTTTTTTTTTTTTTTTTTTGCTGAAGACTCACATACTTGGGCTGCACAATCACTGAGAAACCCTGCTGGAGCTGAGCTGAAAACCTCCTCCATGTAGACCAGCTGACAGCTGGAAAAAGCCACACTGCATGCAGTTCAACAGGAGAGAGAGAAATCACCAGTGAAGATACCCAACAGTAGATACTGCAAGCCTTATATTTAGCCAGCCAGGCCAAATGAGCCAATGGGTGTGATAGTGGCACATCTGTTATGGGGGAAACCAACAACCTCTAATTTGACTGGAGGCCCGCTCCATGGAAGGGAATACATCCCTGATACTGAAAATCTACAACAGGGGTAGTCATGAGCCTTAGGGGTATAACATCTGCTAGTGTCGGGCTAAAAGTGTATACTATGCTCACCAAACTGCCCAGTAAGTACTTCTCTTAATATTCATACCTATATATTAGTGCTAGTCTCACTTTTTGTTAGAGTAGCTTCTCTTTTCAGATGGCAGTGACCTTGGGATGACTCATAAGGCACCATGGTGCTGAGAAGAAGTGACAGAGGAGTGTTCAGCACTGAAATATCTTAATCACACCTTCCATGGTTTCCATGGTTCAGGGTTCATTGTGGAAGAGGTGGCAGAAAGAATGTAAGAGCCAAAGGAAGGGTAGGACTACTTACAACGTGCTCCTCCAGACACAAAATGGCCTGGATATCCATGACCTCACAGTGCCTGACACTTCCTACATAAGACCATCATAATAGGAGGAAAAAATCATGACATCCAAATAAAAGAGAGACTAACTGAAAGTGGGAGGGGATATGACGGAGAGTAGAGTTTCAAAGGGAAAGTGGGGGAGGGAGGAAATTACCATGGGATATTGTTTACAACTATGAAAGTTGTCAATAAAAATAATAATAATAAAATATTTTTAAAAAGAATGTTATATTATCTAAAATGAATTATTTCTAAAATTTTCCATTTAATATTGGGAGTGGCGAGGGAATTACCATGTCTTATTGTCTATACTTATGAAAGCTGTCAACAAAGAGTTTTCTTGGCATTTTAAATATTTTTTATTTATGTATTATTTGAGAGAGAGAAATACAGAGAGAGAAAGAGAGAGAGAGAGAGAGAGTGAGTGAGAAAGAATGGGTGTGCCAGGGCCTCTAGTCACTGCAAATAAATTCCAGATGCATGTGCCACCACATGCATCTGACTTACGTGGGTACTAGGAAATCAAACCTGGGTCCTTAGGCTTTGCAGGCAAATGCCTTAACTGCTAAGCCATCTCTCTAGCTCAATAAAGAGCTCAAAAAAATAGAGCTGGGTATAGTGGTGCACACATTTAATCCCCGCTCTTGGGAGGCATAGGTAGGACGATTGCTGTGAATTAGAGGCCACCCTGAGACTACATAATGAATTCAAGGCCAGCTTGAGCTCCAGCGAGACCCTTCCTTGATAAACAAACAAACCAAATAAACAAAACAAAACAAAATAAGAAACAACAAAAAATCAGAGTTCATAAAATAAAATAAATTTTAAAAATATTTTCATTTGGCCATGAGTAACTGAAACCTTGGAACGTGATACCATAAATAAGGGGAGAGTGTCATAATATGATCTTGGTTATGTGGAGTGATCATAAGGGGAGAAATACGCAAATCTGACAAAGAAAACCAGGAAAAAAGGCAGCAAGCAGGCCTGACTGCAGGTAGCAGTATCTTGGGACTTCATGTTTCCAATCAATGTGAAATGGTCTGGATCAGAAATCTGAAGTACAGACTCTACTTCTTCCTTTACCACCAAAGAGCTATGTGCCTTCGGAAAGTCACATAAACCCTTTACAGTTTACTTTCCTCTCCTTGTAAAATCAGAAATTAAACCTGGAGCAATTTGAAGGCTTCTTTCAGTTTGGGAATTTTTCAATTTAAATAAAGCAAAATTTGCCAAAGTATGTTCTAGGAGTTCATGAACATAAGGGCTCCAGGGTCAATTGTTTGTTTCTTCTATAATAAATATCTCTTTTACAAATTCAGATTTATTAGCATATTAACGGTTTTGAGAAATTCTGAAGAAATGGAAATTAATGGCTTGGTTAAATCAAAGACACTCAAGCTCATTTCAACAGCTCATAGTCTTTTTTTTTTGTACTAAACATACATATTTACCGTGTATAGATCAATGTTTTGTAAGCTATGAACATAGTTCTCTGGTAAGACTGGGCTCGACTATAATTGTCTGACAATGATATTTGAAAATAGGACATAAATTCAACCAACAATAACTGTGATTGGCTCAAAATAACAACCAATTTTAGATAAAGGAAATGCTAGCTTTTGAGTCAGTCTTGCTGCCTTCCTTCCTCCTTAGTTTACAGCATTGTTTGAAACAAAGGGAGATGTCCAATAAAGGCTATTCCCCAGGATGCCATCAAGGCACAAGAAGGCTCATACTTATTCTTGTTTTGAGCCTACTTCATTATTAAATTGAGAAGTTGGGTTTCTGTGTCAATAGACCTATGCCTTGTTCTCTGGGGCTCTCTCTGAAGTAAAATCCATTCTTTTGAGTGCAAGGTAAATTATAAGATAGATTAGGGTAGTCATTTCACCTCATATGCTGCTGTTCATTTTTCATTTGAAAAGTTTTGCACTGAGTTACATGCGTTTAAATGTTGTTAATTTATTCAGCTTGAAAGTCAAACTAGTCCTGGAGACTATATGTTATGCCATATAGCACTTAACTATCTTCTTTCTCAGAGCAGTGGGAAAGGCAATTTGGGATGTGAGAGATTTGGTGCTAGTTATGAGTATTCCACTTATTGGCTGTGGAATTGGATTTGTGGCCAAGGAACATCATTTCTTGAAGTCCATTTATTTCTTCATCTATAAAAGTGAGAAGAGTACCTATTCTTCAGTGTCATTTTAAGGATCAAATCAAATGAAACAGTACAAAAGAATATACAACTCAAAGATAATTTAGATTAAGTAGAGTCAGGACTTAAGGAAGATTTCAGAGCCAAGGAAATAAATCAAGAAGCAAAGCAATATAATTATAGAAAAATGCATAGTCATTATCTAGACAGACAACACATTACATTCCTACTTTATGTAACCGTTTATGAAAAATGCTTGTCATTATTCTGTAAATCTGAAGATTCATTTACTTACACTTTAGAAAGACTATCCTCTGGAAGTGTACATGTTGGACAATTTTTTGAAAATGTGCACTAAATGATATAATAAAATGTTTATAACAACATTATAGTAACAAAAATTTTTAAATAGTTCAGAAGTAATTATTAACAAGGAAATAAATGACTGGAAGTTAACATATTCATTTCCCATGATTACTGCTCATAGTGCGAACACTACTTAACTGTGAGGAAGCTCTAAGTAATGGCGTTTGCACTGGCATAAATTTCACGAGCAGGATTGAAAGGGAAAAATGCAGGCTGTGAAAGGATATATGTTATGATTCTTCTTACAAAAGCCCAAATACATTAAAAAGTATTTGGCATTATTTCTATGAAGTAATTTGAAATTTTTATGCTAAACTCAGAAAATTAGTAAATTTTGAGAGTGGAAAAGGAACATTGGATCAGGAAAAAGTATGTGAGAATTTTAATATATAGATAAACTCAGAAAATTAGTAAATTTTGAGAGTGGAAAAGGAACATTGGATCAGGAAAAAGTATGTGAGAATTTTAATATATAGATAAATCATCAAGTTATTAAACTGGGTTATGAGCATATGTGTGCTTACTTATTATTCTTTATACCTTATACTTACATTGCCTTTTGTAGGTGTATTTTATCATAGAAAAAATTAAATTATGTTACTAAACTTTTAAGATACTCGTAATGAATACAGATAAAAACACATTTAGATTGGTAATCAGAATGAAGCCATTAGGCATAGAATACAAATTAAAAGAAGCTGCATAAAGTTACTTAATATTTTCAAGTATTACAATATATAAATACAGAAAAGCTTAATAGAAAAATCACTCAAAGATATGTTCAAAGAGGGGCTGGGAAGATGGCTCAGTGCTTGCAGTAGAAGCCTGGTGATCTGAATTTGGATCCCTAGAACCCATAGAAAACTGGTCATAGTATTATGAACATCTATAATCTCAACACATTGGAGATTGGAGGTTGAGGCAGGAGAATCCCTGGGAGCCTGCTGGCCAATTAACCTGGTATGCACATGACTGAACAAGAGCCTGCCTCAAGCAAGGTAGAGGGTGAGGACTGATGCCCAAGGTTATCCTCTGCCCTCCATACATGTGCTGTGGCACATGCATGTACACACACACACACACACACACACACACACACACCCCAAATGATTTTTATATAGATTAAAATAAAGGTTCCCTGAGATAAAAATTAAGTATGCTGATAGAAAAACATATAAGAATCATCATAGAAAATTTTCATATAGTAATCATACCCTGGAAATATGTTTACTGATAATTTTAGATGTAATAAAGAACTAATTTCTTGGGCTTCTAGATAGAAGTTACGAAAAAAAGTGAAAGAAAAACAAGTTGTTACTAGACTCCTCTATAGACACATTTATTTTGATAAGATAATGTGCTTACTATTTAAAAGAAAAATGTGTCCTAAGGAAGATTAAATCCAGAGGAAGTATTTGCGATTCATGTATATGAACAATAAATGGACATTTCCTTTTATTTTCTTCAACAGTGCTGGAGATGGAACTCAGGGACTTCTGCATGCAAGACAAGCTTTTTACTACCGAGCTATGCCCTTATCCTGAGTGGGTATTTTAGAACTCAGGAATATAGTACTTATTAGCCCTTCTTCAAAAATTTTTAGAAATAAAACATTCATAATTAAGACATGAATCAAAAGAAATTGGGGCTAAAGTGATGGCTCAGTGATTGCTTGTAAAGCCTGATTACCCAGGTTTGATTCCTCATTAACAACATAAAGCCAGATGCACAAAGTGGTGCATGTATCAAGAGTTCATTTGCGGTGGCACAAGGTCCTGACATGCCCATATACTTCCTTTTCCTCCCTCCCTCCCTCCCTCCCTCCTTCCCTTGCTCTCTCTCTCTCTTTCTTCTTTCTTTCTTCTTTCTTTGTAAAGTTTATTTTTATTTTTAGAGAGAGAGAGAGAGAGACAGAGAGAGAGAAAGAAAGAATTTGTGTGCCAGGGCCTCAGCCACTGAAATTGAACTCCAGATGCTTGCACTACCTAGTAGGCATGTGCGACCTTGCACTTGCCTCACTTTTGTCTGTCTGGCTTACATAGGATCTGGAGAGTTGAACATGGTCCTTGAGCTTCACAGGCAAATGCCTTAACTGCTAAGCCATCTCTCCAGCCCTTTCTCTCTCTCTTTCTGTCTTAAATAAATAAATAAATATATATATATTTAAAATAATATACAATACAATAATTCTTTGACAAAGAAAAATACAATGATAATAAAGGAGCTATAAAAATAGTAATGGTTAGGAATGGATCCACTTGATTATAGAGCAGAACTAGATAAATTATAGAGCAGAATTAGATAAATTTTGGTTATAGTTAGTCATTTTAAATGAAATTACAAGATATTTTGACAATATGAAAACAGCATATAACTGACAAGAGGAAAAAGGGAGATATGACAGTGTAGATAACTTCATCTCTTTTATAAGAAACAATACAATTTTATCATGAGGTAGTAAAAGCTGTAATGATTTCAGTTGTTTAATGTTTTCCATAACTTTAGAGAAGCCCTCTGTGATGAAGAAATATTTATGCAAAATTTAACATTTTCTCTTCTCTTATGTATTTTTTCTTTTGTTAAATTCAATAAAATTTGATTTAAGACTTTTCACTCAAAATGCTACAGATCATATAATCTCATTTTCTTGAGTATTTTTCTCTAGCCATTCTTCTCTCCATGCATTTGCATAGAAAATGTCTAGTATGCTATTCACCCAATATTAATCATGGTTATTATAAGTGGTTTAATTTTTCTTCTTTGTAAAATGTCTGAATTGCTTGATTTCTTTATGAAAATATACTTTTTTTTGTAAAATGTTTCATTAGTTATTTGAGAGAAAAGAAGAGAAAGGACGAGGAAGATAGAGAGAATGGGCACATCAGGGTCTTCAGCCACTGCAGAAAAGCTCCAGAAGCATGAGCCACCTTGTGCATCTGGCTTATGTGGACACTGGAGAATTAAACCTGGGTCCTTAGGCTTACAGGCAAGTGCCTTAACCACAAAGCCATTTCTTCAGCTGAAAAAATGTATTTTTGAACAAAACATAATTTTAAGAAAAATATTAGTTAAAAAGGGAATATATCTGCCTCCCCTCTTGCTGAGATTTCAAAGAAATACAGGTAATTATAGAAGAGAAAGAAACATGTATGTCTACTAAAAAGAACCAGTATGGGGTAGTATTAGAGAAAACTCTAGAGGACAGAAAGCAGACTAGAGGAGGTTGATGAAGAAAATATAGCACTTTATTTCAAACTCCTAAATATCAGAGCTAAAGAATATTCCTTACACAGTGGGAATTTAATTTTTGTTCAGCAAATACCAACAGCATCCCACAAGACAGCCATCTTGGGCAGATGGACCCCTTTCCAGTCTCTTGGATATGTGCAGTGTATGAGGCTGACATCGTTGGGTGTTAACCCTGGATGTAGTACTTCTGATGTTTGGTGATATGCTGTAAAACAGGTCCTAGAGTGGATACTGAAGCTATCAGGATCAACAGAAGAGCTTGGGGGTAGCTTTCAGGTCCATTTAAGACACTGTGTGTTAGGGGGAATGTTATAAGGCAACACCACCCAATGTTCCATTCTTGAGATGAAAACTCTGATTTTGGCAAGACAGAAGCTCTGAGAAACCAAGAATCACCAGACTTTTATTGAAAGGAGATTAAATGAACCTTCTTTCTGGTTAGAAAAAAATATTATTTTTTTCATTGTGCTCTGCTTACAGACTGAGGGCACCATGTGACTGTTTTTCATTGTGCTCTGTTTACTGACTGAGAGCACTATGTGACTAGGCACCTTTCATGCAAACCTTCTCACCCAATGTATAAACAAAAACTGAAGCTTGTGGGACTGTATCAACAGGTTCTGTTGAGCCCGTAACATCTGGACACTTGTACTGAGGTTGATTTTTTTTTTTTTTTGATGCATTGAGGAAGAGAAGAGAACAGGAATCCATGGGAAACATTCTAGAGGATGCCATGGTTGAGGTTGTCAAGAGGGGTTTCCATCTCTTCTCAGCATAGGTTGCATTGTAGGAAACAGAGGAGAGCAAGAATACAAAGGAGGAGGGGGAGGAGCAAAGGTAACATGAAGAAGAATGAGAAAATCTGCAATGAAGGAAGAGAAACATATGTAAGAAGAAGAGGAGAAACTTAGCTGGGAGGGTAAAGAGAGGAGACCAACAAAATGAGAGGGCTTCAGCTTGAGCAGCAGAAGCAGTGTGACAGAAACACGCAGTGGCAGTGGCTGGGGCTTCTTGGCGGGCATCATCAAAGGTGAAGCCAGAGGTGGCAGTGAGAGGAGGCCAGTCAATGGTCAGGCCAACGCTTACACTGACAACTTTCAGAAACGACTTGAAATGTAAGCTCGCTCCAGAAAAATCCTTAGAGCGTGGACCAGAAGCATCCCTTCCAGTGATTGCAGCTCCACTGCGTGAGTGTGACCCCAGGCTGTAAAGAGGAAATCTAGTGGGATACAGGTCCTATAACCACAGTAGGCCAAGGGCAGGTGGTTACTGTTGGAGGTCCCGCCCACAAAGAAGGACTCTTTTGGGAATTTGCCACAGATCACGATGATATTGGGTTGGAGTGTATTTTGAATAGACAAAACACCGCTGTTCCTGTAGGTGCCAGTGAGTTCAGCAATGACAAGGAGGAGGAGGAAAATGTCACTTGTGAAGAGAAAGCCCTGCTGAAGACACGGTGTTACTAGCAGCAAGCCTTGAGGCTTGCCAGCCCATCCCAATGGGTGTTCAGAGCTAGCTCACTTTACTCCCAGCCTGGTGCTGACGTGTGAAGTGAGCCGACTGCCATGCTTCCTCCACCCTGATGAAGCTTCCCTTCGAAACTGTAAACCAGAAATAATCCCTTTCCGTCCATAAACTGCTTCTGGTTGTATGTTTTGTCCAGGCAGGGAGAAGGTAACTGCTACATCAGACAAAATCTGTGAAGGAATATAAAACATTTTTAGACAAGAAAAGCCTCGGGCCTGGGGGCGGTTGATGGATCACTGGTTAAGGGTACTTGCTTGCAAGCCTGCCAACCCAAGCTCAGTTCTCCCAGCACCCAAGTAAAGTCAGATGCAAAGTGGCTCACACTTTAATCACAGCATGCCCGTGACAATGGAAGGCAGAACAAGGCGAACCTGGAAGCTCACAAGCTGGCATGGCAAATAAAAGAGACCTTGTTTCAAAAGAAGGTGGAAGGAGAGGAGAAACTCCCTCAGGCTGTCCTCTGTCCTTCACACACACCATAACATGCACATACCCAGACATAAACATCATACACATGTACACATAAATGAATAGAAAAAAAGATTTCATTCCCTAGCCTGTCCTGCAACCAAGTATGTCAGGTGCCAGGATCAAAAGGACTCGGAGGATACTCAAAACACACTAAATCAGAAACCCAGAAGCTGCTGAGAGCTCAACACACCCACCAAGGCTCCGGGACTTTGGCAGAAAAGGGGGCGGAAAGATTGTTAGAGGCACAGGGCATATCCAGAGGCAGTTCCCCACCCACCATGACTGCTGCTCCCACAACTCCTTACTCACAACTCCATGGTGAATAGCAGCAATCCCACTAAGAAGGGCCTTTAGTGGAGTGGGGACAGGTAGAGAGGAAATTATGGTGTCAACTGTCTGATATATCCTTACCAAGTTTCTATTTAATAATTTAAAAAAGAGAAAAATTGAAGGTAGTGTGGATAAAAGAAGAAGAGCCTAAAGGTATTATAATTGTGTAGGACAAAGGACAAAATACAAGAAATCGAAATATGAGAAGTACTAGCAATGTAGCTAGGTAGTGGAGCAATTGCCTAGTGTACACGTGTGGGACCTTGGTGGCCACTCCTAGTACACATACACATGCAAAAAACTGACAAAATATAAGGGAAAATAAAGTTTAAAATAAACCATGTTAATTGAAATATGAATTAGAAGTAAAGGAATACAAAAGCCAATAAAAAGTTTATATCCATATGTAATATTCTTCTTTGAATGGCAAGAACTCAGTGACATAAGATTACATTTCTTTTTCTGTGGGTGCAGAAAACCTATTTGGTTCCATAACAAAATATACTAAAAGGTTATTATAGGTAGCTAACATGTTTTCCTGGGGATGGGTTTTTCAGAAGCAGTCTGTAGACAAAGCATTAAAGATTGACCATATATTCTACATTTTAGGAATCTAGAACTAATATAGCCAAACTGCATTGTGAGTTGTACTAGAAGAGTGAAATACCTATGTTATTGTGGAAGTCAACAGTAAATGCAAAGTTGATAGTCTAGGAAAAAAAAAAAGGTCATTGTGATATATATTTACAGATATCAGCTTAAGAGTGAAAATATACAAGCTCAGAATGATTAGCATTGGTGAATGTGGTATCTCACTTACTTTTCTCATGTCTTTGACAAAATACCTGTCAGAAGCAACTTAAGTAAGGAGAGGTTTATGCGGGTTCACATTTTAGAGCACAATCCATCATAGCAGGGAAGGCATAGCAGCTGGGGTGTCTCATTCTCTGGAGGTAGGAACTTACAGCATGGTTCCTTCACATCTTAGTGGATCTGAAGCAGAGATAATGGGGGTAAAAGCTAGGTAGGGCTCTCACACTCAAAGGTGCAACCCATAGTGGCCTACCTCCATTAGCTAGGCCCCATGTCCTGAAGGTCCCATGAATGTGATGGTTAATATCTTGTTATCAACTTGAGGGAAGTTAGAATCATCAGAGAAATCTCTTGAAATATCCATTAGGGATTTTTCTAGATTAGGTCCCACCTTCACTATCAGTAGCACCTTTCACAGGCTGGAATCTTGGACTGAATAAAAAGGAGAAAGATAGCTGAGTAGCAGCATTCATCTCTCTTTGTTTCCTCCCTACTGATACCATGATATGACACTGATTTTCTGCCCCTGCCATGCATTCTCCACCATGATGGAATTCCCTCCAATACTATAAATAGACTGAAAACAAACCCTCTCCTTATTTATTTTGCTTTTGATGGGAATTTAGACCCAGCAACAAGAGACTAACTGATATGAAAAACAAGTGTTTAGGAACATGATTTTGGAGAGATTAATATTTCATGTCAAATTATGATATCTAATCAGGCATGAAGAGAGTGAGTGGGGATGATTGCTCTTTATTTTAGAACTTTTGTTGATTTATTTCTTTTTCTACATGAAAGAAAAGGAAGGAGAATCATAATTTCCCCAAAACAGAAGAATGCCTAAAAAATCCTTTATTTTATACTTTCAAAACCCATTTTTTAAAGGTGAAGTATAAAGATTTATTTATGATCTTTACTAAATATTTATTTATAGCTTTACTATTAAAAAATGAAGATGGGGCTGGAGAGATGGTTTAGTGGTTAAGGTGCTTGCCTGCAAAGCCTAAGAACTTATGTTCAAATCTCCAGGTCCCACATAGCCAGATGCAGTGATGCAAGCATATAATGTCACACATGTGCCACAAGGTGGTGCATGTGCCTGGAGTTCAGTTGCAGCAGGCTGAAGGTCCTGGTACATCTATTCTGTCTCTCTTTCTCTCTGCCTCTTTCTCTCTCCCTCAAAAATTAAAAAAAAAATTAAAAATTAAAAAAATCAAAGATGCCAGGGATAAAAGTCACCAACAGCATATATAAGCACTGGATCCTGAAAGCTACAAATTCACTCAGCCAGGCAAGATGTATCCACCAGTGCAATAGTGGTTTATGGGTTATGGGGATTAACAATTGCTCTCTGATTAGTAAAATGCATACATTATTGGAGGCAATAGCATGCCAGCTATTATCATAGCATGTGGCTAAATCTTTGCTTCTGGAATAGATATAAGCACAGATCGTTGGGGAAAGCTTTCCCTAATAGTTTTTTAAAAGGGGAAAAACAGATATGGAGCATCATTATGAGTCAATCCTACTGCCTAGAACTAGGGTTTGCTGGCTGAAGTTCCAGTAGCCACTGGAGACCTTGAGCTACCTTTGGGTATAAGCCATGGACCAGGTTGGCATGACAGGAAGACGCAAGGAGCCTGGGGCTCTGTAAATTTTGTGGTATAATTACACAGCCTTATATGCTTCTTTCAGTCTTCTTTTTAAAATTTTTATTTATTTATTTATTTGTGTGTGTGTGTGTGTGTGTGTGTGTGTGTGTGTGCTAGAATCCCTTCCTGCTGCAAATGAATGTCCCGTTAGCTTTATGTGAGTGGTGGGGGAATTGAAACCAGGGCTAGCAGGATTTGCAAGCAAGTGCTTTGAACCACTGAGCCATCTTCCCAATTCCCTTTTAGACTTCTGTTAAGGAGATTAAAAAAATATTGTTGTGGTTTCAATATAGAGCTGTTGTCACGTTTAGCAGAACTGATAGATATTTTGTAATATCTTTTACAGCCCAAGGGGATTCTCATCATGACAGAGAAAATTGTGGCTTGAAAATAGAGACCGATTTCTGCTCTTTTGCCATCCACAGCTTGTTGCCTATGGTCTCCAAGAGAGCACGTAGTACAGGGGACTTCTACACCTTCCTTTGATGCCAACACATCTGTTTTCTCACTGGGGATTTTTTTTCCATCTAGAGTCATCTTCAGGTATACAGGGCTGTAAGTCTCCAGCATAAAAAGGTCACATATTCATATAATGATAAATAATTTGGGCTGGAGAGATGGCTTAATAATGAAGGCACTTGCCAGAAAAGCCAAAGGACCCACTTTCAATTCTCCAGGACCCAGATACACAAGATGGCATGTGTGTCTAGAGTTCACTTGCAGTGGCTAGAGGCCCTGGCAGACCCATTCTATCAGTTTCTCATATAATAAAAAATATTTAAATATAAATAACTTATTGTTGATTTGCCTCTTCAGGGAGGGCAGATGAATCAATCATAAATCATTATGTAATTAAAAGAGTATAGTAAGGTTATATGATTACATAGGTATATGGTTATAATTTTGGTAGCTTTTCTTTTAATAAAATATGTAGTAGCACTAGTCCTTACGCTTCACAAACTATTCTTCTGTTACCCCATGTCTCACCCCACAACACTGTGAAAGAGGCATTACTGTTATCTCTATTGCAGAGATAGGAAAACAGTAATTCACATTAATTAATTCTACCAATGTTATTCATTTCTTCATAGTTTTGGGTCAGCAAAGAAGCTCTTATCTGGTCTGAATTTTTTAATAGCAAAAGTAATTTTCAATTTTCTACAAAGATTTAGTTCCAGTTAGAGCTTTTAAGTGATGATCAAATTACATGCTTGATTTTTCTGGCTTAGAACTTATAAAAGTAATACAAGAAAGCTGGTTAAAGGCCAGGATAAAGTAAGGAACTTTGTCTTAAAGAAATTAAAGTGTCTTTGAAGTAATTTTGATGAAGAAACAGTTTGATAAGTTAAATATGAGGAATTGAAGTGATTTGGATTTTTTCCACCAAATTTTATATGAGTATAAAATCTGTCCCAGGCTTTGCCACACCTCAAATATTTCTCCTTGCATAGGGTTTCTCCTTTGATGTTAAGCTCAGTACCTAGCTTAGTCCTGGATTTGAGGGCAACCTATAACCATGGACCATCCTGAAGCCCAGTCTCCAGGCAGCTCCACAGAAGTAGTCACTCAACAAAGAATGGCACGTCCACAGTGAGGGCTGGTAAATGCTTACATTGTCTAAATGCAGCTGTGGAGCACTGTGCAGGCTCTTTTTAGGAAGAATGCCTAGTTTATGGTAGCCATGCGTTAAAAAAAATTTCATACTTCAAAACTTGTAGACCATCTTCTATCTTTTAGAATTCTATTTAATGCATTAATTTAAAAAGAACGGCTAGACAACAACAACAACAACAACAAAAAGAATCACATTTCTGCATGGTCATACAAGTAGTGCAATGAATTCATGGAAATACTCATAAGAGCCAAACGATCAGAGGAAATGTGAGCTCACATGTAGCTCCTTTGTGAAGTGAGTGCAATTAAGAACTAACAGAATAATTACTAACCTGTTGGGACAGCATGCTCTAATAAGAAATAATAAAGGCTCTAATAAGAAACTAAATGTGAATAAAAGGCATTTACTACAAATATTACAGAGCACAGATCCTCTAGAATCTGAATTTGGGTAAGAATTATTCCTTTTCCTCCACACTGCCTCTTGTCAGTGGAGAGACTGTTTGGAAAGACTGGAGATTTCAGAACTTCTTCCAGATCTATGCTTCCCTTTGCTTCAAAGATAAACCCAGCAAGATCCCTCCACCCTTACAGAGCATCTTTCTTTCAGCAGGAACCAAAACCACAATCTGAATCACTTTGTCTGACAAGACAATCACATCCCTAAGCAGTTAGTGCCTTAACTGATTTGCTACCACTTTTAAGCATTTCCCCATGATCTATTTGAAGCTGATAGGCTGGCTGACATATTTCTGGAAGACCATTCATCTATTTCTGTCTGGGAGGAGGCCCCAGATTATATTACTTTCAATTTCTGTTTTATTCCATACTCCACAAAGACCTACATGCACAACAATGAATGGTCTTTGAATTTATATGTGATAAAACTTCTTTCCTAAGCTATTAAGATAATCTCTCAGAACTCAGAAATCAGGGTGACAGCCCTCCTCACTCAGTTCCTTGTTTCCAGTAGTTCCCTATAGATCAGGACTGGGTTCTCATTCAAGCTTTGAGTCTAATTTGAGACAATACAATGGTGACAATTGGCGCTGAACTCCAAGGAAGTTAAATGGTGGGTGTCAGGAACTAAAGTGAAACTGTTTAGTCTGGAGACAAAAAACTGATGTCAAGAGGTCTATAAGATGTGATGGAAGAACTGAATGAGCAAACAGACCACAGTCATGGTTCACAACTTCACTGCACCAGAGGAAACTGAGATGCAGAAAGGTGAAAAAACTTGTCAATTCCAAGAAACCGGTGTGCCACCCCATCGAGGCTGCTAGCTGAACCCACTGTCCCTTGTACAAGTATTTTCTCATCCCACCACTTGGATTCCTCACTGAGATGACCTCCATTATGTTTGGAACAAGAGGTAGGTTGGAGTTGCTCTAGTAGTTAGGATTCAGTGTGCTTCACACATACAAAATGAACAATTGAATATCATTTCCCCTACCTTGCTTCCTGCAGAATAATTCAACTACTTTTCTCACCCCATCTATTCACATCAGCAGAGCAATTCTCTTGCTGATTTATCAGTCTTCACTGGGATACATTCCACATAATATTCAAGCATAGGAGGAAAATATAGGTTTTTCGAGGTAGGGTCTTGCTCTAGCCCAGGCTGACCTGGAATTAGTCTCAGGGTGGCCTGAAATTCAAGGAAATCCTCCCATCTCTGTCCTCTTGAGTGCTGGGATTAAAGGCGTGAGCCACCATGGCCAGCAAGAGAAAAGATTTCTGTCTGCTAGGAAGTTTAGTGAAGTGCAGAGGTTAAAACAACATCTCTCCTGAATATTGCATTTTAAAAGTTACCCAAAACATGTTATTCATTCTGGCACCCAGATTTAAAGATTGCCAGATGGCCCACCCAGGCCTCTGGGGAAGAAATATCATATTGTGCTCTTCCCTTCTTTTTCCCGCCTTGCACAGATAATATCACAACTGAGCACAGAACCACAGGAGCACAGCATTCAATTACTTCAATAACTCACAATGAGGTGCTCAGGTTGAATACTTCCTCTGTATCTGAAGACAACATCATTTGCATATGTAATACCAAGTCCCCAGCCTCTCTAATCAAGCAGGAAACCTTGGGGAGAGTAAAGAAAGAGCAGGGGTTTTAGATTCCTCCCAGATCAAGCCCCTGGGATCTAACAGTGTGGCTGGGATGATAAAGCATAATTTACGAACCCACTATCTCCCAAATGCCAGCTGACTTCCAGTTCCAGGCCCAGCATCACTCTGCTTTGCCTGCCACTTTATCAACTCAGTTCAAAGATTATGGATCAGGCACAGGTTACTCTGTTATATGTTTTATATATGATAAAATGCCAGTGTAAATATGACTGGGCACAGCCTACACCCACAACAGGTTAGTAAAGGAGACAGACAGCCAAAACTACCAACTATTGCCAACACTGGGCTGACTTGTGCCAGGTCCTGCCTGTGTGCATAACCTATATGAATTCATTTCCATACACAACAACTCCATAAAGCAGGCTACACTACCAGTCTATTTTACAAAGGTAGTGTCATAGGCAGCTCCACATGGCTGGGATGAACCTCCAAATCAGACACAGTTTACGTGAGGAATGGAATTTATTTCAGACTTACAGATCCTGAGCAAGTTCCATAATGACAAAAAAAAAAAAAAAAAAAAAAAAAAAAGAGAAAACTCACCACCTAAAGCAAGAGCAAAAATCAGCAGACAAACAGCAGGGAACACTGACCGAACTCATACATTAGTCTTAGGCTGGAATTCCAGGTTCACCGGCAAATACCCCTTTAGGGATAGACCCTAGGATTCACCCACAGTGACAATTCCTCCAGCCAGGTGGCTGTAAATCCAAGCTACAAGTTTTAGTAAAGCTCCTGAATCTACTGGGGGACAACCATTCAAACTACCACAGGTAGCTACTGGAACTAGGTGACTTGCCCTTGTCATGGTTTGGATGGTAACCCCTCAGAACTTGTATATTGCAGTCCATAACCCTAGGACTGAAGGATGTGACATCATCTGGATGCTGTAGATGATGCTGGTTAGGTTTTACTGCGATAAGGGGAGCTTGTCATCCAGTATGACTGATGTTTTAGGAAAAGAGAACTTGAGAGACAGGCATGCACACAGGATGCATTTCAGGTAATGTTGAAAGCAGACTGGGGTGCTGCAACAGCAACCAAGCAATGCCAAAGCACCAAGAGCTGGGAAGGGGTGTCGGACCATGCTTCTCCGCAGCCCTCAGAAGGAACATGCCCCGTCAACTTCCTTGAGTCCAAACTGCCGGTGTCTGAAACTAGAAGACTAAGCTTCCGTTTAGCCGCTCAGTTTGCAGTACTTTGTCTCAGTCCCTCTTACAGGGAGCAGGCAGCAAGCCAATAGAGAGAAGTCAGAATTCAAATTCAGGCTGTCTGATGCCAGTCTTCAGGTTGAGTCTGCACTAAAGTGCTGATTCTACACAAGGCATTGAGCCACACAATATGTGCTTCCTGACATGCAAAAGCAGGAAAGGACTCACACGTGAAGGGACATTTCAGCAAGGCAGTTCAAGAATGACTTTGATCAAGCTAATTTAAAATGGTCACTGAATAAGCATTTGTGGAGAACTTGACAGCTTTAGGGGCTGCAAAGTACAAAAGTGTGTCTTTTCTTGTGGGGCTTAATCCAGTTGACTCTCTCAACAGCTAGGTCAAAATATGTTCATTTAGGGAGGCTTTATACCAGCAGTGACATGGTGGCAAAATCAGAGACAACTTTGAGCAGAGAAAGCAAAGTATGCAATGACAGAGAATTGTGAAGAGTGAGGCAAGGAAGGGGAAGCCAGAGTTTGAGTGAATTTTAATGCCCATTCTATCCCAGGATCCTCTGTCAGAAGCATCCAGAAAGCAGCCATGGGCTCAGTCATGTAACTGCTGTCCCAGGCTGCCCTCCTGTGATCACTGTGGTCGCTTCCATGTTACGAGATTTCAGGGGACTGGGTTTCTGTCCTTTTTCCTTCTGGTCTGTGAACCCCAAAATTTGAATCTTTGTCCATTCCAACAAAGAACTGAAATTTTAAGGTTTATTTGGGAAAATTGGTACACATGTGGAAATTTAAAGGAACCTGCCTCCCCACTCACACACATGGGAGGTGAAGCCATGGGGTGTGAGGGTGTAGAGAAACACATGTACTTCCACATGGGCAGTGCAGCAGGAGGGCGTAGAGGCTTTCTCCTTCACAGTAGAAGAAAAGGAGAGATCAGTTCGTTAAGGTCTCATAGCTTAGAAGAGACTAATAACATGAGAAGGAAAAATTTGATTCCCCCATGCCAGCCTCGCTGGGAAAGGGCTTACTGGAGCAGGGAACCTGAGGTTCAGGCATCAGGAGGAGAAAATAAAAAGCCAACGCCCCTTGCCCACCTGACAAGCCTCTCATAGCTTACTGGGGTGGGCTCAGGGGAGCATGCAGAGAACTGATTGGTGTATTTTTGGACACAAGGGGGCTGGCCTAGGAGGGAACATGATTGCATGGAAATCAGTTTTAAGGAGCCAATGAATGTTGGGGATTACTTACAGAGCCGAGTGAGGGGTCACTTAGAGGAGCATGAGTGACTCGAAGGCAGCTGCATCACCAGAAAGCCCACCCAGCGTAGGTGATGTCGCACGGAAGCTGCGTCTCTGGAGCTCACTGCATGTCCTGCAGGCAGCTCAGCTGCTTGGCCAATCCTCCTCCCCAGCAGTTGTTTCCTGCTTCTATGACCTTGCAGAGTGGCCTTGACCTTTGAAGTATTAGCTCTTACAGACTTGTTGACCTCCTGAGTCTGCTGAGCTTCCCTCTTCCCTCCAGGAGGGAATATGTCAATTCAGAGGGATTTGGAGGAAAGGCTTTGGGATGACACAGGGATAAAAAGGCAATCTGTGTCTAAGGAGCGGAGCTTCTGTTAAACGATCACTGGTGATGCTTTGGGCTTGAGCATCCAGAACCAGGACCAGTGGGGTTAATGTCTGTTGCTGAGGCACCTGACCTGTGGTCTTTGGTATGGGAGCCCCACAGAGCAACATTCAATGATAAGGGGAAGGAAGGGAGCGCCCAGAGTGATTCCTCACTCTCTGTAGGCAGCTCTGCTTCCTAGAATGAAGAAAAGCTGGTGACAAAGCTCTTAGGTGCCAAGGGACAAAATCTCTTTCTATATTATGGCTGTGGGCAGTGGTGGGCTCACAAAGAGTTAGATCCTGTATCACTCTTGCTAAGCTGACCGAATCAGTTTCATCTTCAGGACTGTGTCATTATAGGTTAATTATAATTCCAGACATCATACACACTCTTCTTCTCTGAGAAGCTGTCAGGCCCCTCCATTAGAGTTCAAGGCCTGAAATGATGATGATGATTGAGAAGGTCACATTCATTAGCAGGAGAGTAACTCAGATGATCAATCGACCAGAGAAAGTGACAATTATTTCTCTTTCCCTGTTTTGATTAGACATGCAGGTGTTATGAGCTAGAAGTAGAAGCAGGGCTTATAAGAGTGAAGAATGCATTATGTGTGTGCACATGTATGTATGCATACATGTGTGGCTATGTATTGAGGAGATGACTATAGGACACAATAGCCATATTTATAAAAATTTGGCTTTGGGGCTGGAAAGATGGCTTAGCGCTTAAGCGCTTGCTTGTGAAGCCTAAGGACCCTGGTTCGAGGCTTGATTCACCAGTAGCCATGTAAGCCAGATGCACAAAGTGGCGCATGTATTTGGAGTTCATTTGCAGTGGCTGGAGGTCCTGGTGTGCCCATTCTCTCTCTCTCTCTCTCTGCCTCTTTCTTTCTTTGTCTGTCACTCTCAAGTAACAAGTAAATAATAAGTAAATTAAAAAAGTTTGGCTTTGTACTGGTCTTAATTTTGGAAGTAGTTTGGTTGCACTCACATATGCAAGCCATTGGGCTTCCAAGGATTTATGAAGATTTCTTTTGTTACTTCATTATAGTGGCACTTCTTTCCCAAGGGGTGCATTCATCAAGATATCATGGTGGTGTGCTTCCTGCCTTTGGCCTTGCTGCAAAAGCCCTTTCAAACAAACTGCACAGCTGCCATGCAGAGCAAGCTGCCTGGAGCACATGAATTAAATTAAACATCACTCAATAAGTATGAAAAGTAGGCTGTCAAGGCATCAGGAGAAAAAGTAAAAAATTCAGTCAATTTGTCCTGATCCTTCTTTGACGTGACCTGAATATTTGGAGCTAGTGGGATCTGGTTGGAGTGGAACATTCCTCCAAGAGCAAGGTTATATCTTATTCTTCTTGAATATCCCCTAGCATAAAGCCAAGGACATTTCGGCACATTGCAGAATGTTTCACATTATAGCTCTCTGGTTGTCATCTCATAGCATTCCTAAGTAATAAGCACCACTTCTGGGTTCTGTACTAAACAGTTTCTGCTGGTAACCTCTTGCCTACTTACTGCAACTGTACATTCAAGTGCTCAAGAATCAAACAATAGAGGCTTGCCACCGACATTAGTCCTGGAAATAATGTAGCACTTTATTTAACCTGAAAGGAGTGAGAGCAGCAATTAGCATTTGGACTAATGCAGCGTGGGGTAGGCATGATTGGCTACTTCCTTCATAAGGAAAGAGGGAGTATTTTGGCTTACAACTCCGGAGAACAGAGTCCATCATGGCGAGGGCGCAATGGCTGCAGCAGCATGCAGCAGCTGCTCTCATGCAATCTGCAGCCAGGAAGCAGGCAGCGATGAACGCTGGTGCTCAGCTCATTTTATCCTTTTTATTCAGTTTGAGACTCTAGCCCACAGGATGGTGCTGCCCACACTTAGGGTAAGTCTTCTTACCTAAATCAACCTAGTCAAACTCCCTTCTAGATATGCCCAGAGATTTGTCTCCTACATGATCCTGAATCCTGTCAAGTTGACAGTCATAACTAACCATCACAACACGTGATCCATTCCTCTGGAAAATTCAGGTAATTCTTCCTCTTCTACTCTAATCCTATGATGATACTAATTACATCCACCTTCCCTGCTCCTATACACGGAAGTGGACAGGAGACCCAGGTTCAGGCAAACATGGTGTTCCCATTCCTTGGACAATGGTGATTGGAAGGTAGGTAACATGAAACCAAACTTTTTGCAAAGTCATTTCACATTCAAAATCATTAACTTAGAAGTAGGGAATTGAAAAGCAAGCTATTGATTTGAAATGTGACTGGCATAAAAGTATCACTGATAAAAATAAAGCAAGATAAAGGAAAATGCAATGATCCAAAAGGGAAGAGTTTTTTTTTTAGAATGATTAGTTAATCAAAATAACTTGGCTGGGCGTGGTGGCGTATGCCTTTAATCCCAGCACTTGGGAGGCAGAAGTAGGAGGATTGCCATGAGTTCGAGGCCACCCTGAGACGACATAGTGAATTCCAGGTTAGCCTGAACTAGAGTGAGACCCTACCTCGAAAAACCAAAAAAAAAATAATAATAATAACTTGACTAGAAATTTGTCAGTATAGACCCAGAGATTGTAATTCAGTAGATATCGGTGTCCCCCATTTTCATATGTAGATGAATTATATATAGCAAAAGAATGAGTCCAACATAGGCAAAAGGAAACAGAGCTAATGTCTGGTAGGGTAGGGGAGGTGGAGAAGGAGAGAGAGGAAAGAAGGAGAAAAAGCGAGTGAGAGGTTCATTTGCATTGCTAGCCACTCCTTCTCTGAACTGCATGGTCATATGATACATTAAATTCATTTTTTCTTAAGCCAGTGTGATTTGTGCTTCTGTGCCTTAAGTTAAAGCCTGACCAATAGAATTTTCAAAAATTGGACTGACGTTGTTTAACATGAAACCAAACTATTTCCCATTATTTACAAATATTCCTTTTCCTTCCCCATTCATATCAGACTTGGTCATGTGATTTACTTTCATTAACAAAATATATCAGAGCCTTGGTATGTGCATTTGAGCAAAAAAGAAACCCTTTGCTACCGAAGCAGAACCTTGCCTGTCCTGACTGATGCTACCTATATTAAGTGCTATCCCAATAAAGCAAAGTGGGCTGCCTGCTTCCAGGTTCCAGTTATTTAAGCATACCCAGCAGCTGCTAGCTCACTTACCCTCCATGTTTTCTGGAACATCTATGAGACAAATACAATACCATCAGAAAACAAAACAAACCCAAAACATGATCTCATGGCAAATGCTACATATTGCCAGATCAACTGATGTCAATTAGAATAATGACGATGATGATCTCAGCAATTGATGTCAATATCTTATCAAAGGCAAGCCTTATGAAAATGGGGACTGAGGATCTTGTGCTCACTGCACAATGACTAGCATAGTATAAAACTATAAATAATGGCTCAAGGTTATAGGGAATAAGTACTATCTGCAGGCACAATGCTGAGTGTCACCATATTCTCATTTTATTTTCTTATACAACAGAAATGCGTTGGTCACTTCTGTGCCACACACAGTTATAAACACCGAGGCCAACATTAACCAGGTTTCTGCTCTCATGTCACTAGATGGGTTTCTTGCCTCAATAATATCGACAATTTGTGTCAAATCAATTTTGTTGTTCTTGTTGTTGGGAACTGTCCTGCATATGTTGGGGTACTTAGCTGCCTTCGTGGTCTCTGTCCTCTCTCTCAGGATGTCCTAAGTAACATGCTCCGGGAAGTCAGGAAAACTCTGCAATAGGTTTCAGATGTTACCTGATGACATCCTTAGTTTTGGGGTTGTAGAAAGCTAAGGCTAAGTTAATACATTTTAAATGTTTTCCTAATAGTTGAGAGGATGTTAGGTTAGACACAGAAGTAGGTAAGAGATGTCTATTATTAAGAGTATCAAAGATAGCCAGAGATAATTTTGGTTCTAGAACTTTAATTAATGGCAGTTAATGGTTTCTGGGGAAGGGGAAGCCCTTCTTTTTAGAGATGCAGTTGCTGGTAAATTGCAGTAAGAATAAGGGTTCGGTAGGGGTGGAAGGGGGACGGGAAGAGTAATGGGAAGTATATGATCAAAGGACATTAAACCTGTGCATGACATTGTCAAAGAACAGATGAAAAATTTAAAGGCCAAAAAAATTCCAACTCTCCACAACCCTAAAGTCCAAATCAGTCAATCAGCCTCATTTTTATGTTTCAAAGTTACCATCTGAAGAGAACTGAAATGGGTGAATTCTAACTCTGGGGCTACCTTGGGGGAGAATTTTCTTATGAGAGGGGACATTCACAGCAAGAGACTTGTGGTAATGGGAAGGTGTTGTTTGTGAGAAGAGTGAGAGGGACCAAAAGGCTGGAGGAGAGTCAAAAATGGGAGGGGAGCTTAGTAAAGTAGCAGAGGAACCAACCAAGAATGGTCTTGTAGCCATAGCAAGGATTGGAATTTTAGCCACAATAGAATGGAAAAATACTGGGGTCTGGAAAGATGGCTTAGCTGTTAAGGCACTTGTCTGCAAAGTCAAAGGGCCCAGGTTCGATTCCTCAGGACCCATGTAAGCCAGATTCACAAGGTGGCACACATGTCTGGAGTTTGTTTGCAGCTACTAGAAGCTTTGGTGTGCCTACTTTCTCTGTCTCTCTCTAATAAATAAATAAATAAATATTTTTAAAAGAATGCTACTGAGAAGCTCCAGAAGAAAGGATGTAACTAATATAGGCTTTTAAAGCTGCTATGTTAGTGACTACTCTGACATTGTAGGTAAGAGATGACTTCATCTGGAAAGGTGTGATAGAAAGCATGAAAAGTAACTGGGTTCTGCATGTGTTTGAAGGCAGACATCTCTATATTTGATATGTTGGATGTGGAGAAATCTGGGAAGGAATAAACTATAAGATGCACTTTTATTATCTAAATTTTCCAGATGAGGAAACCAAGAGCAAAGAGGTTAGGTCGCTTTTACAGACCATATAGGTAGCAAAGGCTTATCTCAGACAGATTTCAGAGCCCATAGTGTCTGTCATTATACAGCCATCCCTCAGTTCCCAGAGGAGATTGGTTCAGGACCCTTTGCAGAAAAAAAAAGTAACCCACCAGATGAATAAATAACCAAAATTTAGTAAATACACACAATTGAATTGCATCTAGTCATAAGGAGGAAGGAAACTGTGGTACTTGTTACAACATGAATGAACCTTATGGATATTATGCTACATGAAATAGTTTTAAAAATCAAATATTGTGGATTTCATTTATATGAAGTTGTGAGAGAAATAAAAGTCGTAGAGACAGAAAGTCTCTAAAAGCACTGAAGGTAGTAGAAATGGGACATTAGTGTTCACTGCGTATGGAGATTCTATTTTGCAGGAAGAGCTCCAGCAGTGGGTGGCGGTGACGGCAGCATGAGCGCGAGAGTACTTGTTATCACCAGCCTTGGCACTTAACTATGGTTATGATGGTAATTTTTTTTTGTCATGTGCATTTTTCAATAAAAAATTTAAAGACTTTAAAAACTAGTAGGCTCTAGTACTTTGTAATAGCATAGAGACATCATTGAAAATCTTTTCAGTGGTAGGCCTTCACGGGTTATTTCATCGCAGAGGGCTCAGAAGAGGCTCTTCACTTACCGATCAATCATGGAATTTTCTTGTTAAAAGATGAGAGTCACAATTTGCTAAAATTTTCTGTGATGACAAGCAGTTGTCAGAATTATTCTACTTAGGAGGCATTTTTGAAAGAATAAACTTAATTTTCCCTTCTAAGATAATGATGACTTTTAGTAGTGAATGGGAGAGGAACTTTTTTCAAAAAGAAGTCACATCATGGAAAGAGCATCTTGAAAGAGCATCTTTAGGGTATTTCATTATATGATTTCATTGCTGGAAAGGATATACAAATCTCATATTGAAAAAAAATTAAACATGGTAGCAACATTTTATAACTTTTTCAAAACTACCAAATGAAGAATTCAAAAAATATATCTAAAATTGATTTCTGAACAATGTAAAAACGACACAACTTATGATTTAATTTGTAAGGTCTGAATTATAATAGGGCAAAGAGAAATGTATTCATGGAATTTCAAATGCTTTACATAATGATGGCTATGTTCAAAACTGAGTGTCATGATTTATTTAGCTCAACACATTTGGTTTTCTTCCATTTGGATTTACATATCAGCATTTGTCTCTAGTTGCAATGGCTTATTTCATTCTCATCTTTTCTATCATCTATGTATCTATCATCTATCTAACTATCACCTTATTCATATTCATCTTTTTCTATCATATATCTATCTATCTATCTATCTATCTATCTATCTATCTATCTATCTATCTATCAATCATCTATGTATTCACCCTCATCTTTTCTATCTATCTGTCATCTATCTATGCATCCTCATCTTTTCTTTCTTTCTATCTATCTATCTATCTATCGATCTACCTATCTATCATCTATCTGTCATTACACAAATACTTTCAGCACAATGTTAAATAAAGTTTACACTTTGGTTATTGCACTTTTTGTTTGAGGCAGAGACTCACTCTAGTCCAGGTTGACCCGAAAGTTACGCTGTAGCCCAGGCTGGTCTCGAACTCACCACGATCCTGATCTGCCTACCTCTGCCTCCTGAGTGCTAGTATTAAAGACTTGTGCCTCAGAGCTAATTCTTGTTTTTAAAATCATGTTCATCAAAGTATGATATGTATACAGTAAAGTACACCAAATTTAAGTGTGTAGTATTATGTGCTTTAATAAACATATACACTTATGGAACCATCCCTGAAGTCAAGATACCTGAAATTACCTATCACCTTTAAATTTCCTTCATGCTTCTTTGTAGTCAGTCCTACTCCTCACCACATCCACCTTCCAGACTCAAGCAACCGCTGATCTGCTTTGGTTTAGAACAGATGGCTTTAGCCTGTTTTAGAATTTTACATGAAAGAATTCATACAGTACTGGCGCTTTTGTATCTGCCTTTTTTTTTCATTGTCAAATGGTTTTCAGACTCCTTCATACTGTTGCACACATAGTGCATTCACCTTTATTGCTTAACAACACTCTATGGTTTAGATATACTATGATTGGCATATCCCTCATTTGCTTATGTGTTTCCAGTTTCCCAGATAGAAAAGATGAATATGAATAGATAGATAGATGATAGATAGATCATAGAACAGACAAAATGAAATAAACCATTGCTACCAGATACAAATCTTTGTGTGGACACATGTGTCCTTTTCTCTTAAGAACACACTAGGGAGTGGGACTGCAGGGTCATTGTGGAAGTGCATGATAAACTTTGTGCAAAGCTCCCCAGGTGTTTGAAAGGCCTACCACTTTCCATCTCTACCAGTAGCTTAGCACCCTTGCTACTTGGTACTGTTGATGTCATAAATTTTAGCTGTTTGTGTGTACATAGTGGCATCTCATAATTTAACTTTGGACTATATTTCTAATGTAACTCTGGGGTGAGCTCAGCAATACATATGTGTGTGTGTGTGTGTGTGTGTGTGTGTGTGTGTGTGTTGCTGTAGTTTGAATGGATGTCCCCCAATGATTCAGGTGTTTTATTCGAGCTCCCAGCTTGGTGTGACTGTGGGTGGATCTTAGGTCCATCCCTCCAAAGGTGTTTGGAGGCAGATCTGGAATTTCCAGTTAAGATATGCAGAGGGCTGGAGCTCAGCCTAGGGGTGCCTGTGTGTGCCTTGATTATGGTGCTGCTGGTGGTTGCTTTTCTCTGTGTGTGGCCCTGTAAAAGGGGACCAGCTTCTTCTACCATTATGGAACTTCCCCTGCATCTATAAGCTTCAAATAAATCCCTTCCTACTATAAACTGTGCCTGGTTTGGAAATCATCCTAGCAACGTGAATCTGTCTATGGTAGGCAGCTTCTAAAATAAACCACAAGCATGTATTGGTACAACAGCCTCAAGTGATAGCAATTGCGCTACACAACCAAATCCTGACTTCTGGATTGACAGGTAGGGCAGGTCACTGTCCTCACTGTTGGACACTGTGATCTTAGGAAGCTGACCTTTCTTTCTTGGACCTTTGAAGTGATTAAGATAAATTTAATAGCTAACATTCCTGTTTAGAAAGTTGCCTTTTTATACACTATATTACAGGAGTTTTGAGGTTTAAAATGTTGCATCTTTCTTAAGAGTTAGGGAAGTGAGAAAACAATTTTTCTGCCTTCACTTCTAACTCTAGTCCCTGTTAACAGGGGCTGGTATACCCCAGAGTGGGGGAGCCAGCAGCGTGTGTCCATCCCAATATGGTGTGTCCCGTCATGCAGCTTTGGTTGCACTATGATTGAAGTTTATGTGCACGGTGGATGACCTACAGAAAAACCCGCTTCCCCTTCCAGCATTGCCACAGGATTCTGCAGGGCCCCCAGCGGTTTCTTGGTCACTTTACTTGCTATTGACAGCAAAGTTTCTGGACACTCATCTGTCATTTCACAGCTTGTTGGCAGAAAAGCAGCAGTGCAAATCCCAAGAAGCCTCAGCGGTCAGTCGGCTTCACACAGGTCAGATGCCCAGTAATATGCACAGTGTGATAGTTTAATCAGAGAATCAAGCAGCATTATTGCTCTGGCCAAGAGGACCAGATTATATATATATATATTTTCTCTTCAAGAAAATGCTCTTCAGATAGCTATTAGGTTGCTGAATGAGAAACAGCACAAAAGAAATGCTGGCTTCTTGTGGTCTTTCAGATCATTAAAAAGTAACCCAGGTGGCAAAGCCAGTTATTTCCTGGGCTCCAGTAGATGAAAGTGGAAGATTGGCTGCCAATCTGAGTCTACGTGACAGCAAAGCCATCAGCCCAGAGCAGAAGAGGGCTCATCAGTCTTGGGGAAAGTAAGCAGTCAGAGCGATTACCTGGCATTGTGCACAGAAGCAACCTGTTGATTCCGCTGTGCAGATGTTGTTGGGTCAGATCTTGAAGAGTCTCACAAGCCATACTCACTGATCTTGTTTTTCCCTCCCTCTTGATACTTCCCTCATAGGGAGACATTTGAGCTACCCAGTTCTGGCTGGAGAAGATAGAGCTAGGGGTATATAAGTTCACTGCCAGGGTGAAGGAGTTCAAAGACGCTGTTAAGAGCAGTTCACAATTTACCACCTGCACAGGCTTGGAGTTTAGTCCTCAAGAGAGCACAAATGGTGCCTTCGTCATCTGAAGTGACTGAATAACAGTGTGTCCTACCATCTCTGCTCTCTTGCCAAGAACATGTAGGGCCTAATCACACTGCCTTAATATGTGTACCTGCTGTGGTAGAAAACGATTCAGATGAGCAGAGTTGCTTCTTTCCTCTTAAATAGAATCCTTCAGCAGCAAGGCACAATAGGGAGGGAACCCTAGCAGCGGATGGGGAAAGAGGCGCTAGAGAAGATGGCTGAAAGTAAAGGCTATGGGTTAATGAAAGCAGATTTTAGAAGCTGAAAAGTAAGCAGAAAAGCCACTTTGAAAATGCAATTTACACATGAAGATGACCTGTACTATATAATAAAAGTGTCTGTGCTACTTACTACAAGGCAATGCCTGAGACTGGATAGTCTGCTCATCCCTGTCACCTGGTGATTCCCCTCCATGGGCTCTGTTTGCTTGACCTACAGAGACATCAACAAATGAGGCTTTATTGTTGCACCGATGAAAACCCTCGTGGCAGTGGTAACAGTGGCTTGGGAATGTTATGTACCATGTTAATTTTTATGTGGATTTTTCTCAGAATATCTTCATGGGGAACTATTGTCATCTATAATTTTACAAATGAAGAAAATGAGGAATAGAAAGCTCACATAACTGGCGTGGAAGGCAGAATAATGGCTTGCAAAAGATGGCTACAACATATGTGCTGAAAACTGTGACTCCTTTATTTTACATAGCAAAACTCCACATCACAGTCTGCTTCTTAGGGAATCTGCTTAATGACAGATCCTACAAACAAATAAAGGAAGGATGAATGATGTGAGCAGGAAAGCCAGTGCAATCTAGCTGTGCCTGCTGATGCCTGGCAGTGAGTACAGCCATGGGCCAGGCCATCAAATGTGAGAGAAGTGAGGTTGGGCACACCAACCTCTGCTCCACAGAACTTTTGTGATGATGGAAAGGTGTTCCTGTACTATCCAATATGATAGCTGTTAACCACTTTGTGAGGACACGACAAAATGGAGTCACCAAGGACAACAGAGACACGAGGAAGTGGGTCATCCACATTCCTCAAGAAACCATTATCCCTTCCTTGCCTAACAATGCCCCAGGTCTAGGTTTCCTGCCCCCCTCATCTCCCACCTGGTCACTTCTGTTCTCACACCCTATGGCTAATGTAAAGAAAAAATGAGTTCCTGCCCTTCCTCACCTTCCCCCAACTGGAGAGTTCTATATAGCCCACTATCTGTAATCTCAAAGCTGAGTGCTCAAGTCCTGAGAGTCAGTCCTGGCAGCTCCTGTTTTTCCTGAACAAAAGCTTCCATCTTTCCCTCAGAGTGGTCTCCGTGGTCTTGATCCCTCCTAAACCTTACACACTTGTGGTATTTAAGCAGTAGAAATGCTTTCATGACTAGGGAACTAAATTTTTATTGTTAATTTATGTTTAAGTTTACATAGCCTCATGCATACAATGCAGCCATTGTATGAGAAAATGTACTAGAGAAAACACTAGAGAATAACATCCCAGGAGTATGAATCCAACAATATTGCAAAAGCACCATGTCACAATAGTTTAACTGTACTTGTTTTTACTTTTACCACCCATTATCCAGAAATACTTGGTCTGTATTATTTACACATTTAAAGTTTTTAATCCATTTATTTGAATGTATGTGTATGGGGAGGTAGCATGCCAGGGTCCCTTGCTACTGTGAACTTCAGACACATGTGCTACTTTCTGTGTCTGGCTTTACATGGGTACCAAGGAATTGAACCCAGACCATCAGGCTTTGCAAGCAAGCATATTTAACCACTGAGCAATCTCCAAGCCCTGGTCAGATTTCTTTTTAAAAAAATATTTTTAATTTTATTTATTTGAGAGTGACAGACAGAGAGAGAAAGAGGCAGAGAGAGAGAGAGAGAGAGAAAGAGAGAGAGAGACAGACAGACAGAGACAGAATGGGCATGCCAGGGCCTCCAACCACTGCAAATGAACTCTAGATGTGTGCTCCCCCTTGTGCATCTGGCTTATGTGGGTACTAGGGAATCGAGCCTCGAACCAGGGTCCTTAGGCTTCACAAGCAAGCACTTAACCGCTAAGCCATCTCTCCAGCCCCACCTGGTCTGATTTCTTAAGAGTCATCTTATACATAGGAACTGTGTACTTAAAAAAATCTAATAATTGAGTGACTCACTATTGATCATGAACATTTTCAACTGTGAGTGCCAGAGAACATTGTTGTAAGTTTTAAATTGAAAATAATATACATGTTGTCACGACTGTTCACCCTCAGTCTGTCATTTTCCTGGACTTTCAAGGAACTGTCATCCAGGTGGATACTTGATCTGTATCAATTTTATTAAACTGATAAAAATGATTTTATTAAACAGATAAGAACAGGTACTACATGTGATCTTAGCTAAAAGGCAGAGAAGTTATCTGAGTACAATTTTAAATTAAGGAACAGGGGGCCCTTATCTTGACTGTTTATGTTTATAAATTTGATTCATGTCTTTTCTTTCCCATTTGATCTAAGAGAGTTAGATTCATGTTTAATACTTAGGGGTAAAAAGATAGTTGAGGTGGGCAGGCTCATAGTTTTGTACACATGACAGATCTTTAGTTAGGCCCTGTTCCTTACATGAGATGGTCTCTTATTACTGACCCAGATGTATCACATGAGTCTCAGAGAGAGACTGTGTAACTGCAACTTGGGTAAGTTCATGACTCCAAAACAATGTCTCGATGTACATGCCCTCCAGCCAGAAATCATTCGCATCTTCCTGCCTACTGAGGACCAATCCTTACAAAATCAGGCCAAGCCAGTAAGTACAGCTGAAATTGAATTCAATGCAATTGGAAAATATTCTGTTTACTTTAAGCCCAGAAGCCTGGTGTGTGAAGAAGAATCCAGGCCTAGGCAATGGCAGTTAAATTTGTACATTTTTCTTTCTTGTTGCAATTTTATCTTTTCTGAGCAATTTAATGAAGACTCCAGAGGAAAGAATTAAATGTCTGCTGGTTCAATTACCAAATAATGAAAAGGTCGAAAGGAGCATCATGCACTGTGTGCCGAGCTGCTCGGTCAGCCTATTCTTAGTGTGGAAATCATTTCTATGCTGCTCGCGACTGCATCTTGCCACCCTCAAGACATCCAGATGAGAGTTGGCAGAAGATGTGGAAACCACGGACTGGTACAGGTCATCCTCACGGGATGCAAGGGGCTTGGCCCATGGGGAGCAGCTCCCCCACCCCCAGCAGCAGCAGCCAGGGAGAGCCTCACTTCCTCATCAGGAGGAATCCCCTTGTCTACAATCCATCCTTTGAGAACAGCCTCATCTCCCTTGGCCCAGAAGTCATTTTTAACGAGGTTCTGCTTAGACTCCATGCAGGGATGGCTTCAGGGACAGAACAAACTGACCATCAAGAATTTCAGGGACTCCCTGTAGTTCTGACAGCCCCAGGAAAGTCACCCCTGCCTCTAACTCACCCCACTGAAGTCATAAAAAGAGACTGTGACATGAGAATTTTCTATAAGCTCTGATACTTGGAATTCATTGGAACATTAGTTTGATGTGGCCTTTACTTTCTTTCATAATATTGCTAGATTTTTAACTGTGTGTTTTAAAAATTAACACACAGTAACATACATTTATGAAGTACAATGTGGTATTTCAAAGCATGTATATAATGTATAATGATCACATCAGGATAACTAGCATGTCCATTTGTGTCCAATATTTCTTTGTGTTGGGAGCACACAAAAATTTCTCTACTGCCTATTTTGAAATATTCAATGAATTGTTATCAACCATAGTTAGTGTGCTACATAGAACATTAGAAGTTATTCCATCTATTCAGCTTCACCCTTGTTCACCTTGACTTCCCTTCCTCCATCCCTCCACTTTTCCCAAGTATTGGTTTTAATATTGAAAAAATCAAGTCTCCATGGAAATATAGTATATGGGAAATAACAACTAAGTTCAGATGCCTCTCTCTTCCACATCAGGTGACTGATGCCCTTTCCATTAGTGCTAATGTCCCCTCTCCTCAAACACCACTAATAAACACAAACATTAAAATATTTAGTGCATACACCATTTTAAGGCTTCCTTTTAACATTGAAATTCATCTTTATTTTATATAAAGGGCTTGCCTCATTCTTAGGAAAATTACACTGAAATGTTTAGATAAAGGCTATAGTTTGTATAACTGATCCACAGAAGAAAGTACATGAATGTATCTATGTCTATGTTTCTATATCTGTAAATATGTTTGCATGTATAAGCATACGTGCATGCATGTGAAGTATATACATGAGTGTACTTTCACATATTTCTGCAGATACATCCACATTTCCATGCATGTAGCTGTGGTGGGAAGTGAGGAAGCACAAGTGCACCAGGCAGGGTGGTGTGCACAGCAGGTGAACCAGCTCACGAGGGTGCAGCTTGTCTTCAAACTGTTTCTATTTTGAAACTTACTGAGAAGTTTGAAACTATTTCCAAATAACAAATTTTAAATTTGTGTTCCCCCTTTTTTTTCCTTTTCTTATTAGCTTTTTTAATTACTAGAAGCCATATTATGAGTAAAATAGGGCCCACAAGGGCAGGCTCACTCTGAGAGAGAACAACAAGCCTGCCGAGCTGCTTTTCCCTTTTTAACTAAAAATGAGAATCGTCTTACAGAAGTCAATCACACAAGGATTCTAGAAGGGCTCCTCTGATGGGCTAGTGATTACTGAATATTTATTCTGGGACTGGATACCAGGATAGGGAATACAGTAATATCTTTCACTAATTTTTTCTACCCCCAAAAAATATGACAATAAAAGATGTTTTAAGGATTTTAAAATAAAATAACTATCTACTTCACTTAAATTACTTTAATATATGTAAGAAAACAAGCTATAATGAATTTGAAAAATACCTAAATTATTTAGATATTCTCAGAAGGAGCAGATATCTCTGCTATATGATACAACAAGATCCATTTCATATTAGAACAGAAACTGTGAATTCAGGAGTAGATCTTAATCCTTACTGTTTTTCTATACCCTCAGCATCAGCATTGGACATGTTGAATGAAGAAGTAACTAGCTTGAGCAATACCTAATATGAAAATCAGATCTCAACTCCTTATCCTCAAGCATGCATCTTGAGGTTCAAGTGAAGGTATTTAAATGTATAAGGCTTTCTATGTCAAAATTTATGTTCTTTTGGGCTGGGAGATGGTTCATTAGTTAAATGCATTTGATAGCAAAGCCTGCTGGCCTGAATTCAATTCCCTAGCACCCACATAAGGCCAGATGCAAAGTAGCACAGGCATCTGTGATCTCAATGCACCTATGGCAATAGGAAGAGTCTGAAAGTTCATTTACAGTAGGAAGAGACCCTGATTCAGAGAAGGTGGAACACAGACAATTCTAAGTTGTCCTCTGACCTGTACACATGTAGCACGTATGTTTCCCTCCCCCAAATAATATTGTTATAAATTTAAAAAATTAATTGACAACTTCAATAATTATAGACAATAAACTATGATAATTCCCTCCCCTCCCACACTTTCTCCTTCACAAATGCACCTGCCATTGTATCCCCTCCCCCTTTCAATCAGTCTCTCTTTTCCTTTATGTCATAATCTTTTCCTCCTAATGTGAAGGTCCTGTGTAGATAGTACGAGGTATTGTGAGGCCATGGATATCCAGGCCATTTTGTGTCTGTAAGATTGCATTGTAAGTAGTCCTACCCTTCCTTTGACTCTTACATTCTTTTCTCCATCTCTTCCACAATGGACCCTGAGTCTTGGAAGGTGAGATAGAGATTTTTCAGTGCTGAGCACTCCTCTGTCACGTCTTCTCATCACTATTGTGCCTTTTGAATCATCCCAGTAATCACTACCATGTGAAAAGAGAAGCTTCTCTAACCAAAAGTGAGAGTAACATTAATATATGGGCATGAACATTAAGGAAAGAGCTTATAGGACAGTTTGGTGAGCATAATATATGTGTTTAGCCAGACAACTGCAGGTGTTACTCCTCTAGGGCTCATGACCTCCCCTGCCATAGGTTTTTGGCTAGATTTTCAGTATCATGCATGTATTCCCTCCCATGGAGCAGGCCTCCAGTCTGATTTTTTTAAGTTTATGTTATTTTTCTTATTTTTAAAAATTCCATATGTAAAGATTACTAGGACCACCAGTAAAGAGATAATGTAAGGTAAAAATTGAGAGATGTTTTCCACATAGGAAGTAAGTCATATAGCACTGGTATATGGAATATAAAATGAAATCCTATAAATGAACTAGAATTAATCCAAAAGAAATATTGCTGAAAAATATAAACAAGCATTTTACAGAAGAGAGAACACAAATGGCCAAGATGCCAGCAAAGATGCTCAGTCATTAAATGTAGGTTGAAAGCAAACTAAAATCAGAAGTATTGCATCATAAATATTAGCTTGGTAGCAATGCTTAAGTCTACAACATCAAGGTGCTAACAATGCCATTCTCACATATGTGGCTGGAAGGACTAAAATTTGATACAATCATATTAGGAAAAAATTCACATTATATAGCAAAGTTGAAGATCTACATGCCCTGGGAGCAAACAACTTCATTCCTAGGTACAAGCCCAAGAAACTGTAGCAAAGATACATTGTGGACTCTGTGTAAGAATATTTACATTAATACTTTTGTGATGGAAGCCATCAAATTTAATAACACTGCTGTAGACTAATAACTTAAGGCAGGACACAAGGGAGCCTATACAACACTGAAATCTGTAAGCAAAAGCTGGAACTTTAAGCAGGAAACAAAATTTAAAAATTAAAATTAGATCACAGCACCAACAAAGATGACCTTTGGGAAGATAATCATAAATTATATGCTTATTTTGAGATATAAACATTTGTAGTAAAATTATAAGAAACAAGAAGATTACAAACAAAAATCCAAGATAGTAGATACTTTAGTTTGGGGCCAAAAGGTGATGTGAGCAGGATGACATAATGGGCCTTTGAAGGAACTGCTAATGATTTACTTATTGAAAGCATAGTATATGTTGTTTTTCTTGCATTCTACACATTTAACAATCTTCGTTTATGTGTAGTCAATATTTAATAAAGCAACTACTAAGAAAAGGGGATGAAAGCCGGGCATGGTGGCGCACGCCTTTAATCCCAGCACTCGGGAGGCAGAGGTAGGAGGATCGCCGAGAGTTCGAGGCCACCCTGAGACTCCGTAGTGAATTCCAGGTCAGCCTGGGCTAGAGTGAGACCCTACCTCGAAAAATTAAAAAAAAAAAAAAAAAAAGAAAAGGGGATGAGACAGCTACTGAACATATTTTCTTAGGACATGCCATATGCCTTGGCAGCCTTTCTCTCCAAACATGTTACATCCACTCATCTGTTGCTCCTCTAATCCCTCTTTGCTTGTTTACTCCAAATCCAGTGCTCCCTCAGAGCTGCCAGTGTCCAGGATGACAGGGGTGGGAGATGGAGAGAAAAGTTTCATGATGCTCAGTTGAAAGAGCAGCCAAACTTTCATCCCTGCCCTTATTAAGATGGAGGGGGCCTTCAGGTGTGAATGACAGGGTTCTCGCCCTGCCCGTGCACTGCGTGGGTATCTTTGAAGCTTTGACTAGCTTCTGATTATACTCAACTGTTGCTTAAAGCCGTGATGCCTTGACTCTTCACTCTTATTTTCCAGTATCTGTACACATTCCACAATGGTAGTAGGACATATATTTTAAATAAAGCATCTCTCTCTTCTCTAATCAGAACCTGAAAGTGACAATGATCCTTGAGGTTCAGACACCTGTGTCTTCCTTCAAGTACAATCTTGTAGCTATAGTCCCTTAGAAAAGCCAACAGAGAGGAGATTAAGGTGAGTGGCACAGCTCCTGTCAGCACACACTTAGGGAGATGAAAATGAATCCAGCCCCAGTGAAATCTGACTCTTTGCCTGCCATGTCCTTAAAGATAAGGAAACACTCATTTATTACCTCTTCACCAGCTGCCATGCAGTAGATAGAAAGGGAGAAGTGTTTGCTCCTATTTTCATGATCATTGAAAATTTTAAAGACAATTCTTTCCTATCAGTCACTCCAGGGAAGTCAAGTTAACAGCTGCAACATTTTCGTAGAGAAAAAAGAAAGAATCAGAGAGTGGTTTAAGAACATAGATTAATTCTAAATGACCTACCTTGAAGAACCTATCACTTGGCACCTTAAAGCAGATAAAGACCTAGCTAGTAGCTGCCTTGAAAACACTTGGCTGGAGAGATGGCTTGGCGGTTAGGCGCTTGCCTGCGAAGCCTAAGGACCCCGGTTCGAGGCTCGACTCCCCAGGACCCACGTTAGCCAGATGCACAAGGGGGCGCACGCGTCTGGAGTTCGTTTGCAGTGGCTGAAGGCCCTGGCGTGCCCTTTCTCTCTCCCTCTCTCTATCTGCCTCTTTCTCTCTCTGTCTGTTACTCTCAAATAAATAAATAAAAATAACAACAACAAAAAAAAAATTAAAAAAAAAAAAAGAAAAGAAAACACTGACAATAGTGGCATGAATGTTATGGGAGTAACCAAATGTTCCGCTTGGATTTGAGGCCTACTTTATAGAAGGGAAGTCATACCTGATGCTATAAATCTATCTAAAGTCTCTGGCTATGAAGGCAGGCCCTGGAGTGGGGAGGGCAACACTTGTAACTATGCTGATTGGACAGGTATGTCAAACTACCTTCTAAATACCTCTGCTTCTCCCATAACTAGGTGATGCTCTCTGCCGCCAATATAGCAGTTTATGCACAGGGTAGAAGTGAGTACAGGGATGTGTAGATGACACAGGTATCAACAACAAGCAACTAGTTTGTGCTCAGTCCTCAGCATGTCATCTAAACCACACTCTCCAGGACCAGGGAATATTGCAGAAGAAGGGGCAGAAATGATGTCAGAGCAGAAGGATAGGAAGCAGAGGATGGGGGAGTAAGGCTGTGGAATGCTATCTTTTCGATATACAAGTCCACTACACCTGTGGGCTCACAGCAGATGGGGTTTCCTACACATGATTAAGCCTGTTAAAATCTCATCATAGATGAGAGAGCTATCCATGAGACTCCATACCTACCAGAGTAAATAATGAAAACTGATGATTGCTGGGAGCGGGGAGTCATGCCTGTTAGTGATGCAGCCACTGGAGGTCTGTGCACTCACCAGTCCACCTACTGTCAAGCAAGTAACATTAATTTAAATCAGTGGGTCAACAAACACATGAGGAAGGCAGGCATGGTGGCTCACGCCTTTAATCCCAGCACTCTGGAGGCAGAGGTAGGAGGATCATCATGAGTTCGAGGCCACCCTGAGACTCCATAGTGAATTCCAGGTCAGTCTGGGCTAGAATGAGACCCTACCTCAAAAAAGCAAAACAGCAACAACAAAAAACATGAGGCATGAAGATGGAATGGGGATCTAATGGAAAGGAAGGTTTTTGTGGGAAGTGAAAAGGGAAGAGAGAAGTTAAATTGAAGGGGAGGTTAGGATCAAGTGAATTATATACATCTATGAAAGCGTCCAAAACAATCACAAAGCACAACCACTTACCTTAGCACACTGTGCTACTGAACTAGCTTCAACTCCATAAACCCTCTTAGCTCCTGACTGCTGAGCAAAAAATGAAAGTATTCCCAAGCTATAACCAACACCTAGAACAACCTAGAAAGAAACAAGCTATAAAAGGAATGAAAATACAGACAGATGGTTGGCTCTTGGTATGAATCCAAGTCAGGCACGGAGGTCAGGCTTAACTACAGTACTAATTTGGCACTTAGTAGGTTCTACCTTGGCAAAGTTATGAATCTTGTAAGATTTGTTTTTCTCACATGTTAAATGGGGGCAATAATTGCCACACTCTAAGGTTGCCTAAGGGGATGAAATAGTATGACACGTATGCAAAATGCTGAAATATAATTAATGTTCCTCAAATTGCTGCTATTATTATTTCAGTTTCTTTGTGCCAGGATTGCTTTTAGGATACTTAGGACTAAGATTAGTGTGTCAAGGAGTTTGCTCTACTATACCATCAACATGAACAACACAATCATTCCTTTAAATAATTTTTGGAATGATACACATGTTTAGCAATAACTGCTAGTAAAATCTTGAAGAATCCAAAAATGAAGAATATTTTTATCTGGTCTTCAAATGTTGTTCAACTTGATCTTTTACAACTTTATGTAGAGATGGGGAGACCCAAATTTAACTTTTAGAAAGAATGTTAGAGCTGGAGGATGGGAAACAGTGCTGTGGAACTCTGGCAACCAGGCAGGACAAGGCCATTGCATGTAAGAATTCATTCCAGATATGTTGACATGAACAAGAGCTACACCTGATGGTGCTGGTTAACATTCTCTTATAGACCGGGGAGGGCCTTGGGAGACCATACCCTCCCTAATGAACTAATGACAGTGAAAGTTTCTGGCCACGGGAAGTCATTTTCTTCCATAGTACAGCCACTGTAAGCGATGAGGGGAAAGAGAACAGTGACTGAGGTGGAGGAGGGAGGGAAGTGAACAGTTCATATGATCAAAATGTAGTATATGTAGGAAAATATCAAAGCCAAAAATGAAGTACATGTTTTTATAACCAGGCTTCCTTCATGAAGCTGAAGAAGTTCCTATAAAGGGTCAGAGTATTAAGGTAAAGAACTGCTAAAAGTTTTCTTCCACTCTGCATTTAGACCTGAAACTTAAATAAGGAGAATGTCATTCACCAGGACAAGAGGTCTACCCTTGAGCCTATGTTCTGAGAGGCATGTGGTGGATGATTCGGACGGAGCCCTGTGTTCTGAGAGGCATGTGGTAGTGGCCATCCCAAACTCTGCTGGAGCTGGAGCTGGAGCTGGATGAGCATTTGCTCATTGAAATTTTAAACTCCTCTCCTTCTGCTTCACTGGTGACTTTTATTCTGGGCATCTTCTGGAGTTTGCTTTGAATTAAGACATTTAACTTAACTTGGCTTTGAATCATCCCAATAAATTTATGAGTTGATGATATTATTCTCCCCACCTGTCAAAATAAAAAAGTGAAAACAAGAGATACATTGAACAATCAGCCCAAATTCACATAGCAACAAGTAGAAGAACAATGAGTTGAATCTGAATATTTTCACCATTGACGCTCATACCCATATTACCATACATTGTTTACTCTCACATTCATCCTCCATAAAACTTGCATTTCAATACAGCTATACAAATCCACAGAACTTCTCAAGGACATAAACTAGTATTCTGTTGGAAAATTTGGAAAAGTTTTAAAAATTGATAGCAGGAACAAGCTCCCCACGTAGGAAATATCAAGAGGCTGTGTGACTGTGCGTTGGGTGTGTTAACCGCCGTGTCACACTGTGCTGACACAGACACTGTGCCATTATTCGAAGAGAACATGCTGTTAGTAATGGGTTCACAGTGCTTACTTATATTAATTCCAGAGCTGTGGCTGTATTCCATATGGTTTCCTAGGGCTTGAGTAATTAGGAGCATTACCAATTTAAAATGTCACCCAGACTCCAAAATTGGCTGTCAGGCTATCTATACTTTCAGAAATACCAGTGTTCTCTTCCTTCTCCCTGGACAGACATTACCTCCACTTGGCAGGGTCCATGGCAAGAGCATGCCTGGCTGCTGTATAGACAGCAGAGGCCATTAAGTGGAAGAGTAAAATCCATTACTCCAAAAGAAAGAGATACCAAATTAACAGGACCCTCTAGAGCCTTCTTCAATTCATCTTTCATTCCATGTTCAGCCCAACATATGACTGTCAGATTGAGAGAGAACAGAAATTGCACATGGACCTGTTGAGAAGTGCCCCAAAAATGTGACTGCAGTTATTTATCTAATTATCAGCATGGTGGGAAGCACATCTTAGAAGGTGTTCCCCCATTCCCTTGATCCTACAGGCAAAGAGCAAAGAAATGTCTAAGGTGTGTGGGGAGACAGAATGGAGAAAAAGAAAAGGAACAGAGATATGAAGTGTCTAACACTGGTAAAGCTTGTGGCAAAATGGCCCATTTGGTAGGATGACACTTCAATAACCCCAGATTATACGTAGAAAAGAATTGAAGAATTACAAACTAAAGCAATTTTCTAAATTAAGTTGAATCAAAATACCTTTAACTACAGGGCTGTTTCAAAAAAGAGCATAGGCTTAGTAAGATAACCTGAAGTTTGGCTAGCATTAACCAGATGATTGCATCAGTCTCCTGCTTGTGTGTATGTTCAAAAGTTAATAAGTGAACTTTAGTGATATGCCTGTGAAGTGGGGGCTGAAGGGGTACAGGATGTTTTCCCTTATCTAGTAAGTTATAAAACCATGGAAATAATAACACTGGGGCCTTAGAGGAATTTTTTGGTGAAAAAGTAACATGTAAAGGAAGTATTTAGACTCTTATGGAAACGTAGTATCTGAGTGCTTTCCAGATGGGATTTGCAAGACTGCAGGAGAGAGGACCTTAATATATAATCCCATTACACTTTCTTCCATGGCACCTCAGGAAGTCACAGAGCTGCCTCTAATTAAATCTTTTTTTTTCCTAACACAAAATTATATTGAGTTCATTTTTTTTTTGTTCTACCATTGGCAAATGTTCACCAAATTGGCTACATTTGAGGACATTGGCAGATGTTACATTATATTTTGATGACTTGGGAAAACTAACTCCCTTTGGGCAAAAACAAGACAGAGCAATACACTATTCTAATATCTGCAGAGCAGTTTTCAGTTTCCAAAGAATGTTTCCCGTAGACTATATATTCAGTATTCATGTCTCTTTGATATAGAGAGCATGTAGTTTTGTACCCACTTTATTGATGAGGAAACTGAGTCAGTATACCAAATAGCTTTCCCAAGGTAATATGTTGAGTAACTTGCAGAAATATAATGGGAATACAGTAATTAGCTCTCTACACTGCTATAGCTCTCTTTTTATCTTTTTCTACTTTTTTTTTTTTTTTTTGAGAGAGAGTATGGGTACACCAGGGCCTCTAGTCACTGGCAAAAAAAACTCCAGATGCATGCACCACTTAGTGCATCTAGCTTACATGGGTACTGGGGAATTGAACCTGGGTCCTTAAGCTTTGCAGGCAAGCACCTTAACCACTGAGCCATCTTTCTAGCACTATAACTCTTTCTTTTTGATAGTAAAAGATGAGATTTAAGGGTAGTCTATGAGGTGATGCAAATCTGACCACATCATACTCCTGATGGTCTCATATAGCTCAGAGGAGAAGACCAATTAGGTATTGGTGCTGAGGAAATCAGCAATGACTAACCTTTTTAGCTACTTCAATATTTTTCTTCTTTCACCATATTCCTTAGGTTCCAGAACTCTATCCCTTTTTCTTATTCTGTCTCCCTCATGGAGACATTTCCCGATGCAGGGGCAGTGAACAGCCAGACAAAGGTTGTGCTCCCTCAGAACAGAGTTGGTACACAACCAGGACATCACTGTCTTTTACTGGTTGTATGTGTCCATGTGGCTACTTCTTGCTAAGCAGTTGTGAGGGGGATTGATGTGAGTCACTTCTGGATGAGGGTCTAGAATGAGATTTCCCTGAGGCAGTTTCTAATTGATAACCATTCTACTTTACAAAGGTGTGAAATTAATATGCCTTCAGCAGAGACTTGGCTCTAAATTTTGATGTCCAACTTTCTCCTGAATTGGTAATGCTCAATAAGAAACCCTTGCACAGGATCTAAGGGGAGCTCCCAGTTAGCCATGTGATCATGAGAAGAAGCACCACACTCCACATGACACGTGTCACTAAGCTATGATTTTGGTAGGTGGTGTAGTAAATGCATTTTTGACTCAAGATGTTCTCAAATTAAAATGGTTTGATCAGGAAATAATTCCTGGAAATGCCATCCCAAGCAGAGGCACACCTGCACTTTCTGCTTCTCCTACAGTATTACCAGAGTAGGCTGCAGCTGCTGGGGAGTATGAATCTCTGGTCAGCCCAGAGGACATTGGGTGTGGGATAAGCAAGGAGTGCATTTTATTATGCTAAACAATGAAGACTTAGGGATTGTTAATTTTGGTAATTGGCATGCAGTGTCAATAGGCTTCTCTTAGGCAATGGTCCAACATCTCATTTTTCTACCTGGGAAACTAATGCTTCAAGATGCAGCTCAGGGGTGTGTTTCCTAACTATTCAGCTGAGCCTAAGCAACAATCTCTGACACTTCACATACAGCATTTCTTACATGTATATCTCCCTTGCTTAACTTAAGCTCTTTCCAAATACAGATCATACCATTTAGCTCTCAACACATAGCCTACACAGTGGGAAGTATAAAAACCATTAATAAATATCTGTTGACTGCATAACTGAAGGGGAAAACTCAGAAGTGGCAATTTCCTACTCCTAATATCAGATTGAAATATCTGAAAAATTCTATTGATTCTGAGAATATTCACCTAGACTCTAAGAATATTCTCACATCAGAAGTCAGCAGTCAGAGAAGACGAGTTCAGCTTTTGCTGTATTCACGATCTTTATCCTGAATGGTCTTACTCAACATTGCTTGTCTTCCTCATCTGGCCCATTTCTTTTTATATCTTTGCTTCCAAGCTTCCTTGTAGGTCCCCTTCCTTTGCATTCAGTTTTACTTCATGACCTCCTTCCTTCCTCTCTGATATGATCTAAGCATGGTCCACTCATATGACTATCTGAAGTCATCATCTTCCAAGTCTTTCTGCCATAACATAGAGCTTTTTGAGAAGTTTCATGCTACTTCTGGCCACAGAGCCTTTCGTCTGCACAGTTCACTTCCCTTGGGTATTCCCCAGTCTATGGTGTCCATACATGATCATTTTTAAAATATCTACATATGTCTATTGAACTGGGTATTTTTTTTCTTGTCCTCATATCTGTTGCCCACTCCCTTTCATCGCGTGGTCTACAACGAAGCTAACCTACACAAATTGTGCCAGTGGGCCTCCTTGGCATTGGATTCTGTTGGGATCATTCACGCAAAATGACAACAGGAGGTCAGAAAGAGTAAACTTTATGAGGCCAGATGATTTATACTCCTGCCTTTTTCCTCCCTGGGACTCTAGAGAGTAGGTGTATCTCTTCTACCCAAAGTCACAGGGCTTACTTGAGCTTCCGTCTGTGATTATGGAACATTGCAGATACTCACAAAATTTGTTGGACAAACAGAACATATGAAAATATCTGTCACTTGCAAAAGCAGGGGAAGGATTCATGATCTACACTGTATAGTTATGACTGCTTTGGGGGGTTTCAGTAATCATCTTTAGGGCTAGGATAGTAACAGACTCTCGCTCTTCCTAGAATTGGGGTGCTTCACTGTCTCTTGTTGGTTAGCTCCCTGAATGCTGCCCATGTATTTGGAAAAAGCTAGGTTCTCTAACTCTTCTGAGATGTCTTGTCAAGTCTGTCATCTCTTTTGCAGGGAATATTGCTGATCTACCAAGACACCATCCACAACACAGGCATCTTCATTTGGGAAGACTTCCCTGGCCTTTTCTTCCCTCTTTGGGTTTCTTATCACCACCTTCTCATAGTCTTCCTTTGTGACGCCCGTAGTTATCATTTTCACCCATACTTGTTTGATTAGTGTCTTTTCTCCTCCTGACAGTAACCTTCCATTGAAGGAGAGACTCCATCTGGTTCCTACTCGTTACTGATTTGATAAGATGGCATGCAATCTGGTACTGATTAGAAACACTCACTAAGTTTTTGTTGATGAACTTAATAAAAGCTCTCTTACTTCTGAAGGTAGGAAAGATTCACCACCAACAAAACATGTTGCAAAAGTGCTGGCTCCCCAAGAAGTCACCTTCAAGGATGACTTTCTTGTGACACTGACATATTATCACCACTTCATGATCCAGTTAGCTCCTGTGCCCCTCTTCCTCTAGAAAGGGAAGTCATCCTGAGCTGTCCACTAGATACCCAGGCAGTAACTGCAGAAATGTCAAGTTTTTACTTGTGTAGCTCAGCAAGAAAAAGTGGGATGCAAACCCTAACAGAGCCAAGAGGGAACAGACATGTAACGGTGCCAAATGTTCTGTGAATTTATTGGTAAATAAAGTTTAAAATATCTTAGAAAGTTAGGTAATTCCTTTTTTTGTATAGATGATTGTCATTATATGCTCTTGTCATCTGCTGGGCCAAAAGAAATCCTCAAAATGTTTGGACAGGGCTAATATTGGTCCACAAGGATCCAAACATGTTTTCATTTACTATATTAAGATTAAAAATAAATATCCAAATCTTTATGAAAGTGTGAATCCAAACTACCCTGAATAAAAGAGTAAAAATAAATATCTATTATTTGTTGCTTACTTATCATGCTATGTCTTCCTAAGACTTTGCAAGCACTACCTTATTTGCTGGTTTTGACAACTCCACAACACATGTACTATTATTTTCTACATATTGTAGATAAAGAGGCTGACAATCACAAGTTAGTCATGCACGTAATAAATTGCAGAGATAAGATATTTAAATTATGTAACTTTATTCTTGTGCTCCTAGACAGTCCTTCCACTTTCAACTCTAAGGTATTTGTAATGTTTAGCCTACAATTCTATTGGTCCTATTTTTCACTCCTGCTATCTGTAAATTATCTTCAAATGTTAAAGTCTTAATTAGCCCATAATCAGTTCCTCAATGATGCCTGTTTTTAATTCAGTTTTTATGTCCATACACACATCAATGGCTGCTCTGAATTGCAAACTCCCAATTACTATTGTGCATGCCTTACATCCCCAAATTTCGTCCAGATCCATGTAAGAGAATCCACAGCCATCATTCCTTCCAGGCACTGTTTATCCTGTCTGTAGCCACCACTAGTAAACAGCCCATCGTTAGACTCAGCCCAGGCATGTGCTTCATTATCGCTGGTAGCTTCCTACCTCCATAGTGTACCTTCAGCTCTGCTGGTATCCAGACTACAGACTGGCAGCTTGGCTGAGCAATTTCTAGGCAGTAACAGAATGGGGAAGCTGCACAGATTTCTGCAGTCAATCACATCTCTAACTAAGCGTCTCAAGGGTTGCAGATGATACCTTTTATAGCCTTTGCAGCTTGGACTTAAATCTTGTTCAGATAATTAGCACTTTCATTACGGCAGAATTCTGCAGCAATAGCTCCTCATAAAGAACACTATATCTGCTGTGTAGAAAAACTTGCTTTCACCCTGAGGGCTGCCTGTGTTTAAATAATGCAGAATTAATGCTTAAGAGTACTTGTATTTCATTCTGCCTGGCCTTCTGCCAGGAGACAGATAAACATATCACTCATCTCTTGTCTGTCCCTCTATGATTAGAAAATATATAAAGTAGACTGACCACCTTTACCTTGTAATGCCATGGTTAACCCTTCTTCAGCTGACACGAATGGATTCTAATACAATCACCAGACCCCAAACCTCAAGCATCCATTCACTCATCAGACATCTATTAAGTGCTGCCTATTACCAATTGTGTTAGACATTTATAGGTGCTGAGAATGCAGAAGTGAATCCTGCACAACCATTTGGAAAAGGGAAATGCAAACATAGATAGAGGCCTATAAGAAAGAAGTGTAGCAATAAGTTATATTGGAAATGCTGGAATTATATGAAGGGCACAGTACAGGAAGAACTAAGTCACCTGCACCAAGGAAAAGACATTAAGGTGGCTTAGCAGTCAAGGTGCTTGCCTACAAAGTCTAAGGACCTAAATTTTGACTCCCTGGAGCCCATATAAGCCACATGTACATGGTGGCACATATGTCTGGAGTTCATTTACAGTGGCTAGAGGCCCTGGCATGCCCTGCCCATTCTCTCTCTTTCTCTTGCTCATAAATAAATAAATAAATATAAAATATTTTAAAAAGATCTTGGGGTGATTATGGGAGTGAAATCATAAAATGAGTCAATGGGACTGAAGAGATGGATTACTGATTAAGGCACTAGCCTACAAAGCTAAAGTACCAGGTTTGATTCCCCAGGGCCCATGTAAGCCACATGCACAAGGTGAAAGCATGCATCTGGAGTTTGTAGTGGCTGGATGCCTTGGCATACCCATTCTTTATCTCCTCTCTCTATCTGCCTCTTTCCTCTCTCTCACAAAGAAATAAATAAAAAAAACATTTTAAAAAACAAGTCAATGTTGTGCAATTTGAATGGAGATGCAGAAACCTTGGGAAGTACAAAGGCATCTAAGAATAGTAAGACAGTCATATTGGGAGATTGCAATTGTCTTAGAACAATGACATATTACAAGCAGAATAGCTGAGGCCTGACCATGATGAAAGCCAAAGTCAGAGAGAAACCAGAAAAGGCTTCCTTGGGATTCTTACACACAGCAGGATTATCATAATGTGATAAACAGATGACTTTACCGGGTGTGTCTCAGCAGCATCATAGCAGTGATGTGGACTGGAGGGGCACAAGAAGACCTCACCAACATTAGTCTTCTCTCTCTCTTTCCCTTTATTTTTCCAGTAACTACTTCAATTTTTACTGTATATTTATCCTCCATGTAGATAACTAACCCAACTTCTGGGGAATTCCTATTGGTCTGGGGCAAACATAGATGGTTCCATTCTTCTTGCCAATGACAGTTTCAGAATTGAACAATAAAAATTTATTATGAGACCCAACGTATCATCTGTTAGATGGGGCAACTGGGAAAGATGTTCTAGTTTCTAAACATATATATCTTATTTCCTGGTTAGGGTGGCGTTTGGATGTAATGCTCGGGATGGAAACATCATGGAGCCAGGCATGGTCGTGCTGGTCTATGATCCCAGCACTTGGGAGGATCTTGACTTTGAGGTCAGCCTGGGATATATAGCAAGACCTTGTCTCAAATGGCACCATCAACAACACAGCACAAACCAGAAGTGAATGACTAGAAGACTACCATGGAATCATACTACCTTAGACTGTATTAGCTAGTCTGAGAAGCAAGTTTCTCCTATGTGAATTCACTCATAACTGATTAAAGGAGAGAAATGAGCTGGAAAACTTTTATGTTATTCCAGAAATGATACAATAAGAATGAGAGTTAAGAATTAGCCATGGGATAGGAGAAGCAGTAGGATCTCAGAAATGCTAAAATACTGGAATCTAAAAGGTTTTGAAAAGGAGAAGAGAAAGCCTGGGCTCCTCAGTTGCTGATATAACTCATTCTGCTTTTGCATAGTGGAGCCCATGCCTTGCAGTCTGGCCAGAAGTCTCCTAGAAATTGCTTGCAGTGATTTAAACCTGGAGCTGGGTTCATTACTAATGCTGTGGTTGCTGCTAGAGACATGACTGTCTGAGATCACTGCCAGATCTTCTCCTTGGGCTTCTTATTAGTCTTGGGCCCAGAGGAACACTGTGTACCTCATCCTCATCATGTGCCTCCTACTGCAAACCATCTTTATTGCTGTTTGCAAGGCCTTGCCTCTTCTGCAGGTGCACCTAAGAGTAGAGGAAAGTCAATGTTCATGTTGTGGGGGGGGGGGACTAATTGGCCAATGGGAGAGAGTGCAGAAATTAGCCTTATTCTACCCCCTGGCCACTGCATGGATTATTTGAGGATAGAGTGGTGTACAGTCCTTTAGAAAGTATTCTCTGTCACTAAGCAGTCGGCTTTCCATAAGGCTATAGCCAGTTCAGTCATCCACTGTTATTGCTCTCCTGCTTGTCTGCCTTACTCTTCTACTCCTTCCTTCTGAGATAGAGTCCCGTGATGAAGCCCCTAGGCCTTCGCCTTCTGCTTTGTGGCTTGGGGAACCAAGGCAAAGAATTGGTGGTAGTTAAAGGACATTGCTATGTTATTGACAGTTTCTTCAGATTCTGTCTTTTCTGGGTTTCAGGGGCTTCTCAGTTCTAAACTTCTGTCACTGTATAATCGTGTTAATACCACAGCTTCAGGAAATTGAGGAAAAGAGGATGTAGGTAGAAGCACCAAAATTCATCACAGCTCAGTCTCTGGTTCAGTGCCAGAAAAGAGGATTCGAGCCCAATACCTTGAAGACATTATTAGTCGGTTGTTTTATCTAATTTAATTGCATTGTGATGACCTTACATCTTTTTCTTTCTTTCTTTTTTTTTTTGCCAAAGTTGGGAAAGGATTTTTTTCTCAGTTTTCTAGGTATACATTTAAGGTATTGGAGTTCCCTTTTTTGCAGAAAAAAATTATTTTGAGTTTTGAAAATATTAGGAACTTAAAAACCGACTGAATATTTGACTATACCAAAAACAAAATACAAGTAAATATGATAGCATATTTAGATAAACATATTTTAAAATAGCATGTTTAATCTTTTTCTCTATAAGGCAAAAAATGTTCACTAACCCACAACACTGAAAACTTCTGCTTTTATTTTACTACCATACCTTTGAAGAAGGAGGAGGAGAAGGAGGAGAAGGAGAAGGAGAAAAGAAAAAGAAGGAGGAGGAAGAGGAGAAGGAGAAAATAAGAAGGAGAAGGAGGAAGAGGAAGAGAAGGAAGAGGAGGAAGAGAAGGAAAACAGCATTCAATTCCTACCAAGGAATTATTTATAAAATAATATGCTAAAATGCTGGCAAATCTGAAAGCAAATCTTTCAGTTCCTTTTTTATTTATTTGAGAGGGAGAGACAGAGAAAGAGGCAGAGTAAGACAGAGTGAGCCTGGGCACACTTGGCCTCCTGCCACTGCAAACACCAGACACATGTGCTACTTCGTGCATTGGACTTTACTGGGTCTGGGGAATGGAACCAGGGTCATCAGGCTTTCAGGCTTAGCAAGAAGTAAGCACTTTTAACTGCTCAGCCATATCTTCAGCTATGATGACCTTATCTTATGTAGTTGCTTACTTATATATCCTGGAAGGCAGATATTAAAATAAATTCATGGATTTTAAAAGATATTCTCATGCAGAGTGTTCTGTAGTAACATTTAACAGGTTAGTAGTTTCCACTAATTGGTCCTTCATTCATTGCCATAAACAGAGAATGAATTGCTTGGAAATCCAGATTTGGGAACCTTTGCACTAGTGAGTAGTTCACCTACAAGGCAAAATTAATTTCCAATAAATCTATGTGAGTGAAATATTAATTTTCCAGCATCCTATGACCAGCTAGGCCATAAGAACATCATTGGAGCAGACTGGAGCTATTTGAGTTTGCAGGAGTGATACATGATGTGAAAGTTATCAGTGCCATTTACCAAATACTCTTGGTTCTTGTTATGGGGCACATGCTAGACCTGAACTCCTCTGTTCTTAGAAAACTTGGAGTGAGTGAGCATAGCGTTTGTGCTGGCCCATGCGATATGGTAGGGAGTTAGCATGGGCACTTCTAGGTGGAAGAGTTGAGAACTAAGTGTGTGATTACCCATGTTCTCCTTGACTCTGCAAAAGGAATTAGTGATGCTTGATATGGGGAATTTTCCATCAAGCTGTGTCTTAGAGATAATGAAATAAAGCAGATCCCTTATTCAAAGCATAGAGGACATGTGACATGAGTGAGAAATAAGCTCCATTGTTTAAGCCACTGAGCTCTATGAGTTAGTTGATGGCTACATCAGCATAGTCTATCCTGCATCACAACATGCATAGACCACAGATTTTTGATCTTATGGTGATTTCTGATTCTAATTATCCAGTACACTGGAGCTATGGAGCCTTTCCCTACAGTAGCTACAAAATTCTCACAGCCACCATAGTTTTATTATTATTTTTTTTTTCGAGGTAAGGTTTTACTCTAGTCCAGGCTGACCTGGAATTCACTATGTAGTCTCAGGGTGGCCTCGAACTCATGGTGATCCTCCTACCTCTGCCTCCCGAGTGCTGGGATTAAAGGCGTGTGCCCATTATGTCTGGCCCCAGTTTTATTATTATTGAAATTTAAAATTAACTACAAAAAGACCAAGATCACAGGTCACCATGTCAAAAGAAACAGAGATTGGCTTTCAGCACAGATATGTTGACTAAACACCCATCTAAAGCCCCCAGCATCCTGTTTCCCAATTACCCTAAACACCAGTCTGCGACCATTGCTTATTCAGTCTTCTTGGCTATCTTTGAAAGCTGCCTTTTGTCTTTGCACTGAATGAAAGCATGTTCTTTTGCTGACCCTGGCGTCTTTCTCAAGTCTCTGCTTCAGGAACAGATTCTATTCAAGCTCAGAACCCTGCAGATACACCATCCACTTCATATTCATAATCAGAAAATGCATGCAGAGGGGTTCCTTTGGGCTTAAAGAACCAAAGAGATCAGCTAAAGCCTATGGCTATTTTCTACCTTGTTCTTTTCTTCTTCTCTATTTCAGAGCCTAAATGTAGTGCATGAGCTATAGTGATATAAAGCTTAACTGGCCTTGGTTGAAGAATGCTTAGTCTCCAATGATTCATATCAATCAGATCCTCTGAGTGTGTTCTTATTTGTAACTAGAGTTCATTCAGATGCAATCAAATTATGATACAGACCTATTGAACTCAGCTGGGATATAAATACAGTGTGAGACACACACACACACACACACACACACATTTTCTAGAGAGGCCGCTTTTCATCATTATATCATATCCACAACATGTTCCAAAGATCACATTGATAACCACAGTATCAGAATGTCAATTTATCCTATTTTCATTGACATGGACCATATCAAGAACATATTCTGTGACTCCTCAAACCATACTGCTGTGTAAGCTTGGCTACAGATACACCTGAGTTTGCACATAGTGCATGCCACTTAATACATACCCTGAAGCAAGTTAGTTTTATTTTTGTAGCTCTGCTTCCTTTCTTTGAATTAGCCACCTAATAAGATAGTGCTTTTGTCGTATAGTATAGTGAGCATATGTCATTCTTCTGTGTTTCTGAGCACCTTAATGCTCTTCTTATGTTTGGGGAATGCCTCACCCCCACACTATGAGCCAGCACAACCTCCTGCAGGGGAGTGAAGCTGTCAGAGCTCTCTTCCAGCATGGCTGCAGTAAAGCCAGGCATGACCTAGGCTGTGATAGTAAGATGCCTCTTGTGTGGGAATGTCAGAGAGTGAAGACAGGGAACTGCACGGATTCCACTCTGGTGAAGCCACAGCTACCTCCAGATTCCAGAGCAGCATAGAGGATATGCTAAGGACAGCAGTCAAGACGAACACGGGGTGAGGGCTGTTGACGGTCTAAGTAGGGCTGCACTGCTGTCTGCCTGACATCAACTCTACAGCAGATTTTAGCCTCCAAGCCTAGTTTTCTGATGCTCCCATTTATATTTAGGGTTCTTTCTTTTTCTTAAATTAGTTAAGTTAGTGTTGAGGTCAGGAGCCAAGCACTCTGACTAACCCCAGGGATTAAATGAGATAAGATATGCAAAGTTTCTGGATGGACCCAGGAGTCATTACCTTCTCTTCATATTTCCTGACACAGCTCTAAACAGCCTTCTATTCTGCTGCCATTGAGTTAACCACAACGCTCAGGGAGAAAAATGAAGAGGTAGGAGGAAGCAAGAGCTTATAGGCAGGACTGTGTGCAGCCCTTCCTCTGGTCAATGAGAAAGGTCAGGCCACATTGGCATACCACGTTAACCAGAGAATGCTATATTTGAAAATGTGGTGAGAATTTCAGAACAAGATCGAAAATAAACCTGAGGTTTTTAGATGGAATTGATGAAAATCCCACACCAAATAACATCCCCATGAGAGCCAAAGCACAGCCTCGCCAATCTGCAGATCCGCTGACAGTCTCAAGAGGTTGCTTTGCAGTTTGTTGTTGTTTACACTTTCTTCTAAGCTTTCAAATCCCTAAATTCCTTCTGCCTCAGCCAACCTCGCATTTGGCTTCACCAAGCAGCTGTTGCAACTGAGGATTCTCTCCTCTGTGAGAACAGGGATGTCCAAAAGTGAGCTCTCAGCTCCTGCTTACTCTCGCAAGTTTCCAGCAACTGGTGCCCTGACAAATGAAGTGTCAAAACATTTCCAAATGAAAACCCCACTCTCACACAAGCCCACTCCCACAGCAGGACAGACGTTTCCTGCTTGTGCCCAGCACACACTTCAAGAAACTAAAAATAGCCAGATGGCAATTAACAGAAACTCCAAGGAAGGGAGGTGGGACAGGCTCCAGCAGGGTCAGTTTCCTGGATGGCTTCCAAGTGGAGTTCTCAGCCAGCAGTGCTGTGGCCAAAAAGGGTTTGGGTTAAAACTGCATGAAGGAGGCAGAATGAAAATGTCAGGATTAGAAAGATTTGGAATTATAGAGTTAGAAACTATAGTACACTTCCACAAGACCATCAACAGCAGTGATCCTTGCTAATATGTGTCAAGTTTATATTATGAGCCATGTACTAAGCACTTCATATGCAGTGCACTATCTTGAACTCGCAAGGAAGGTTGGGTGTAACTAGTACTCCGATTATCATCACACTCTTGACAGATAAGAGACCAAAGCTAGAGACCACGAGTTTGAGTCCATCCTGAGACTACATAGTGAATTCCAGGTTAGCCTGGGCCAGAATGAGACCCTACCTCAAAAACCAAAAATAAATAAATTGTAAATAAGATTAACAATAATTCTGATTTGTGATGGATTTGGAATCAGGTGACCAACCACCCTGATTTGTCCGGTACCAAAGGGATTCCTGGGACATTAAAATGAACAAAGCTCAAGGCTTTTGCTTTTCAGAGGGGAAGGGAAATCTACTCTCATGGAAGTAACTGACTAAGAGATGCCATCTACTTTTCCTCTTTTGGCCCCACTGGAGGAGTGACTCATCTGACTGGGGACACTGGGAAATAGAAGTGAGCAGAACCTAGGCATGTGAACTGGGCAAGCTGCCTACCCTGACTCTATCTAGCACGCACCTTGATTTCCCACATGTAATGTTGAACCAGAGACCTCTACAGTCCTTTAGAAGACCTGTTGGTCAGGTGGCAAATGGCTGGAAAAGTTCAGTTTGGGGAAAGGAGTAAAAAGTTTCATTCAGTTGCAGATCTGAGTACCATTCTCCTAATAGCAATGTCAATAATACAGCTAACAGTGTGATTTCTATCTGACATCTATGTCTATTTCTAAATTAGTTTAAAATTCAAAGGGGGAAAGGGATATAATTAATTATCATTTGTATGATTAATTATCACCTTCATAAGCCCCAACAGATGGATTCCTATTTTATTTTTATTTTTATTTTTTGTTTCTTTGACACAGGGTCTCACTCTAGCCTAGGCTGACCTGGGATTAACTCTGTATTCTCAGGGTGGCCTCGAACTCACGGTGATCCTCCTACCTCTGCCTCCCGAGTGCTGGGATTAAAGGCGGGATTCCTATTTTATTTCATTGGCAGATAAACCTATTTCAGGGCAGGCAGGAAAGGGGTGTTTTATAGAATCAAATGAGTTAGAGTTGGAAGTGACCTTTAAGATGATTGGGTCCAATATCTTCATTGCTATAGATGAAAAGATATAGAAATGTGATAGCCAAGTGACAAAATTCTGGAGAAAAACTTTATAATACAGATTGTTAGTGAGATCAGGAGCTGGGGGCTATGCTCCAGAAGCTGTACTGGAAATAAAAGTAGATGACAGGTAATGTAAAAATAGATTATAGATAATAGGAAATAATAAATATAAATATGATAAACTATATTTTTCAACTAAGTTCCCACAGAGAGAAAGATATTTCACTGCATAAAACTATCACCACTAGGAAACATCCTCAAACCAAAAAAAAAGCAACTCAGGGTTGAATTTTTTTAATTGAAAAAAAATACTTTTGGGCTGGAGAGATGGTTTAGTGGTTAAGCGCTTGCCTGTGAAGCCTAAGGACACCGTTCGAGGCTCAATTCCCCAGTACCCATGTTAGCCAGATGCACAAGGGGACGCACGCATCTGGAGTTTGTTTGCAGTGGCTGGAGGCCCTAGCACGCACATTCTCTATCTCTCTCTCTACCTCTTTCTCTCTCTATCTGTCACTCCTAAATAAATAAATAAAAATAAACAAAAATTTAAAAAATACTTTAGTCAATATAGTCAATAATACTGCTTATCTACTAGATAAACATTTTTACTTGCTAGCCTCCCACCTTTCCCTCGCAAACAGATCCTCTTTGACAATAATATTTTCTTTGTAACTGTTAACTAGGAATGCCTTGCTAACAAAACAAAGTCCTTGTGACCTGAAGACCTATGACAGATAAGATCAATTTGACCTAACTTGGTCATTTCTGCTCTTATTTGTTTCTGGTCCCCATTGTTCTTGACCTTATCCATATCTAGGTTGTTTCATCCCACCATCTCCAGGGCCCTTCTTCCAAGATGATCCCTTTATACTCCTATAGAGGGTTATATCTTTTAGTCTACTATCCAGGAGGAAAGTTTCTACGGTACCAATTCATTTTGAATTTAGTTTGGTACACAGTGCCCCCACCCCCCTTTCCTCTTCCCCCAAACCCTTCCATCCTTATTATCTGTGCCCCAAGTTGCCTATCAGGTATGCCTACAATTCAAGCTTTTCCAGGTGAGGAACCACAGATTAGGGAGAACATGCAGCAAGCATTTGTCTTTGTCTTTCTGTGCTTGTGTGTGTTTGCTTAGTATGATCTGTTCCAAGTTCATCCATTTTTTTTTTTTTACAAATTTCATTATATCATTTTTTTTCCTTACTGTTGAGTAGAATTCTGTTGTGTAAATAAATGTACCACATCTTCATTATCCATTCATCAAACAATTGGCATCTAGGTTGATTCCAGTTCTCAGCTTTTGTGAATTGAGCAGCTATAAACATGATTAAGCAAGTATCTCTGCAGGGAAGACTGGAGTCTTTAGGGTCATGCCCAGGAGAGGAATAGCTGGGTGAGTTCATAGCTCTATTTTTTTTTTTTTTTTTTTTTTTTTTTGGTTTTTCGAGGTAGGGTCTCACTCTAGCTCAGACTGACCTGGAGTTCACTATGGAGTCTCAGGGTGGCCTCGAACTCACGGCGATCCTCCTACCTCTGCCTCCCGAGTGCTGGGATTAAAGGAGTGCGCCACCATGCCCGGCCATAGCTCTATTTTCATCTTTTAGCTCTGACTTGTAACTCCCAATACCATAAAGCGGTAACAATCCACACTGAGCTATTGATCTGAGAGACCTAAAAGTTCCCAAAGAAAACGGGCTTCTGTCAAAGCACTTAATTAGCTACCAGAGGTATAAGGTAAGACCCTATTGCTGAAGACACCATATACTGCCAACACAGAATGTTGAGAGACTGAATCTGAGTAGAATCTGGAAGGAAGCCAGTTCCCAGAGGGTTAGCCCACATTATATGAGCTGCTGGGGGAAATGGCCAACAACATTATGAGCAACATGGGACACTGCTGTAAAAAACCAACCAGCCTGCCAAGACAACACACCTGTGCAATGGTGCCGCCTAGCCTAGGTGGGAAACCAATGGCTCTCTGCTTGGCTAAAAGATACACTCAGTGGAAAGGAACCTATATGCAGAAGAGGAAATTGAGTCAGAATTCCATGGCGACCAAGGTTATGGACTCCAGCAAGAAGCTTCCACTACTTTTTGGTCAAAAGAGAGGTTATACCCATCAAAATCTCTCTTAATTAACAATGTTTATTCCCTTAAATCTATGCTGATTTCACACTTCATTAAAGAATCTATTTTTATTTTTCAGAAGGCAGTGAGAACTGAGGACAACCAAAATCTATCAAGACAAGAAAAGATAGCTAATTCCCTGGCAGGAGATGATCCACCCCTCACACGTTAGCTAGGGCCCTGGTGAAACCACAGAGGAAATGGGGAGATGAGCATGAGTGCTGTTTCCGTGGTGAGCTTGACAGCCTGGGCCAGGGCGATGGAGACTGACACTGAAGATGCTCAAAATATACCAAGACACAAATCCAAAAGATGCTGAGAGCACAACACTACAGTAGACTTAAAATCCACCCCCCAACACAATGACTGGCTGCTGCTCTCACAACTTCTAACCTACAACCCCATGGTGAATACCAGCAGTCCCACAGAAGAGGACCCTCAGTGGAATGGGAACAGGGCGGAGAGAAATGATGGTACCAACACGTGATGTGTCCACACAAAGATTCTAAATAATAATAATAATAATAATAATAATAATAATAATAAAAAGCAAACAAGCAAAAATTTCCAAGCAAAATTCAGCCTGTGACCCACCAATTTTCAACACTTCTAAAATCTTTTTCTTGAGGTTTGCTTAAAATTTTAGATGAGACTCTATGTTAAAATGTCTCTGCTTTTATCAGTGGAAGTTACCTGTTTCAACATTTTTTTTAACATAGAAAGATGAATCCATAATAAATAAAGAAATGCAAACACTCCCACCAAATAAACCCAGATCTAGCTTTTCTCTCTCTCTCACACTTTTTGTTTGCTAAATCTTGTGTGTGTGTGTGTGTGTGTGTGTGTGTGTGTATGATGTGTGCATATGTTTGTGTGTTCATGTGTGTGCAGATGCAGACCAAGGCTTGCATTTGGATGTCAGGGGACAAAATCAAGTATCAGTCTTGCCTTCCACCTTTTTTTTTTTTAGGTAAGGCCTCTTGTTTGCTGCTGCATACACCATGCTAGCTGGCCCTCGAATTTATGAGGACGTCCCTGTCTTTTCACCATAGCAGAGTTGGAATTACAGACACGTGCTGCTCCATCTGGCTTTACATGGGTTCTGGGGATCCAAATTCAGGTCCTCACACTTGCACTGCAAGTGATTTACCCACTGAGAAATTCCTCATCCAATAGATCTAGATTTTAGGAAGTATCTCATCGAGTGAGCTGGATGAAGCTCACATCCCTCCCATTCTCACTTAACCCAGCTGTAAACCTGTCATGGAGTGTGGAGCATACTTGGGGATTCTGAAAAGTACACAGTAGCAGGCAGAATGGGGGAGAACTCTGGAAATTAGAATACTACCAAAGATCTGTCAAAAATAGTGCCCCTTTCTCCCCACCCCCAAACCCTAGTCTGGATCCTACACCTCAGAAATAGGCACCATGTTACTGATTGACTAAAACCAGGGAGATGCCTTCAGCGCCAGTTCTAGTAGAGGGAGGAAATTTCTAGTGCTCACGGTGAGAGCATACTATATTTTTTTCTTTCTTTTGTCCTCATGTTCTCTTATTTCTTCCTCTTTTCTTTGCATTTCCTCCTTCCTTCCATATCCAGTGTTTTTGCTGTAGGGGTAGCATTAGTCTATACGTACCAAAACTATGAAGCACAACCCTTCTCTCCATTCAGCAGAACAGCCCAAAGGCTGAAGTCACCCCTCCCCAGTGCTGTTTTCCTTCTGTTCAGCCAAAAGACATACAAGCACATGACAGAGTGAACTTTTCAGCCAGTGGTTGAAAATACAGAAAGTCAAAAAGTATCTGAGAGGTCATGGGAAGGAAGGATCTTAGAAACACAGATCCATATAGTTCCTATGCATGGACCTGACACTAACAAGCATATCAAATGTTGGACAACTCACCCAGATGCCACGCTGCCCACTGGACAGATCTATTGCATTGCCAGGACACTGAAAACAGAACTGTCCCTGGAAGCATGGCCCTCGGAAGTCCAGAGTACGAATCTAACCAGTCTGACTCCCTGCTAAAAGGAAGACATCAATATGGTCCACAGACTTTCCTCATCTCCAATATAATGTCTCCTGATATGGAACACACAGTGTGTGGTGGTTTGAATGTGGAATGTTTCCCACAGCCTCAACTGTGTGTAGTTAAGCCTTATTCTTGGTCTCCAGCTAATGGAAACTTCGGGAGGTAGGGCCTTGCTGAAGGGAGTGTGTCAGTGGGTAGGCCTTGGGATTTTTTCATAGTCCAACACCATTTGCCAATGCCAGCTATCTTACTCTTGCTGCTTCTATCCTGCTGCTGTGACAAGATATGATGCTATGGCTGTTTGCTCTGCCATGCTTTCCCTGCCATGATGAAACTTTCCCTTGAAACTGTAAGCCAAAATAAACCCTTTCCTTCCACAAGCTGCTTCTGGTCAGATGTTTTTGTCCCAGCTACAAGACGGTATCTGCAACAGAGTGCATAATCCAAAATCTCCTGGCATCTGAAGAGTCAAGGGAATCTCAACTCCCACATGGACAGAAATCTATGAAAGCTAACACTGCATTGACATAGATGTGACAATGACCTGACAGCCACGAGGGCAGCTGTTTTATAGAAAGTTCCAGTTAGAACTCGTGTACATGGTGGAAGCCAATGGAAGAACATTTAAATACCAGGCAAGAAGTAGATATCATATGGAAGAGTCAAATGGGAACGTTACAATTGAAAATTAAGGACTCAAAATCAAACTTCATTTATAGGCTCAGTAACAGAATAGAAATGACAGAAGAATGTAAGCCATGGATAACTTCTGAGTAGGGAACATCTACCATGACTTTTTCATGCTCCTGTCTTAATTAGTTGTTGTATAACAAACCACACTAAAATTTGGTGGGTTGAAGTGGAGGGATAGCAAGGCAAACAATGTAACTGCTAAATTAGAATCAGTTTTTCCAGTTGTGTGGCAGGGCTGAGCAGTTCCTCTGCTGGTCTTGGATCTGTCCATGATTCTGCATGCTGCTAAAGGGTGAGTTAGACTTAGAAGTTCAAAGTGGCACATTCTCTAGTAGTTAGTGCTGGATGTTGGTTGGCATGCAGTAAGTTCAAGGATGTGTAGGTGGACAACTGATCTGGTGGGAATGACATCATGATGCATAGGAGAGTATAGTGTTTTGTCTGGGATCACACAGGTAGGGAAGGGGAGAAATATAAAAGTGGATTTCACAACTGCTAATCCTCCTGACCAGTGCTGTTGCTTGAGATGAGCTGCTTAAATTTTTTGAGCATTCTGGCTATTTTACAGGTAGAATATTGGACAGCAGATGCATTATGTGCTAGCAATCAGTCACCATTCAGATCTATTTAGGGAAGGAAAGGAAGGCCTGCACATGTGGAGCCAATGACAAAATTAGAGTAGAGTGCCTTGTGAAGAGCTATTCATTAGCAATAAAGCACCCAGCCCGTCCTATGTACCAAAGCATAGTACATTCAGTCTCTTGAGTCCCTGGCATGCAATGCTTAATTTTTTTTATTGAGGTAAAATTCATACAACATCAAATTAACCATTTTCAAGAGTACAATTTAATATCATTTAGTACATTCTTTTGATGTTGCACAATTATTACCTCTATCTTGTTCCAGGACATTTCCATCACAACAACAACAAAAAAAACTCTGTCCCTACTAAGTAACCATTCCCTTCTCCCCACCTGGCTGCACATTCTCCCCACCTGGCTGCACACTGGTAACCATTAGTGTCTTTTTTTCTCACTATTGATTTATCTATTCTGTTTGCTTCATATAAATACCATCAGTCATATGAGCTTTTACGACTGGCATCTTTCATTTATTATGTTTTTGTGGTTAATCCATGTTGAAACAAGCATCAGCATTTCATTGTTTTGTGGACCATATAAATATGAATAATGCCATATGGTGTGGATATACCACATTTTTATATGTGCACCAGCTTAAAAGCATTCTGATTACTTTGCTTTTGGATTATTGTGAATAATATTGCTATGAACATTTGTGCACAAGTAGTTCTGCCAAAGCTTCATTTTCATTCTGGTCTTGAAAGGACTCTTTAGGCAAGCACCTTCACTGTTGAGCCATCTCTCCAGCCCCTTTGAAGGATCTTTTTAAGATTGTCTGAGGTTAGTCACTTGAACCAGAATTTCCTTGTCTCTAAAGTCAGTGTAGGTCCAGAGGATTGCTCTGTGGTCAGTGGCTATCCTCATGAAACCTTGCATCATGTTCTGCTACTGTGAAATGCAGCCACAAAACTGCAGGAAAAAGAAGGAGAAGGATAAATAACCCAGAAGGTCTCCTCTTCATGAATGTCTAGCTCTTACAGCCACCAGTCAAAGGAAGCATTGTCTTTAAGTTATAAGGAAACTGAAGTTGAGGGAGATTCGGTGGCCTATCCATGTTGGCCCTGTTTGTAAAATGTATCATTATGAATAGAACCCTCCCTTCCAACTCCTGCTCCACACAATAGATTCACATCTACATATTGCTGGGATAGGTGCCCAGGATCCCTTCTTAACATAGAGGGTGCTGAGAGGGCACCAATAAGCAATGACAGCATTAAGGAGAAAGAGTGCAACGATAACCTGCCTTGATGGGTCCCATTAGCCTCAGGGAGGAAATAGAAAGTAGTAAAAATGCTTGTAAGTCAACCAACACTGACAGTAGAAAAATTTCATTGTCATTGGCATCTTTGGTAGAACTTTTGGTATGCCTAGCACTGTGGTATTTCATAATCATCATCTATGGAATTTTAATTCATGACAAATCAGAAGTTCGTGTTCCCCAGTGGAAGACATCATGACTTGGACAGATACAGCAACATGCCCAAATCCTGACAGCTTAAAGTGGGGGTTTAGATCTAGGTGGCGATACTGCTGCTGTTGGCCTGGTCACCTCACTTTGAGAGCCGCTGCAGTGGAACATATCCTGTGACCTCACCTCCCTACTTGTTCATGTGTGTTCACAAGTGTGATTCACCTTCAAGCAGAGCAATTAAATGCATCAGGCCAAGGTAACTTTCCTAACCTGGAAGGACAGCACTGTAGACATCTCTTCTTTCCACTGGGCAAACACTGAGTATTTCTTTTCTTTTCTTTTTATTCTGGCACCGATTCAAGGTATTTGAAAATGCACTGGTACCTTCAAGAAGAAAGAGCAGACCTATTTCTTCACCTTGGAAACCACAGAGTTCACCATTTCACTGTGTAAAATAAAAAGGCACAAAAACTCAACTGTGAAAGTATTCGACGATGAAAATGGCATGTCTGTCCCAAAACATACACAGGATAAGAAATGTCAAAGTGCAAATGAGTACCACTATGAGGCATAACACCCTAATTTATAGTTGTCAGACATATTTGCATTTGGAAATGTCAAGTAAGAGAACATGAAGGGCCACAGTCAGAGACTGGGCTCTTCTAATTCTCCTGGTAGCATCCTCACATAGCTCCCAGCCACATACTCAGGGCATATGCTCTGGGAAAGGTGATTGTTGATAAGAAAAGAAGTATCTGTGAATATAAAAAAAGTATACACACACACACACACACACAAACACCCTCATTCTATCATCATAGTGACAGTTTATTACTCTCGCACTTTCTATTCACTAAGTTGTCTAGAGAAAAGGTAAAATAGCTGCGGATATGTGAGTACAGGAGAATGCATCTTATTATTTGTAGAGAAGCTGTGGAAGCAAAGGCAGAAAATACACATGCACTTGCCAAATACAGTGACTTCTGCTTTAGAACCAGCTCATGAGTCCTGCTTAGTGGTCTTCATTGCCTGCGTCCTCAATCTCTTTACCATGGCCATTGTGACCAAAAATGTCCCCAATGCTTATGTGTCCTTGGGTCAGGATAAGCACCAGTACCCACTTATCACATCCCTGCCTACCATGCTGCAATACCCTCTATACTGTCTTTCTAGTGCAGGAGACCTGTTCCATGTCCTTGGTCCTCCTGCCATGTTAAATCTTCACAAGTACACTCCAGTTGGTCTTGGCTAGAAAGCCTCTCCACTTGGACCTCTTCTTTCTTGTGTTAGGTGACCTTTGTAGCATTGCAAACAATAATAATTACTGTGATCAGAACCACCTGGGAAGATTTTTCTACCTAAGGATATTGGGATCTCATATAGTTGGTGATTCTATGTCCCTGTGGCTGCTGGGGACAAGATATTTCTTTGCCAAAAAGCTCCATATTTCTCATCTTAGCAAGAATGAGAATCTTTCTCTAGTTTCCTTCTTTCAGCTTACTATCATACTTCACATTTTACCGAATGTATCAATTTTTAAAAATCTCCACCTGCCCATCTTAATCAAGCCCTTTTAAAGCATTGTGTTAGGTGCTCAGATGTCATTTATGTTTAGTCTCTAGAATGTATTGATAATAAAAATGATTAATGAGCTTGAAAAACCCATGTTTGATGAGTGACATAGCCCTTTGAGGTCTGGGATTATGTCATGAAGGAAACGAAAGGCTGAAAAGGATCCTGGTGGACAATATGGAAGCACACACAGCTGCTGCTTCTCCTGTCCAGAGGAACGCCATCTACTCAAGAGAAACTACGGAAGGACAAAGGAGGAGAATCTAGTGGAACTATAAATGAGGATCAGATTTGCCAAGCATCCCAAGCAATCACTATCTCCCCAGCTTGGGCAAGAGGAATGTCATCTACTTGAGAGAACCTATAGAAGGACAAAGGAGGAGAATCTAGTGAAAATATAAATCATGCATCCCAAGTAATCACTATCTTTCCAGCTTGGAAGGGCTTACCCCAGCTGATACATCCTCACTTAGCTAGTGCGTCTGTGTTGATCTCACTCATATGAAAACAAAGTAATCCTTTTAAAAAATATTTTATTTATTTGTTTGAGAGATAGATGGAAAGAGAGAGGAAGAGGCAGATGGCAGATAGAGAGAGAGAGAGAAAGAGAACGGGCATGACAGGATCTCTAGCCACTATAAATGAACTCCAGATGTGTGTGCCACTTTATGTATCTGGCTTATGTGGGTACTGGGGAATCGAATATGGGTCCTTAGGCTTCTCAAGTGCCTTAACTGCTGCACCATCTCTCCAACCCACAAAATAATTCTTTGAGTTTCCTCAACTCTTAATTTGTTTTGCATTTACATCCTTATAAAGAAGAGAATTAGGGCTGGAGAATGGCTTAATGGTTAAGGTGTTTGCCTGTGAAGCCAAAGGACCCAGATTTGATTCCCCAGGACCCATGTGAATCAGGTGCACAAGGGGCATATGCATCTGGAGCTTCTTTGCTATGGCTAGAGGCCCTGGTATGCCCATTCTCTCTCTTTCTCTGTCTCTCTTCTATCTCTCTCTCTCTTCTGCTTGCAAATAAATAAATAAAATCTAAAAAATAATCATTTGGGGCTCTCCCTTCAACTCATGATGTGGATAATCACTGTGCTCAGATGCCTGGAAGAAGGGCTCTGGTTTAGGAGCTGACAATTTCTCACAAGCCAGCAACTGGTCGTTGCAACCTGATACTACAGAGCTATGATCCCTCCCCCCTGCTGCCCAAGCCTTGACTTAGGTGGCTGGCTGCTGTTTGCTTATTTGTTTGGGGGTGAGAGGTGTGAAGATGATTCTAAATCTCCAGGAACTACCTCATATTACCTGGGCTCTGTAACTCAGTGAAATAAACTCATTGCTGTTTTACAAAAGTGAAAAAAATAATCATTTAAAAAAGAAGAGGATTAAACTACTAATTTTAAAATAACTACAAAACAACATGTGAAATATATTTAAAAATAATCTCATCACAGAAGGAAGTGATTATTATTAACATTTTGATGTATATATCTGAGTAAAATTTTCTTCTTTTTGTTTTTCATTTTTTGAGGTAGGGTCACATTCTAGACCAGGCTGACCTGGAATTCACTATGGAGTCTCAGGGTGGCCTCAAACTCATGGCAATCCTCCTACCTCTGCCTCCTGAGTGCTGCGATTAAAGGCATGTGCCACCACACCCAGCTTAAAATTTTCTTCTTTATAAAATTTCATGCTAATTTATAAATAGGTCTTTCACTTATACTATGAATGACTTCTGAGGTCAGGAGACAGTCTCCTCCACTTCACTGTTGATGGGCCAACTTCCATGGATGTATCATGATTTCATCAATTCCCTATATCCCTTGGATCTCCAAGCCTTATCATAATGGATCCACTATTTTAAAATGACAAAATCCAGAATTTTTATTTTTAACTATGTCTGTAGCAATTCCTGAGATGAGACTTGAAAACTCAGTTAGTAGAATATGGCAGGGATTCTGGTCAAGATGGCATCCTCCTAACCACGCTTCAGCTCCTGGGGTAGTATCAGGCAATATCTGTGGAGCTCCAGTATGAGTTAGTCTTAGCAGACCTCTCATGGACAGGCAGGGATGGGCACAGTAGCACCCTCACTCATGGGTAGCCACTGGACCTTTGGGTCCCCCCAGTCACCAGCCCCAGCCAACCACTCCCTGACCATGTTTTCTGCTGTGCTACCTGCAGGCTCCACTGACTTGGGCCTGCACACAGTCCCTCTCTCCTAGCACTGCCCCCCCTACAGTGCCTGTTGGTGAAGTGTGCCTTCCCTCTCTCCCCAGCTTTCCTCCACAGTGTCTCCTCAAGCTCCCCACACATTGTATCTGCATCTGTCAGTGGCCCTTGTGCACTGCATATGTCTGTAGCCCACTCGCACTTCCCTGGCTCCCAGAGGCCCCCTCCACTGAATCTGTGGTGACTTGAGCACATTTCCTCTGTCTCCCAGAACCCTCCCCCACACCACCCCCACTGCATATTACCCATTCCAACCCCACCTTTGGTAGTAAGAACCAGCCTAGAACAGCTGGTGCACTTATTCCCTTCACAACCTGCACGTCCCAAAATATATAGCCATCATTAGCCTATTCTAGTCAAACATAAAACAGAACACTCACTGAAGTCTGCAAAGAAAAACTCTTGCTTCCTCCTTAATTAAATAAGATTCCCACACTGTGATGGGCAGACCATAACACCAAAGAAACAATATGAAATATCACATGGAGGGAGCTCCAACAAGGTTACCTAATCCCACAATGGAAGTCTCCAGTGAAAACACAGAGGAGACAATAGCAATAAACCACTAAATAAACACACATTATATGTGACCCTGACCAAGAAAATAGCAGAACTGGCACCAAATCAACAAAAAACCAACAACTACATAAATAAAATCCACACAATTCTCTTCACTAGGCTTAACCTAATAGATAAAACCCAGAGAAACCTCAAAAGACTTAAGTGAAGTTAAGGTGAGTCAAAAAATAGAGGATGTTAATGACCAGCTGGTTAAGTTTAATGAATACATAAGTAAATGTAAGAATGAGTTCCAAGAAGCATTTAGAAAAGCAAAAAATGACCTGAACTCAACAAAGGAATGGATACTTTACAGAAAAAGGCAACAGAAAATACAAAACCAAATTGATCAAATGAAAACCTCCCTAGAAACCCTCAAGAACAGAGTTAATTATGTGGAGCGCAGACATTCAGAGCTGGAAGACAAAACAGAAAGTCCAAAACTTTAATAAGCTCAAAAATTCTTGTGAACAGAATCTGAGGGAAATGTGGGATAACATAAAACATTCTAAAATTTGGATTATGGGTATACCAGAAGGGGAAGAAATTCAGACCAAAGGCATGGAGAACTTATTCAACAAAATTATTGAAGAAAAATTCCCCACCCTCTCAAATAAGAATTCTATCAAGATACAAGAAGCCAGCAGAACTCCAAACAGACTGTACCAAATAAGAAATTCTTCAGGGCACATCATCATTAAAATTCTAAACAACAAAAACAAAGAGAGAGTATGAAAAGCAGCAAGAGAAAAAAATACAAAAATAGATTACATACAAAGGCAACTCCATCACAATTACTTCAGATTTCTCAATGGAAACCCTGAAAGCCAGAAGGTCCTAGAATAAGCACTTCAGCATCTAAAAAACTATGGCTTACAACCCAAACTACTATACCCAGAAAAAGTATCACTTATAATAGATAGAGAAAGAAAAACTTTCCATGAAAAATCCCAGCTCTGTGATTATATGCACACCAAGCCAAACCTACAGAGAATACTTCAGGGAATTCTCCATGCAGAAGAGTCAAAGAAGCAATCTCAAGAGCCTACAAGAAGAAGATCACAATGACCAAAACTGGAGCAGGCTTGAAACCAGGCTCAAGACCAAGCTCAAAAAAGTACAAAGGCTGGGCATGGTGGTACATACCTTTAATGCCAGAATTTGGGAGGTAGAGGTAGGTGGATCGCAATAAATTAGAGGCCACTTTGAGACTACATAGTGAATTCCATATCAGCTTGCACTAGAGTGAGACCCCTACCATGAGAAAAAAAAAAAAAAAAGACAAAGTCCATGAAAACACCAAACCTCATAAAGCACCCCATGATGGCAGGGATTAAATAAAACCTCACAATTATAACCCTAAATATTAATGGTCTTAATTTATCCATCAAAAGACACAAGTTAAGAGGGTTGGATCAGAAAAATATACCCTTCAATTTGCTATCTTCAAGAAACCTAACTCACCACTAAAGACAGACAGCTCCTCAGGGTGTAAGGATGGAAAATGATATTCCAAGCAAATAGAAATAAGAAATAAGCAGGTGTTGCTATATTAATATCTGGTAAAATAGAATTCAAACCAAAAGTAATCACAAAGGAAATATAATACCCCTTCTAACTCATCGAGGGAATGATCTAACAAGAAGACATCACAATTGTAAATCTATATGCGCCAAACACAGATGCACCACAGTTTATAAAACAACACCTATTTGACAACAAAACAGAAATAAACACCAACACAATCATAGTTGAGTACTTCAATATTCCACTATCATCAATAGACAGATTACCCAAATATAAAATCAATAGGGAAGTAAGAGAGCTAAACAACACTATAGATTAACTATACCCAACAGACATCTACAGAACCTTCTACCCAAATTTTATAGAATACACATTCTTTTCAGCAGCCCACAGAACCTTCTCCCAAATAGATCATATATTAATCCATAAAGCATGCCTCCATAAATTCAGGAAAATTGACATAATTTCTTTGCATATCAGATCACAATTCTGCAAAGCTAGAAACAAGAGATACTTCAGGAATTCTACCGGTTCCTGAAGACTGAACAATGCACTCTTAAACAATATATGGGTAGTGGAATAAATTAAGAGAAACTGTAAAATTTTTAGGATTGAATGGCAATGAGAACACAACTTACCAAAATTTATGGGGCACAATGAAGTTAGTCCTAAGGGGAAAATTCATAGCACTAAATGCCTTCAAGACAAAGATAGAGAGATCCCAAATTAATATCTTAACTATCCATATAAAAGCATCAGAAAAACAAGAACAATCCAAACCAAAGAGCTCCAGATGGAAAGAAATAATCAAGATCAGAGCAGAAATCAATGAATTAGCAAAAAAGAAAATAAGAAAATTGATGAAATGAAGAGCTAGTTCTTTGAAACAAAAAAGAAAAAGAACAAGATTAATTAAACCCATGGGCAATTGGATCAAGTGAAAAAAAGAGATGTTTCAAATTAACAAAATTAGGAACAAAACAGAAAGGTCACAACAGACATAAATGAAATTGGAAGAATCATCAGGGCATACTTTCAAAACCTCTATTCCACGAAATTGGATAATTTGGAAGAAATGGTTGAATTCCAAGACACAAACTACCTACCAAAACTAAACTCAGAGTAGATTAATCTAAACAAACTGATCATATTCATTGAGACTGAAAAGGTAATAACTTGCCTAAAAGTAAATCATACAAAATTTAGAAATGCAGAGAGAAAACCAAGAAGGAAAAGAAATTCCAAAACATAATCACTAGTAGGTTATGAATTTCCCAGTAGTCTTGTGTATTTATTTCTATCTCTATATTACTTTCAATAATAATATACTCTACTGTTTTACAACTCACTTTTTCAATGAACAAATGCATTGTTATCTTTATCTGTGTCAACACTTTTCACATGGATCACTCACCTGTACAAAATATCCCCAATTGTATTGTAATTTTTCTCTTATTCCTCCAATTTGTTTTCAGAATCAACATATAGACTAAGTAGATCTTACTAAGTTTTATTGTGTTTCCTTAAATTGCAGATATAACTACCTTTGGTCAAATCTGTTTGGGTGAGTGTCAAAAATACAAGGTCTGTTAAGGTACAATTTCTTGCATTTGCAATATTCTCCCTCAAAAAGATATTGGGAAATATTTATCAGCTCAAGTCTCCTGGCACCACTCCAGTTCTTGGTGGGCTGTCAGAGATTGCCAGAATCAGCTTTTTGTCACCCATCTGTGAGGTCTTTGAGTCCCGGGTATTTCTGTCATTTGGGCTTTCAAAGCCTATGGCAAATTAATTTGTTGAACAAATAGCCTGTAAGTATTATCTACACTTACAAATCTCCATCCTCTGAAGGAAATTTGAGTCTTTAGTATAGTCAAAAATAATGGTTGCCTAATCTAGTGAGTTGAAAGTGTAGCCACTTGAAAAGAATTCTTTTTGGTCAAGTAATATCATTTTTCATAATTATCAATGTTACATAGCCGATCTCCTATGCATTTCACCCATTTAGGCACACAACACCTCACTTCAATAGACACTGATCTGATCTCTGTTCACCAGCTTCACAGATGGTTATTTCTGCACAGCCAGACCTATTCCAGAGAAAAAAGAATGGTCAGTTGCCTAGACCATGGTCAAGTCTGAAGGGATGTGCAGGTTTGCACCGTGGCACCCTCAGCTGCTCAGGGTGGAAGAGGTGGGAGAGGAAGGATACAACCTTCTGCTTTAGAATAAAGAGGCCTCTAGGGAGTATTTTCCAGAGGTCTGAGGGCAGTGGGCATAGTAGGTAAGGGCAGGTGGAACACCATCAATTACTAGTGAGAGCCAGGACCCTTTGGTCAGAGCATGTGTCAGGAGAAAAATGAGAAATTTCAAAGAACTCATCCACCCACAATGTCTGAAGGGAGGACCTACTGGAACTGCCGTTTTAAAGCCAGACTGTGAAGTGCTGTCTTGCTATTTTCACACAGATACACAGGCTGAATTTTGTCTGTCATGTAGATATTAACCAAGGCTATGACAGACCCACACTATAGCCATGATTCCAATTATTTTTCTCTGATTCTCAGGCTTAAGTTTCTTCTTGACAAACCCTTATTTTTCAATTTTAACACATAGTTATTCTTGTAGATCAATCCACACTCCCCAGACATGACATTCCTTTTTGTTGTTCTGTCTACAGACCAGATTGAAAGATCTGTTTTTGTTTGCTTGCTTCTCTTAAATAGCTTCTATTTACAAGTGCTACTGTCTGTACAGCTTTCCATACAGAGAGTTCCTTTACCAAGATGCTGGTACCTCTCTGTGCCAGGGAAAGGTAATACCTGTCTGACAGCCTCATCTGTTCTGTCCACATGTCCCAAAATTAGACCATTAAACACACAACTGACAATATGATAATCATAGCGTTATTTTTTTCAAATGTCAAATTTTAGATGGTGTTACAGAGCTGTTTCTGGGCTATATTGAATAATTGACCAACAGCCCACTCCACTCCTCATTCTGTCTTCTATCAGCTCAAGTTTGCCAAATTAACTTTTTTTCTTTTTTAGTTAGTTTTGTATTCAGCAAATACAGTCAGTTTGGTACCATTATTAGGCTCATCCGTGACCTACCCCCTCCCCTTGGCCCCTCCTTGTTGAGGTATACGGGTCATGCATTGTGGAGTTAGCCCACAGTTATGGGTAAGCTAAATGTCTCTGCATATCATGACCCAACATGTGGCTCTGACATTCTTTCCGCCCCCTCTTCCGCAAAATTTCCCTGAGCCATGTTGGGTTCATTTTTGGTCTGCTTCAGTGATGAGGTGTTGGGGGCCTCTGAGGCTCTGGCTCTCTGATTTGGTAGGAGTTGATTTTTCTCTGTGTTGATCTCCTTCCCTCTTGTGCTGGTATCAAATTTTTTTTACTGGGCACCTGAGGAAGGAAACATGATCACCCACTTTTCTCCAACTGGAAAGAAGAGAGCAACAATGACCACTTGTCCCATTCATTTCTTCTGCCCCTAGATTCACAGCCTGGGTATCTTCTTCCAGCCATCTGATCAAGCTAGAGGAGAGGAATTCCATCTGTGGACCTTCTTTAAGCACAGATGTGATATCAGAACTGACATACCTGTCTTCCCTATGCCCACTCCTTAGTAATTCTCTGCATAGTGAGTGGATGGAGATTACTGGTTTGTCTAGTGGATGCACGCACGCACACACATACACACACACACACACACACGTATGTATGTATGTATTTTTTTCTGTCTTGCCCAATAGGATGTAAGATGAAAAGATTTAACTGAAGATACAAAGATTTTCCTCCATACATTCCTAGAGCTTAATACAGCAGTGTTTAGTAAAAAACCAAATATATACCATCGAATGTTTAAAGATATGAATTAATGAAAGCATTTCCTTTCCCCTCTTTCTTTTCCTTCTGCCCTCACCTTGTTTTCTCCATGCTCTTTTCCCTCCTCTTCCTTATTTTCATCTTCTCTTTGTCATCTCCTTCTCCTCCTCCTTCATCTTTTCTTCTCCCCCTTCCTCTTCTTATTCTCATCCTCCTTCCCCTTCACTCAATAATCACCTCTTTCATTTTCTGCCTTTTGGACCCATTTCCACCCCTATCCCCTGACTAATCTAGTTCACTCAAACCAATTACTTTAGAGTCAGGGACTTATCTCTTACTAGTCTATTTCTTCCCTTTTTTGAGGTATACATATTTAGTTATTTGGCTTCAGTAACTCTTTTTAAGAGAGAAGTTTAACTAGAATCAAGGACAAAGCCATGCTGTCCTTAATTCATCATGCATCTTGAATAAATTTTAGTCATTGTCTGAACCCGTAAATATTTCAAAACATTTCTGCTTCTCTTTCTTTTTAGAGGATAGAAACATAATATTATGGAAGACAGTTCCTATGTGTTTCTCACTTCAACTTCCAAAGTTAAATAAATTTAAACTGAATTTTAACATTTTTTTTTCTATACAGATATGCTCTGTATGTGTTTCTAGAGAAAAGCATAGAAATTTGAGAGTTGAAGTGAGACAGAAAAATGAATACAGGGCTTGAGAGATTGCTCAGTGGTTAAAGTGCTTGCCTGAAAAGTCTGACAACCCAGGTTTGATTCCTCAATAACCACGTCAAGACAAATGCACAAAGTGGCACATGCATCTGGAGTTTGTTTGTCCCAGCCGGAAGCCCTGGCATATCCATTCTTTCTCTGTCTCTGTCTTCTCTCTCTCTCTTCTCTCTCTCTCTCTCTCTCCTTGCAAATAAATAAATAATTTTTTAAAAAAGTAAAATGAATATGCTGCAAAGATGTGCAATGCAGGGGACTGTGCTGCTGAATGACATGAACACAAGATGGCCCTTCTTACGCCTCCTAGAAGTGAGTACTCAGTACAGTAGCAACACAATTCAGACATAAAGCAGGTTCTTGAGTATTTATTATGCTGTATATTTCTGAGAAATGGAAAAATAGACAGCTTCACTGAATTTCAACTTAATTTTCCCTCTTCATACTTTTGTCTCCTGTTAAAAATAACATCAGAATTCTGGGAAAGGAACTGTCATATCAAACTGTCTTAAAGCAAAAGCTCCTAGAATCCTAAGAAATTGAATGTGTTACTTGGGTTTATCTTTTCAACGTCTTACAATTGGCAAACAAGCCTGTAGTCTATAACTTGTATGTAATATTTACCCAACACTGTTAGCCAGTTCAGTACTTATAGAGGTAACCAACAGTGACAGAAGCTCCAATAAATCATCAAGCCTCTTCATTCAGCAAGGCAAGCAAACTTTTTAATTTGTTTGAATGTTGAGCCAGTCCAGATCCATAATCCTCATGGGATCCTAGTGCTAGCTCTGATGTCCTAGCCATCCAAAACAAAACCTAAGATTTAAGGATCGCAACATTTTCAATAAGCACATGGATCATGGTCAACTGAGGGTAGACACAGAATTGAGAAAGGGAGAGCAGAAAAAAAGTCTTTTTAAAAATTTTATATATCTATCTGTTTATTTATTTCTTTATTTTAGAGAGATAGAATGAGTGCATGAGGGCCTGTAGCTACTACAAACAAACTCCAGATACATGTACCACCATGTGCATCTGGCTTATGTGAGTTCTGGGGAATTGAACCTGGGTCCTTAGACTTTGCAGGCAAGTGTCTTAACGCTAAACTATCTCTCTAGCCCTTCCCCCAGAAAAAAATTCTTAAGAAGGTTTATCAGTGAAAACATTTTTGGTGACAAGGGTAAAATTGAAGTCTCGGTGAAATAGAAGCTTAACAACTCTGAAAACTGAAAAACACAGGATCAAATGGCTGTGTCCTGAGCTGGCCATTGTATTCATGATCTCTTAGCAGCTGTCCTTACCTGCACAATATTTGGCCCATTAACATGTCATCATGGATGATGAAGGAAGGCAAAAGAGAAGGGAAGAAGGACATCACAATAGAAAAGGGACTGGTTAGAAGAAGGAAAGGATTCAATGGTAGAGTTATAGGGAAGGGAGAACAGGAGAGAGAGTAATAGGAGGGGATTAAGATCAACATACATTATTACATATATAAAAATTATCAATAAAAGTTATAAAAATGAACAAACAAAAAGAATGGCTGTGCCCAAGAACACGGACAATGTTAGGACTTAATCTCGCTTCCTTGCTTGCTCTTACTACCTCTCTCTTTGTCTTTATTTCTGTTTTAGCCTTATGCTTTGGTAAATTATCAACATTTTAAGAACCACACGAACAGCTCAGCAACCTCAATCTTTCCAAAAGGTTGCAACAAAATCTCCATATGATCTTAGACAACGAGGCTAAGTTACAGAGTCTTCTCTGCATCTATTTTTGTGGCAAGGGATCAATACCCACTAAATTGACTGGCATCAACTCTGTGTGAACCCAAAAGAAAATCTGGCTCTTTTATAAGAAGAGACAGAAGAAATTAAAGCCAAAAGAAGAAAAGGATGAAGGAAGTTATAATTGATGACTACTCATAGAGATAGTGACATTATTGATAAAATGAAAGCTGAAAGTACAGATGAGAAAATCTGTATGCTTCCAAAACAAACTAAAGGAAGAAGAGCTATGGAAAATAATGCATTTGACCTCCTGGTGTTTGGCATCCTAGATTAACTTGAACCCAGATCTTGCTTCCAGTAGCAGATGGTTGTGGTAAAATGCTGCTATGAATAACTGATGCAACATTTTTGCTTCTATAATGTAGACTTTCTGGTACCGCCAGTTACCAGCTCTGGTTCCCCATCTACACTCCTAAGACTCGTTGGCTGTCCTTACAGCTTCCTCTGGTCTGTTTCTACTGCTGGTCACAAGCTAACCAGTAGATTAGTGAAGAATTAGCTGTTGACCCAAGGGTAGCTCAGCCTGAATCAAAACACCCAGGCAGTGTAATCGAACAGCAACAGACTCTAACAGAAGTAAGGTGTGATCCTATGTCCCAGTTGTCCTGGGAAAATTATTGGTCCTACTCTATTTCCCACTCTGGTTCAGATGACAAGGTATTGAGTCATCCTGGCTAAGACAGCACATAAACTTGGAGAAGATGGCCATGCTTGGAGGAAGAGGAACAGGCAGCTGAGGGAGATGGAATGATTGCTGCATAGAGAGGAGACCACGTGACACCCTAGAGCTGGAGAGAAGAAATGCCTGCTTCCTCACCATGGTCCAATGCCTTGAGTTCCAGATGACATTTCGTCACTGTGACTGTTCCTTTTAAATCTGAACTCTTTTGTTCATGGTAGTCTCCATTAAAACAGAAATTCTCCACATCACAACAATCTGCTTTGTTCTGGTTTTGAATTACTACTAGTTACTCAGGCTAACTCAGATTGATATTGCTTTCCTTGACTTTGATTTTTGGTTTTCACCAGTAGTTTTTGTTTGTTTGTTTTCATGTTTTACCCATTTCAAATGGTTTTAAAATTGGCACCATGCTTTTCTCTACCCTATAGATGAGTCAGTCTGTTTGTACTCCAGACCATTTCCACCACAGCCCTTTAGCCTGACACAGGGAGGCCTGTTCTTTAGCCACATCACTTGGGATCAGATTACATTTCACAAAATCACCTACTGACTTGAAAGTCACAGGACTTATAGAAAGACAAATGGCACCTCAGTTCACTAAGCAAGGCCAGAATGCACCTTCTTGGTGTATTTCACATTATATTCACAGGAGAACTAATTTATTTATGTGGCAGCATGAGTTGTTATTCAATTAGCAATCATGGCTTCCCATGGCTTCTGCCTGGCTCCCCACAAGCAAAGCATCACAGGTGAACACCAAACAGGTGGCACATTTCCAGTTTCAATAGATTTACACTGTTATCGCAATAGTGTCTGACAAGTGAAATCAACATTTTTTTTTTATGACTGCCTGTGTGACGCTCTCTACATTCCCCAAACAGATCACTTCAGGGAAATCATTAGTGTAATCCAATAAAAAATCTTTAAAAAAAAATGTAACAGCAGCCTGCACCTTCACTGTACAACGCTTGGGGCACTTTATCTTGCCAAGCGAAATTTTTGCATAGCAGTAGATTTAAAAATCTTTGGACTTTCTCTTTATTATCTATAAATAATGAGACAAAACACCATTAAACACAGTTGAGAAATTCTGTGCCTGTAGCAAGGCAGAGAAGAGAGTACTTTGAACTTGGAAGACTTCAGTTTCAAGTGACATGAAAAGGCCAGTTTGGATGACAAGTAGCTTCTTTGTTAGTTTCGTGAGATGATTTTAAAGATCTAGTTCTATTCCCCAAACATGCATTTAACAATAATACTGTAAAGGTGTTCCCATCCTACTCAAGTAATTAGTCTTGTCTTCATTTTTTAGATCCTAAAATATATCTCTATAATTCTTAAAGAAGTGAATCCATAATAATTGGATAAAAGCATAGTTATTCATATTTATATAGGTGATTCAGTGGGTGAGAATGAGTAGATGCTAAATATAGTCTGTGGTAATGTTTTAATTTGGCCATCCTGTGTTTTAAGCATCAGAAAACTCACAGGAAATGTGAATTTCTGACAAAATCATATGACATGGCACATGAGGCTGAATAACTATTGCCATCTTGGAAAGGACTTACCACCTGTGGCACTAGTTGTCTGTATTCTCTTTTATTTGTCACCATTCCTCTTCATACATTTTTAGGACCTTCTTGTAGCACATTGGAGGCATCTAAGTCCGCATCTCTTTCCTGTGCTCAAGTCCCCATTATAAAACTCAGCAAATCTGCAACTTAAACTATCAAGGTCTTCGCTATCTATTTCTAAGCACCATGAAGTCATAAAAGCAAAGAACTATAGGAAGCATACTTTGTTAACGTTGTTTTTTCAACAAATTGATAGCCTGCAGATGAAACTCAGAGTCTCTCAGCAATGGTGTTATCTTGTCTCATGAAATCATTTAGGGGAGGTTTAACTCTAAAGCTCTTAGATAAGTCAGTGCATCAGTCACCATCATTTCCACATGGCCAATTTTTATAAGCATGGAGGACTGTTCACTGGTTCACATTGAGATCTCAGCTATGAAAGTGAGTACTTATTAGGCCATCCGCCTTCTCCAGCCTTCCCCTATAATCACCAATGAGATGGGACTCAAGAGCGTGGCACCTACTGTTGCAGAGTAATGCCATTCAGTGGGTGTCCATAACACCCACAGCATCATACGCTTCCTAACAGACTGATCGAACATCATTTTCTATGACAAGAAACCCACAGATTCAACAACCAATGGACTCAGTAAAAGCTGAATGAATGCTTTCTGGTTGACATCCACCTGCATGCCCCTCATACAGAAGGGAGGACAGCATGATTCTTCAAAGTCAGAATACTTAAACCCAAAGATACTGATTGTAATTCAATATTTTCAAACCACAACTAGTAGCCTTATCCTATATGTGGTTATCTGAAAAATTATCAATAACTTACCTCCAGAATATTAATTCTAGTGTCCATTGATAGGAAAGGAAGTCCTAACGCTCACTGATAATGCAGCTCTTGAATGAGTTTTGAGTTTTGACAATTGATACCCAGGTATAAAGGCATGTTACAAGACTTACTAGGAACCTACATAAAAAAACTTTCTTCAGGCATAAATGCCAATGGAAACTTCTTTGATATAGTCTGTTTATGGACACTGGGAATCTTTTGAGCTGACAGTGTTTTATCTTTTGCTGGGATGCCAGGATGTTCAGAACCAAAAATCATAGGTTAGCAATAATACTTATGGGTCCTTTAATATATAGGTTTATGTTTTGAGTTCTTCTTGGCCTCAGCCTTCTGTGCTTCCATATTTTCCCTGATCTTGAGCTTTACTTATATTTTAGTATATAAATCTATGAATAAACTCAAAATTTCTGTGGTACAAGTTAGAAGATGGCTGGCTGGCTGGCTGGATAGTTAGATGGACAGAAAGATTGATCATTTGACTCCATTAACACTAAAGATATGTAGATCATGCTGCGATTTTCTGCCTCATTTCCACACAGTAACCTACCCTGCTCTGAACAGCAAACAAGAGGACTTTGGAAGCAACAGCCTTGGTCCCATATGCTGGAAGCAGATGGAAGCTGCACTGTCTTCACAGTAGCAGCTGCCCAGGAAATCCAAGCTCAGAGGAGGAGACTGGGGAGAGGAGCATGAGGGGAGAGAAACACAAAAGAACAACCAGGAGGGGAGAAGGGAGAGGGCTTCCACTGCCAGTCTCAGCCAGGGTCAGAAGTGTGCGCACGTGCATGCATGCACACACACACACACACACACACAGCAAGTGCTCCACTTGGTGATATTCTCACATTTACAGCACCACTCACTTCAATCTTCACTGCGTGGAATGATAATCTCTGCAGGACAGACAAACAATTTTCTGAGAGTGAAACCAGGCCAGTCAGTGTTCATTCCAACTCTAATATCCACATATCAGAAAGTGGGAAATTCTGAAAGATAGGATGTTTCTAAGGAGCAAGTTCTACTTAAGAGTATGTTGTTTGAGTACCAATGAGGGTAGGAGAGAGGAATTAAATAAAAAAAGTTAAAATGTAACATAGCTACCAGGGTCATGACTTCAGTGCCCATCAGAGAAATCAGTCAGATGGGAAAGAGCTTTTGATCCTAAGTATAACAAAATCATGACAGTGAAAGCTCTCCCTGTATAACTGCAGATGTTTCTTCTTTGGAGATGACTGAGAACTAGTTATCTATCACTCTAGTCTGGCCAAGCTTTGCTAAAGAAAAAAAAAATTCCAGGCTGGAGAAATGGCTTAGTAGTTAAGGCACTTGCCTGCAAAGCCAAAGGACTCAGGTTTGATTTCCCAGGATCCACATAAGCCAGATGCACAAGGTGGTGCATGCATCTGTAGTTTGTTCGCAGCAGTTGGAGACCCTGGAGTGCCATATTATCCCTCCCTCCCTCCCTTCCTCCTTCCTTCTCTTGGTCTCTCTCAGTAAATAAATAAAATAAAATGAATCTTTACAAAAATTCCCCAGCTAAGATCGCACTGTCTTTATAAACTAAGTGTGTACCAACTGATTATAGAAGAGTCATAAGAACATTGGGTTTATATAAAATGCACTGAAGTACATTTAAAAACTTGCTTCTCAGTCTATACCCAGGCACATGTACACACACACACACACACACACACACACACATCAGCCCCAAGTGGCATAGTATAGAAGTACACATGGCAATGAAACCACTCATAAAACCTGCTTTCCTACCATCTAATTCTGGCCCTTTCTTGCTGCATGGTTTTAGATAAGTTACTGTGTTTTCATTTTAGTCTTTTGTAAAATCAGTGTGTTAGTACTTATGTTCTAGTGTTGTTGTGAATATAGACATATATATGTATATGAATATGTATATATGTACACACATACCCATGCATACCCCCACAATGTGTAATATGTGTGTCTTTTATGGTACATATATGCCTGTGTATCATACAGTAAGTGCTGATAGCTTGTATTAGAAATTTTGCTTTATTTTGCTAAGAAAAAGTGAATAGATATAGGTGTGGGTTTTATCAAAGTGACCCCTAGAGTTCCTTTCTACTGGGGCACTTTCTCTCATAATTACCCAAGATAGGTTGGACCTTGCTGAGTTTCTTCTTTGAAGGTCTAGTATTAAAATTCATACCAGCACTGGGGAAAGAAGCCAAGACATACAGTGTTCCTTGGAAGGCTGCATGCCTCAGAACAACTGAGCCACAGGCCAGAGTGCTGGCAGTGAGTCAGCTTCTTACTCAAAAGCATTTTTTGATCACCTGCTGTGTTTGCTAGTGGGGGCTGTGGAGAAAGCTACAAATAAGTTTAGAAATGAAGCTTCCTCTCTCAAGGAGTATGAGAGAAGTGCAGAGAAAACAAGATGGGGAACTACAAAGTGGCATACTGTTGCATATGGGCATATAAAGGGATATAAGGTAAGTTGTCATCACAGACCACAAATACATATAGATGGAGACTGTGCATGTCAACAAGAAAAGCTGCTGGAGGGAATGAGCTGTGAGCCAAGGGTGGAAGGACAGGCAGAGAAGAAGGAAGAAGGTAATGGCTTGAAGGAAAGCCTTCAGAAGGGAGATTTTTGAATCACTGTGATAAAGCTTTGACCTGATTTTCCAATTTCAAGGGGCCCAAATCTGGAGTTACTGTTAAAGATTCACCTCGCTTGGTGATGTGAAATTAAATATGAGGTATGTGTTGTTTTGTGTGGAGGCAAACTTTGGGAGTCTGGTAGCAATTCTAGTGGTTTGTCTTGTGTTGAGCTTTGGATATCACTGTTTTTTTTTTAATTTTTTTAAAATTTATTATGAGAGAGCTAGGAGAGGAAAAGGGATAGAGAGAGAGAGAGAATTGGCATGCCAGGGCCTCTAGCCACTGCAGTTGAACTCCAGATGCATGTGTTACCTTGTGTGTATGAGTGACCTTGTGCAACATGCATCACCATGTGCGTCTGGGTTATGTGGGTTCTGAGGAGTCAAATCTGGGTCCTCAGGCTTCTCAGACAAGTGCCTTAATCTATAAGCCATCTCTCCAGGCCTAGTGTTGTCCTTTTTGACTAGTCCATAAAGACTTACTAGGCAACAACTATAAGAAGGAGGAAGCCTGTTTCAGGTTTGTTCATCATTGTTGAGGATTGTGATGTTGCAGGAATCAATCACTCTTAATGAAAAAGTAAAAGACTCACATTTCAAAATTAAAAGACAGTACATATAAATTGCTTATAAGGATACCTAGCACAAAAATTCAAACCATCACACAAGTATTGCCATCTTTTGATTCTTCCTCCTGCTCTCCCCCTCTTTTCCTCCTCCTGTTCTTCATTAGTAAGGTGATAGATTATTGTGTTTGAAATTCCTAAAACAAAATGCCTGGGGCTGGATAATTCACAATGAAGAGTCTTATTTAGCTCACAGGTTTGGAGGCTGAAAAATCCAACACTGGGTGGCCCCAGATGTCCATGCTGTGGTGAGCTCTGGAGGACACAGGATGATGGGAAAGTGTGTAAAGGAGTCACATGATGGGATAGGAAGTCGGAGGAAGGGAAGGACAGGGCCACAATTGCTCCTCTGTAACAACTCACTCATGGGAACTTACTGGGGTTCCAGAAGAACTACTTCAATACCTTCCAAGGACTTGGCTCCACATGATATAATCACCTTAGCTTAAGCCCTACTTCTTAGAGGTTTCGATATCTTTGACCATCAGTGCAATGAGGACTTGCTTTCTAAATATGAACCCTTGGGAGCACACACTGACACCATACCAGACAGTGTCTTTCATTCAGAGTGCCCATCTTAGCCTCCACTGGGCAAGGCCAGCTGAGCCTTGCCATGCAAGCTGAACAGCGCTTAACTCCACTTTACAATACTCATGGAGGCTATGATGGAAATAGTGTCCCTTGGAATTGCGTTCCACAACAGTCTGGCACGGGCAGGCTCTTCATGTTATACCCAGCTTGGAAGTTCCTTTCATACTCAGAATTCTAGAATGACCTCAAAACCTTTTCCTGTCATCGCAGTAGAAAGTAGATCAAAGAATGGCTAGAGCAGAAAGAAACTCTAACAGTACAAAAAGGAGAGAAGTAATTCGCAAGGGAACTGGTAGCTATAGCAAACGTGTGTAAAGTGTATTAGAATAAAAAGACCTCCTAAAGGGTTTGAAAAAAAAAAAAAAGCACAAGAAGATCACTGCTTTCAAAGCTTGAACCTGGGCAACTACAGTTGAAGGCAGAGACAGCTCCACAATTGTTACAAAATACCTGATTTCAGAGGGTGAGAGGTCACCCTGGTACAGAGCAGCGCAAGATATGAACAGCGTGAGACATGAAAGGACTCGCAGGTGATGTAGATATAGGAAGACTTTAGGAAACAAAATGAAAAGCATCAGGGATGTTGACAAAGATTTCTATGAATCTTTCTGGAGGTGAGACCAGTTCTTAGTATCTGAACGTCACTTTCTATTATTGTGGTTTCAGAAGCATGTCCTGTGGCTTATGTTTATGTAAATGAGAAAACCGTATGTCATAGAAACATATCTTCAAGGGCCTTGCTAAAACTCTGTAACTAAATACAGGAATGTAGACTAGGTTATTCTTACATGGGGAGCCCAGTGAGGGTTCTGACTGGCAGTTGTACTAGGAAGAATGAGTACCCTGACCCCACAGGTAAGGGCAGCATTCATTCTGAAGTGAAAGTTAAGACAATGCAGAAATATAAAACCATATTTTTCCCCCTCATTTGCAAATGGCTTATCAACAACTGGTACATGTTTTATTAAAATGCCTTCCATAAGCTCCACTAGGCTGGGCTCCCTTACAGAGTGAAAAACGAAGCTTTTCTGAGGCTGTGACTTCCCAGGCTGGAACTGAGAACAGAGTCCTGGGTGCTGGCGGAGGCAGCCGTAAACCCAGACATGCAGTGCCCCACTGCAGCTGTGGGCTCTGGAAATCAACAGAAGAGCCGGGCTAGTCCTCTGGAGGTGTCATCAGTGTTTCTGCACTGTCTTTGAATAAAATCCTAGAATATTCCCAAGCCTCAGGAAGCAGCACTGTGACAATGAGATGACAAACTGTCATTGCTGTGCCTTTCTCAAAGACCAGATCCTTTTGCTGTGTGTGACAGTTACTGAGGAACCCGGCCATCTCCCTGATAGACTCCAAGCTCCTGGAGAGTCACCTGTGTCTGGTTCACTTTTGGATCTCCTGAAGTGTCAAGTCTCACACTGGGTCCATAGTGGCCCCTCGAAATGTTTGGGCTATTTACCTCTCATCTGCTAATGCATAAATTAATCAGCAGTCATCTGTCATATGCACTGTGAGTACTTTCACTTTTCCATTGAGGAAACAAAAGTTTAGAAAAATGAATTGATGGTAAGTCATACAGTTAATTTTTGTGACAGCATCAGGATTTACACACGCACTGAAAACCCCAAAACAAAAAATCTTGCTTTGCCTTACCACATTAGCATGATTGTAGCGAAGGGGTTAGGACAAATGATGGATCTTGGGCTAAGTTCAACCCCATGCCCGACCTGTTTTCTGCATAGCCCACGAGCTATAGTTTCTACATTCTGTGCTGTTAAAACATTGAACTAAGGATATTTTGAGACAAATGAAAACCATATGCTATTCAGATTTCAAGGTTGCATGGGAATGTTTCGTGGAAGCAGTCAGGTCCATTTGCTTACTCTCTACATGCTGCCTTCTTGCTATAGCAGCAGAAGAGCAAAGGTGTGACAGAATTCTGGGACCATGGAGCCTAAAGTATTGATACAGTCCTTTTCACAAAGGTTTGCGCAGCCCTGTCATAGAGACAGACATACGCAGAGGCAGACCAGCCTCTCTGCTCAGCAGTGCAGGCTCATGGGCCCAGGCCAGAGAGCCCCTGGGGAGCTATGCTCAGGTCAGCTAGAAACACATCCAGTCAGAGTGCCAAGGCTGCAGCTGGCCACACCAGGCAGCAGTGAGGCAGGCAGCCCAGGCTTGGCTAAGGCCATGGTTGGGGGCAAAGGCTCAGGTGACAGTGGTTCCGAAGGTTAGTGAGGATATTCAACAAGTCACTGATGGATTTGGCCAACTTGGGAGCAGGATGGATCTTGCAGTTGACTGGGCACTGCAGCTGGTATGAACGTCACACAGCCTTGAGTCAGCAAGCAACCTCGCTTCCCAGCAAGTTCACTGTAGAGCAACTTACAAGTCGCAGAGCTGACAGATCTGCATCGCAGCAAGCTTGGCTGGGGATGCTAAACGAGCAGGGCCACAGGCAGGAGGCAAACAGCAGGAAGGGAGGGGGAGGCAAGCCAGGTGGCTGCAGGACCTGATGTTTGCAGATGAGGAGTGCCTGGCTGAGCTTTCTTTCTGCTCGGCTGCGAAACCCAGTAGAACAGCCAGAGGACTCTGAAAGGGAGAAAGCAGCCCTCAGACTAGACTAGAGGAGAGAAGATGCCACCACTTACCCCTACAGTTCATGGACCTCTTGCCAGATGACCAAGGCAAAGAACACTTTAGATTACTGGATTAAATAAAGTACAATATCAAAATTAATGTCCTCTATGTCTTTTGATTTTCTTAGTGTACACATGCACAAGTGTCAGCATGTTTGCATTTGTGGCTCATGTTTCATTTGGGGGCTGGCATACTGTAGTGTTGGCTCCTCAGTGGCAGACACTGGGTTTTACTGAATTTTGTGTCTCTAGTATCTGCATGGCGTCTACTTGGCAAGGATTGGTTTAACATTAATATTGGATGAAAATATTAATGATAGAATGGCAAAGGCAGGCAGGAGGGAAAATTACAGTAGTAATGGATCCTGACTTAGGGGAATCCCCAGTGCACCAACCTGGCATCCTTGACAATTCCTGAGAAGAGTCACAATATCTCCTGTCAGACAGTGGCTGGTACCCATCCCCATAGACAATGAATTATCCTTCAAATATTTATGATGGGGGCAAGGATATGAAGAATATGGAAATAACTTAGCCACCTGGGATACTGCTTGGTTTAGGCAGTGAACACATCCTTTTCTTAACAATGGACTTAAACTATGGGACACCTGACTGCATCAAACTGCACTTAAACCCTACTACAAACAATGGAATATGTTTCTCTTTCTTTAGTAGCCATTAATTACTCCCCTTTTGTCATCAGTTTATATTTAAATATGTTTTTAGGTACACCTGGGATTTAGAGAGGGGGATTATCTGGCCTGGACTGGTTTGGGGTGCATGCACAAACTGTAAGTAAGACAAACTGTGTAGAGTAAGTGAATAACTTTTAGGGAGATTTTCCTATTTACTGCCTTGGACATGCCTATGATTAGGATCAGATACATCATAGGAAGGGACGTGCACACTGGAGAGAAGGTTATACAACTCAAGTCTGTCAATCAGAATGGAGAATCACCCAAATCACCAACCTGACAACCAAAGCCTCCTTCTCTTGGACTTCTTTTGAAAATGAAGCCATAGGCAACTACATGGGGCCCTTTAGGACTTTCTCCCTCAGGTGACCCACTGCAGGTGACCTCTTGGCAGTATATTTAAGCTTATGTGAACACGTTTATCTTAAAGTTTCCTGCTGCTTAATTTTGGTGTGTGTCTTTTCTGATCCTTTGAGTAAGAAGGTGAAAACACCTAGGCTGAGGCCATGGCTGACAGTGATGCTGCTTTTAATCTGCAAGTAACTTTGACAAGGGACATTCACCTTGAGGCTCAGTTTCTTCATCTGCAAACTAGAGATGGTTTTAAGACCGACCCCCCCCCCCATATCCTCAGAGGAGAATTAAAGGAGATTGTGCTGATAAGATGCTTGGCATAGTTCCTAAAGCATATTGAATGATCAATAAATGTTAGCTTTTTTATTATCTTTTATGGGTTTGTTGCAAAGGAGAAACAATTTTTAAAAGTTGCCTGAAGCCAACCAGCATTAAGTCATCTCCCTGCTGAATATTAAAACAGTTTTAAATCTGTGATGACAAAAATAATTTGAGCTGGCAGATGGCATTGTTTTGTCACCCACTTAGTTGCTCGGAATTGAATGGATTCTTCATAAATACCATTGAATTTTTTTCTTGTTTGAAAAAGCACATGACTTGAAGATGTGCCTTAGGGCTCTATGGTATAGAAATTGCCTGCCCTCAAGGGCTGGGACACAGCATTGTGGGAAGAGAGCCTTCAGCCCTGGTAGACTCAGCAATGCCTTGCCACATACTATCTCCAGGTTAGTGACTTAGAACAACTCTACTTTTCATCCAGTCTATGTGCACCACAAGTCATGGAGGGAGCTGTGTTTCCCATTATCCTCACAGAGCTCTCTGACTACTCTGGTGATAAGTGGCTCAGGTCTATGGATGACGGAAACAGGAATGTGATGATTACTGCAATGCTTTGGAATCTTCTGCAAGAAATGATGCCGCTCATCGTGGGCACTGGGCAAAGCAAACCATATGTCCATGCCTAACTTCAGGCAGTAAGGGAGATTAACCTCTTCACAAGACTAGAAGGAGACTACAAGGGCCACTTACAAACATCGCTGACTGCCACTGACACTGTAAGTGTCCTCCTGATGGCAGATAGATGATGTCTCCCAGTGTCACTAAGATCACATTCTGGTGTGTTCAAACAAAATCTCTTTTTGATTTCACACAAACAGAGAATGATGAAGGGCAAATTTACATATGCTGCTTTTTTTTTTTTTAGAACTGAATTAGTAGGAAGCTTTAAAAACCTTCAACATCTGGGGTGGAGAGATGCATTGGTGGTTAAAGCTTTTGCCTGCAAAGCCTAAGGACCGCAGTTTGATTTCCCAGGGCCAACATAAGCCAGATGCACAAGGGGGTGCATGTTTCTGGAGTTTATTTTGCAGTGGCTAGAGGTCCTGGTGCAACCATTTTCTCTCTCTCAAATAAATAATTTTTTTTAAAGCCTTCAACATCTAATTCTTGTAAATTTTCAGTGAAACACCACACCTAAACACTCCTGGAGTCATCAGAAATCGAAAAGAAGAACATGTGTTGGAGAAAGCATTGGGCTGTATGCAGCGGAGCAGAGGGCAAAGGCTCCTGTCCTTTGACACACTTGTTTCTCCCCCAGGGACTGATCCAAATGAAACCATCTGAAAGATGCATGCCCAGGGACAACTATTTATCTATAACAAAAAATTGTTTCTGTTACTAATTATAACAGCAAGAACATTCTTTATGGTAGAATAAAACAGAAACTACTTAAATGTTCTACCAGAGGACTGGGTGATCGAATTACAGGAATTCACTTGTACAGTATTATTTATATCTTTTCAATGATGCTTATTAACTCTAACCAAGGTGGAAGCAGGCTTATGTTGCAGTGTGTGGTAGTTTGAATAGATGGCCCCCAATATATTCAGTGTTTTATTAGTTTGTAGTTTGGATCTGTAGCAACCTGGCTGGAGGCAGTGTCACTGGGCGGATCTTAAATTGTGGTGGTTTGAAATTCCAATCTAAAGATATGCAAAGTGCCTAGTTCTCCCCGCACCCCTACCCCCCTGGAGTCCTTGAAGAGTGTGTGGCTTGGGCCTTCTCTCTCTCTGCCTGGTCCTTTAAGAGGTGGCCACCTGCTTTTGCCACTCTGGAATTTCCCCTGGATCTGTAAGCTTCAATAAATATCCCTTCCTCCATAACTGTGCCTGGTCTGGAAGTCCATCTCAGCATTCCTGAAGCTGTCTGCAACAGTGTTAAATGAAAGTGGCAGAATATAAAATGACATGTAAATAATGATCACATCTATTCAAAATGTATATGAAATAAAAATTCTGAAAATAGGTTCCCTGCACTGGATGTTGAGGGGGCCATGCTGCATGGAGTGAGCAGGCCAGATCTCTGTTTCCCAGCTCTTCTCATTTCCCTGGTCCTGGTTCCCTGCCCCTGATGGTGTGTGGGTGCTGCAGCAGAAGGGGAGAGGGACCTGAGGAGATAAATGACCCAGTACATTTCACCCCAGCCCCAGCTGAAACCACAGAGGAATTGGGAGAATAAGCAAAAGTGCTGCTTTCTCGTGAACCTGATATTAGCACAAGGGTGAAGGAGATAGACACTGAGGACACTCAACACCTACCAAAGCAGAGATCCAGAGGCTCCTAAGAGCTTGTCACTGAAGTAGACTTAAAATGCACCCAATGTGGCTCAGGGAATTTTGCAGAAGAGGGGGCAGAAAGATTGTTAGAGACACAAGTTGAGACATTATGCACAGAGACATTGCCTCTTCCCCATAACTGATGCTGCCCCCACAATGCATGACCCACAATCCCCATGGGGTTGACCTACATCCCAAAAAAGGAGGACCTCTTTGGAAAAGGGGAAGAGATAAGGGAAAGGATGGCAACAACACATGTTGTTTACATACTAAGTATGTCCATATCTAATAAAAATAAACTTTAAAAAAATTCTGAAAACAATCAAAAAAATACTAGTAGTAATTAATTATATAAACATTTCTGAAAATAATCAAAAATACTAGCAGCAATTATATAAAAATTATTCTTATCTCAAACATAATAATGGAAAGTAGACTTTAAAAATGGAAACAGAACAACCAAGAAGCTATCTCTTGCAGAGAGGGGTTTTCTGAATTTGTTGCTTGAGCAGAGTGAACGCTGGGAAACAATCCATGAGCTCAAGGACCTATTGTAATGCCTGATCAGAGTAGGTGCCCTGAATACTTACAGGACAGATAAGGGGACAATGAGTAAAGAAAATATAGAAGAATGGGTAAATAAAAACATGAGAACACAAAGAAAAGAGGGCCATGTTGTAGTCAGCTCTACATTGCTGGGATGAGCATCCAACCAGACACACAGCTTATGGGAGGAAGCGTTTATTTCAAGTTTGCAGATCCAGGGCAAGCTCCATCAATGGAAGAAGAAGGTATTTACTTCCATCTATCCAAGCAGAGAGAAACAACTGCAGCAAGCAAAAGCCAGTAAGCAGCAAACAAATACCACCGGAGCTCAAAAGCGCTCTCTCCATATCTTCGGACTGGACTCAGATCTGCCCCCAGTGATGTGCCCCCACAAGCAGGAATCTGCCTGCTAGGGGCTGAAGTTGCAAAATCAATTTTAATAAAACATTGGAGCCTGTGGAACCATACATTCAAACTACCACAGGCCGTCTTTTGGAAAAGCCCTAACTAGGTGACATTATTCATAAATGAGAGAAATGATTTTCATGCCTAGAGAAATAGACTCCCAGGATGAGTGCTGTTTGTACAAGAAGGTTCCAGAAGTCAAGAGCCAAGGGAAAAGAGCATTTCTTTTTTTCTTGACTCTACCACTCTATAAAATCAGAGATTTGAGAAGACAAGTCTGCTCTACATACTTTTAAGCTAAATTTAAAAACAAAATCTCCCTGTAGGCCAAATGCAAAACCTGATAAATGCATTCTTCTAGTTATTGAGTATGCAAGCTCTGGTTCTTGGTCAAATAGATAATGGAGGAAATAGACAGACTACAGCTTACCTGCTATGCTTTAATTTTCCTCTTTATTTTCAGAAGCTAAAATCCACAGAAATATTAATAGCTCTGTAAAAGAATAATTATCAGCCTAGAGTGATATTGCTTCTTAGGGGACACTAGTATCATGTGAGGGCATTGGGTTGTCACAGCTTGAGGTGGGAGGCTATCCCCACTTCATGGGTACATACCCGAGATGATTCTAGAAACTCTTCAGGACACAGGGAAACACCCAACAACAAAAAATTAACACATTAAGATGCCAATGACATCTAGTCTAGAAAGCCTGGACTAAGAACCTATGTGGTAATTAAAACAATGAGACTTTTAGCTTGGTGTGGACAGAATCCTTATAACCATCCACAGCCATAGATGAGGATGGTAGAAATGAAAAGGGCTAACCCATGTCAGGACCTAACACAGTGGAAGAGATTGCAAGGATTTAAAAGCTATAGGACAATGCTAAGCAAGTGACCACTGCAAATCAGCATTATGGGGATCACTGGAAGTAGCACTTTGGTCCCTGCTTCAATTACCTTTATGTTTCTGGGACAATACATCCAAACAGAAGTGTCTTATACAAGGAAAGGGCTTATTTCAGCTTATAATTTCAAGGGGAAGATTCATCATGTCAGGAGAAGCATGGATTGCACAGTAGTGGGGTATCACATCTTGTCACATGAGCAGGGATCATTTGCAAGGGTGAGATCACTATGCACATCACATGGGCTGGACTAATAAACCTCAAGGTCTGTCTCCAGCCAGCAGCAAAACTCCTCCAGAAAGGCTCCACCTCCCAAAGATATCACAGCTAGGGACCAAGCATAAGCCTTATACATGAGGCAATGGGGACATTCTACATTCAAACTCTTACCCCACTCCTCTCATTCTGATTTCTGGTCCACACGCCTGTAATCTCATGTGCAGGCTACAGGAATCATCTACTCCACCTGCTAGTTGTAGGAAAATGTTTCTTTAGAACATGGACATGGGAGAGTTTCTTGACATCTGATCCTTTCCTCAAAGAAAAATCTACCTGTGGCATTATTTCTGCTGATAAAAAAGGAGTGTTGTATCCTATATAACTCCTTGGTGATAGAGATTGTGTAATTTGTTTTAGTCTCCTGTGATATTAAGTCTACTGTGATTGAACAGAATATATGCTTTCTGCAAATTGCTGCAGGAGACAAAACTTCAACCTACCAGACAGGCAGTATTAACCCCACATTTCAGTCAATGCAAAGGTCCTGTAAGTGATTAAACAACATATTTTCCTATCAATAAATTATTTATAAAGAATTTTTTCTTTTCTTTTTAAAAAATATTTTACTTTTATTTATTTGACAGAGAAAGAGGGGAAGAGAGAGAGACAGACAGAGAGAATGGGTGTGCCAGGACCTCTAGCCACTACAAACGAACTCCAGACGTGTGTGCCCCTTTTTGCATCTGGCTTATGTGGGTCCTGGGGAATCAAACCTGGGTCCTTTGGCTTGGCAGGCAAATGCCTTAACTGCTAAGTCATCCCTCCAAACTTTTTTTTTCTTATTTTAAAAATATATTTTATTTATTTATTTGAGAGAGAGAAAGAGAGAGGGAGAGAGATAGAGAGAGGGAGGGAGGGAGAATGCGTGTGCCAGGGAGTCCAGTCACTGCAAGTGAACTCCAGACACATGTGTCCCCTTGTGCATCTGGCTAACGTGAGTACTGGAGAATAGAATTGGGATCCTTTGACTTTGCAGGCAAGCGCCTTAACCACTAAACCATCCCTCCAGTCATAAAGAAATTTTTCCTCTGAGAAAGGTTTAATTTATAACACTAGCTCTTCTTGTGTGAACAATGGATCCATGTGAATATAATAGAGTCTCATGGCATGCCATAAACTTGAATTGTTTGGGGGGCATCACCACCTTACCTGAGAACCACAGGGTGGCTTCTCTCACAAAGAGGAAATGAAAGGGTTATCACTAATCTGTTAACAAAGTGCTACAATATAGAAAGGGCAAACCATGGTGGCACATGTCTTTAATACTAGCACTTAGGAAGCTAAGGCAGGAGGATTGCCACAAGGACAGAGTTATCCTAGGCTACATTGAAAAATTCTGTCTCCAGAACTAAAACAGGTATAACCAAATAGAATAGCAGTGAAAGAAAATGTACATTCCTCTAGTGTAGTGCCTAAATGGCTACAATTTTCAAAGACCAAGTACATATTGTTTACACTCATATATACATATATTTCATATATGTATACATATTTAAATCTAGATTCTGCATCTATGTAGTATTTATCTTTGTTTTATAAATGTATATTATAGTGTGAGAACCAAAGACAACCAAAATCTATCAACAAAACCGAAAAAAGGAGAGTTCACTCCCTTGCAGGAGACGAACCACTCCTTGCACATCAGTTAACAGTGAACCCCCAGAGGAATTGGTGAGATGGGCAAAAGTGCTGCTTCCATGGCCAGCCTGACAACCTGTGCCAGGGTGATGTAGACTGACACTGTAGATACTCAAAATGTACCAAAACAGAAATCCAGAACCTGTTGGGAGTTCAATACTAAAGTACACTTAAAACATACCCACCGCAGCTCAGGAAACTTTGCGGAAGAGGAGGCAGAATAATTGCAAGAGTCACAGAGTGGGAGGCATATCTAGAGGCATTATTCCCCCCACAATGACTGACTGCTGCTCTCAGAACTCATAACCCACAACTCCATAGTGAATACCTGCAATCTCACCGAGGGCTCTCAGTGGAATGGGTGTACAGAGGAGGGAAATGATGGTACCATGGTAGAAATACATGGTATATCCAAGTTTTCTATTTAACTTAAAAAAAAAGGAAAAATAAAAAATCATTACCCTCCCTTGTTTTTCTATCCTATATTTAGATTCATTTGTTCCTGCATGTAATTTTTCTTCTGCTTTCATGTCATACATATATATTTATTTGTGTATATATATATATATATACACACATATATATATATATATAGATAGATAGAGAGAGAGAGAGAGAGAGAGAGTTTTATATCATATATATTAAACTTAGATTCTATATATGAGAGAAATATATTTGAATTTCTCAGCTTATGGGAGGAAAGTGTTTATTCAGGCTAACAGATTCCAGGGGAAATACCTTCCATGTCAGAAAATGCTGGCTCACTTCCATAGATGCATAACATAGAGACACAACCAAGCAGCCAGAAAACACAAGCAGCCAGAGCTCAAACTTCTTTGAATACACCTTAGTGTGGGGCTTAAGATCTGCCCGGGTGATACCTCTTTCAGCAAGCTGTTGGATACTTAAGTAGGAAGCTTAGCATTAATCAAAAATCCCTGTCTGGTGGGGTGGCACACACCTTTAATCTCAGCACTTGGGAGGCAGAGGTAGGAGGATTGCGGTGAGTTTGAGGCCACCCTGAGAATACATAGTGAATTCCAGGTCAGCCTAGGCTAGAGCGAGACCCTACCTCGAAAAACAAAACAAAACAAACAAAATACCTGAGGCTATGGGAGACATACATTCACATTCAAACCACCACAGTAATGTTTAAAAATATTTTACTTTTATTCATTTATTTGAGAGAGAGAGAAAATAGGCAGGAGGAGAGAGAGTGAGAGAGAGAGAGAAAATGGGCACTCCAGGGCCTCCAGCCACTGTGAATGAACTTCAGATGTGTGCGCCCCCTTGTGCATCTGGCTTACATGGATCCTGGGGAATTGAACCTGGGTTCTTTGGCTTTGCAGGCAAGTGCCTTGACCACTTAGCCATTTATCCAGCTCCCACAGTAATATTTTAGAAATTCATTTTATTTTGCTCATTTATGAGTATGTGAAAAGTTTGAATTCTTATATCCACATTGCCCTCTACAGAAGCTATGGCCATTGTCATTCCACATATCACCATCATTTTACATTGACAAATTTTCATGAATAGCTAAATTTAAGTGATATTCTTATTAGAATATTTTCTTCTGTGCTGAGTCATTATAGGATGTAAGTTCCTTTACACTCCTATGAGAGTTAAGGCATTTGAAAGAATTTTAGAGATTGAAAACCTATGCTCTGCTTTGTCTAGGGACTATTATTAGTTAACTGCAGTAAAACCCAAACCATAAGGAATTTGGAGTTCTGTTACTCAACTCTGAAGGGTGTTTATGTGCTGCTCCACACCCTGGATCACATATCTGAGATAGCCAGCAGACCAACCAACTTGTAAGTAAGCATGATTTCTTTCTGTGTGACTCACAATACTCTAAATTGTACTTTTAGGAATTTTTCAGACATCCGTTATTTTTCTCTTATTATAAAATATCTTAAGTGCACATAGAGCAGATTAATATAGTGACTTAGTTTACCAAGATTTAAAGTTTAGAAGATGTTGTCAAATTTTAAGTTATCTCTATTGCCATGTATGTTTTTTGTGTGTGTTCTGGCACATTTTAAAGCAAATTCTAGCCATCATGCCATTTGATGCATATACATTTCAGCTGAATGGAGATGTTCAGCAGGAAATAGAGACCAGAGAATATAGTACTTTCATAGATATTAGAGTCTGGATGCATAAAATAGCCCTGCTCTAGCAAGTTAGTGAAGTATATGTGTGTGTGTAAGAAAAAAAAATTGAAAAATATCTCCTAGAAAGTTAGAATCCTTATAATTTGTTTTCTTGAGTCATTATCTGAAGTATAACCTTACATATATCAATGGAAAATCAACTGTTATATATCGAAGGGCTTTAAGATATACACAAATGTAGTTATAGCTGGTAACTCCAACTTCTCTCTCTCAATAATTTACAGAATAAATAGGATGAGTCTTTACGGATCAACTAACTTGATCTAGTTTATATTTAGAGAATTTTCTACTCAATAATACACAGCAAATTATTTTCAAGTATTTACAGCATATATACCAATAACAATCATATTTTTGGCCATAAAAATAATTTTGAACCCACTGATATTATATAAATCATGTTCTTAGAACACAAAAGAATTCACCTAGATATAATAAAAGACCAATATCTAGTAAGTCCATATATACATTTGGAAATTAAACAGGACACATCCATATAATCCGTAGTCCTAAAAAGACACTAATAGGCCAAACAACAAATAGTAATAAAACATTAGGCAAGGGGGGAAAAAAACAGCCTTTCAAGGTTTATGGGATGTTGGTAGAAGAGTGTGTGGAAAATAGTGGATATCATTAAATGTCCATATGAGAAGTAAGAAAAAACTTGGTGTGGGAAGGGGGAATTACCATGGTTTACTGTCTATAATTATAGACGGTGTCAATAAAAAATAATTTAAAAAACTAACTCATATTAGAAAAAAGATTTAAGGGTTTGCCTTAAAAAAAAAAACTAGAGAAAGCCGGGTGTGGTGGCACACTCCTTTAATCCCAGCACTCGGGAGGCAGAGGTAGGAGGATCACCGTGAGTTCAAGGCCACCCTGAGACTCCATATGAATCCCAGGTCAGCCTGGGCTAGAGTGAGACCCGACCTCAAAAAGCCAAAAAAAAAAAAAAAAAAAAAAAATTAGAGAAGAGTAACCACAGTGATCATAAGGAAGGAAACAATAAGTACAGTCAGGCATGCAAGTCAGTAAGATAAAGTGGATAAAGCAGAGAATTCATAAAATCAAAGGCTATTTCACTGCAAATGTCAATGAAGTTGAAGTCTCTAGTTAGACTATACAAAAATAAAGAATGTAAGACCTATACCCAATAGAAAGAATTAGAGCTATGTGTGGTGGTACGAGACTATAATCCCAACTAGGGTGGAGGGTCACAAGTATGAGGGCTGCCAGGACTACACAGTGAGACTCTCTCAAAACACCAGAAAAAGTATAAGGAAAAAGAAAAAAGAAAAAAATCTAGGCACTTCTCTTGTTCATCCTTGAGAGTCCCTGGCACTTGAGGAAGTGGAAGTGACTCCTACTCTGTCTGAACTATCTCGAAACAAAACAAAACAAACAAACAAGCAAACAAACAAAAATACTTTGTTCTACTTGAGAACATGCCCAAACTACTTAGTTTATATGAACCCAGGCAAAGACATTGGAGAAATACCTATAAAGAAATACCTAATGATCACAGACAGAAAATTTTTTTTATAAAATACTAGCAAATCTAACCCAGCAAAACTATATAACAGAACATATCACATGACAGTGGGGTTTAACTCAGAAATTCAAGTTTGCTTTAGCCTTCAAAAATAAACAAATTAGCTGGGCATGGTGATCCACGCCTTTAATCCAGTACTCAGGAGGCAGAGGTAGGAGGATCGTCGTGAGTTCAAGGCCAGCCTGAGACTACATAGTGAGTTCCAGGTCAGCCTGAGCTAGACTGATGCCCTACCTCCAAAAAACAAACAACAAAAAAAAACAAAAAAAAATAAATAAACAAATTTAAGTCATCATATGGACATAAAACTGATGCAATCACCTCTGGATTAAAAAAAAAAACTACTTTATAAAACATACACTCAGATATAAACTCAGCATATTAGAAACAGTATGGACCTTTCTCAACCTGGTCAAATACATCTCAAAACAAAACAAAAACAACCCTTCATCACTCAAACAACCCAAAACAAAATACCCTGCACTTAACAGGGTGAAAACTGGGAGGCTATCCTAGAGTTCATGAACAAAAGAAAAGATGTTTGTTCTTTGTCTTCTATGAAGCACTCACCAGAGGTCCTAGCTGGTGCAATAAGGTAAGACAGAAAAAGAGAAGAAAAGGATGGGGAAGGAGAAAATCTGCCTCTAGTCACAGCTTATATGTGTGAATATACATTTTTATTTATATTGCACTTTAAGTAGAAAAATCTAGAAATCTGCATAAAACAAAATAAAACAAAGCAAAAAAAAAAAAAAAAACAACACCGTAACAGAACTGAGTGGCTTAGCATGTTCAAAGGATATAATAATAACATTTAAAACATTTTCAAAGCACCAGATAATTTGGGGTTAGAAGGTTGGTGAGTGTGGTGGTTTGAATTAGGTGTAGCCCATAAACTCGTGTGTTTTGAATGCTTGGTTCCCGGCTGCTGGCAATTTGGAAGGTGGAGCTTTGCTGGAGGAGGTGTGTCATTGAAGATGGACCTTGAGGTTTCTTAGCACCCAGTCTGCAAGCATTAGTTGGCTCACTCATATGTGGCTGCTACCACCTGCTGTGGCAGAGGTGATGTCCAGCCTGTGCTCAGGCCAAGCTTTCCTTGGCCATTCTGAAGCTTCTCCTCAAGATAGGAAGCCAAAATAAACACCTTTCCTCCGTCAGCTGCTTTTGGTTGGGTGTTGGTCCAGTAATGAGGAGGAAATTGCAACAGTGAGGAACTGGTTATGTGCATGATCTCAAGTACCTTTGTGCAGATTCAGTATCAATTACACCTCACAGAGAAAGAATAGAAGATTACTGTGGAGAAGTCAGAAAATACCTTTTGTGGTGCTCAAAATCACCTTACCATTGAGAGGAAGGTGGGTATTGGTGTCCCTGATATCCTATGAATAACACAATAGCACTTACCCAGTTGTCTGAGACAAAGGTGAAATGCCTAAATCTTTTCATGAAGAAAAATATAGAAAAACCCCAATTGGGAAATATTCAATTTTTTTATAAAAAGGTAATCCATGTACTTTAAATATTGCCACGTCATAAAAGATTGAGGAACTGTTAAGAATTAAAGGGACAAATAAAAATAAATTTAAAAAGAATTAAAGGGAACAGGGGCTGGAGAGATTGCTCAGTGGTCAAGGTGTTAGCTTGCACAATCTTATGGCTGGAGTTTAATTCCCTAGTCCCCATATAAAGCCAGATGGACAAGGTACATGCATCTGAAGTTCTTTGTAGTAGCAAGAGGCCAGGTGCAGCCATTCTCTCTCTCTCTCTCTCTCTTTCTCTGTCCCTGTCTCTCCCTTACAAATAAATAAATAAAAATATTTTTTAAATCAATTAAAGGATACTGAATAAATGTGACAGGTAAATGCACATTCCCTAACAAGATGCAGTACTGTTAGAAAAAAAATATTATAAACAGCAGGACAATTTCTGAAACTGGACGGTCAACTATAGGTCAAAATTGTGCAGATGCTAAAGGTGCTAAATTTTATAACTGTGCTATGGGTATATAAGAGAACACGCTTCTGCTTGGATGACTCCCAGTAAAGGACAAGAAATCAAAGTAGTGTGACAGATACAAAGTATTCTCAAATGGTTCAAAGCTAAAATTACATGCACATTCTCATACCAAAAAAGAGGAACATCAAGCATAAGAAAATATTCACTCAATCAATCTGTTTAAAGGGTGTTCAGAAATTCTGATATGTTTATGCAACTATTTTATAAATTTGAAATCTTTCCAAAACAAACTTTTGAAAAAGATGAAGAAATATTCCAATGATTCAAAAGCTTCCACAATAAAGTCTGCCCATATCCATTTTATCACATTTTATTGATAATTTAATACATGTACATAATATATTTTGATCATAATTCCCTCTCATTACCTTCTGTGGTAGTTTGAACCCATAGCTCCATGTGTTTTGAATACTTGGTTCCCTGCTGGTGGCATTTTGGTAGGTGGAACCTTGCTGGGGAGTGTGTCACTGCAGACAGACCAAGCTCCAAACCCAGCACTTAGATTATTTCCACATATGTCCACGCATCCTCACTGTCTTGCTGCTTCCTGCCAGCTACTGTGGCAAGATGTAATGTCCAGCCTCTTGTCTGAGAGCCATGATGAACTTCCCCATGAGACTGTAAACCAAAATAAGTCCTTTTCTCCCTCCCATAAGGTTCTTGTAGTCAGGTGTTTTGTCCCAGCAACAAGAAGTGTAACACCTTCTCTTGCTACCTCCTCCACTTTCCACTGAACCCCTTCTTTCCAACTCTTCCTTCTTCTACATTGATGTGTTTTTCTGTCCTCTTCCTTCATGCATGATGGAATGTTTACAGGTATCATACTGTGTAGATTATGACATCTGCTGTAAGGTCATGAATGCAACAGCCACTTTATGTCCAGAAGACAGCATTTCAAAGCACTACTCCACATCCTCTGACTCTCACATTCTTTCTGTCAGTTCTTCTGTAGTGTTTCCTAAGCCTTGGAAGGCATGATAAAGTTTTCATTGGGGAGATTCAAAACTCATCCAAGGCCTGAAAATAAGTGACTATTCAGTGCTTAAATGTCTGCCCATATTTTTACTTATTTTTGTCAATTAATGCTATGTCGATAAAAGTTGGCTTTCCAACATTCATGATATCATCCCAGTAAATTATAGGAATTTTCTATGTTAAATGTCAACAGCTAATCCACTGAGGCAATGTGGAGCTTAAAAGACTTGCATTTTACTCTGTTATTTAAACAACTCCATTAATATCTAAGTCTTTGGGTCTTTGCTGCAAACAGGAATAAGTATAGAAATAAAACCTCAGCAGAGCTGCTATGAGAACCACATTGCAACATATCCTTATACAACTTCAGGAAGTATATAGAATGATGCCATTCTCAGACTATGTCAAGTCTCTGTTCCGAGTTCACCAAGGCTTTCGGCCCTCTGGGAAAAACACCAATGTCCTTCCTGTGGATTCACTGGTCTACCTGGACTCAGCCTATGGCTCTCCCACCTTTCTCTGCTCAAACACAGTTGCCTGAAGGTCTTTGACATTTTACCATCTCAGTCTGGATCACATTTCACTCACACATCCAAGATCACTCCCTACTCCCTACCTGCACTGCAGTTTTACACTCACAGGTCATTTTGTCTCCCAGATTATCCCTGAAAAGGCTTGTAGAAATAATGAACATACTTAATATCTTTGCTCCTTATCCTGGTTTATTTTTCTTTTCAGCACTTACCCATTCAACTTACTATATGTCCATTTACTCATCAGTATCTCTCTCTTAAAACCCACATACATACTCATGAGGACTCCTATTTGTTCAGTACTACATCGTTGGCACTAAAGTTCTTAGAATGTAACTGACTTAATAAATGTTTGTTGAATGAATGGACAAAAAGGGAGTTAGCTTGGCATCCTGTTGGACACATATACACACAATGCTTCATGATGTTATCACCAATCTCTTCACTAAATGTTTCCTCAAAATACATTTAACAATATTAATATTCCCACTGCCCCAGAAAAATACGCTGAATCAAAACATATTTTTCTGTTTGTTTTGGTTTTTGAGATAGGGTCTCGCTTTAGCCTAGGCTGGCCTGGAATTCACTATGTAGTCCCAGGGTGGACTCTACCTCGTAGCGATCCTCCTCTCTCAGCCTCTAGAGTGCTGGGATTAAAGGCGTGTGCCACCATGCCTGGCCCCCAAAACATATTTATTTTTAGGATTTCATAGCAGTCTTTAGGATTACTGCAAATTATTTGAGTGTGACTAAGTCAGGCTTATCAATCACTGAGTCACAATTCTGGAAAAGGAAGGCCAAGAAAGCATACTCGTCAGAGAGGCATATTTGGATATTTCATCATTTCTCTCCTAGTAATGCCATGTAATTCTCAATAGAGGCCACAACCCCCACCCATAACTTGGGATTCTTTTCTTAGCCAAGTTACAGTGATGTGGCAGCTGTTTCTTCACTTCTAAATATATATTTTTTTAAATAAAAAAAGAACCTCACATTTCGAACTGCATTTCTCTAATTCCAAGAAAGGAATGCACATCTTGAAAACTCAGCAATTGTATCTGATAGGCGGTGACACAGCAGCCAGCCTCTGTCAACACTCAGGCTGACAAGTGACAATCAAAATCCCACTGCTGCCTAGGAACTGGGCCATTTGGGACCTTGCAAGTCACATCCTGAGATCAGACTCATCGTGCTTTTCATTACCGAAAATAGGAATTTCTTGTCTTTATTAACATTGACCCTGACATAATCCCATCAGAATTGCAAGATGTCATATTTGACATACAAATACCACCATCTATCTGGGAGTTGTTTGGAAATCAGGACTCCCTCTCTTATTTTATTATTTCAGATAAGACTCCACTCAAAACTCAAAATACTAATTTTCCTTTGACTTTTAACATGGAAGCCCCACCAAAATCCCCATATGCTTCTTTTCACTAGGGCCAACAAAAAATGCTCCGCTAGAGAAATATAGCTTATATCTGGGCTGATTGTGTGAGAGGGATTGTAAACTCACTGAACTTCCTTCTAAGTTATTTCTATTTTATTGCTATCTGGATATCTGGTTTTATTTGTGCCTCAAGCATATTTGGATTATTTTTGTCTAATGGATGTCTAGTTCCCTCCAACAAATCAAAACTACGAAGAAGTTGTTATTTATCCTCATTCAATGTTGTCTGACAACGGTTTTGAGAAAAAAACTGAGGTCATGGAGGCTAAAGTTTACCCAGACATGACGTCTGTCTCAAATCAATTGCTAAAGCTGGACTGTGAGATACTCCACACTACTGGAATGATTTACTCTGCTATTAAAGAAACTGAACATTGTTGTGTCATATTTATATTTCCTACAGATACTGTTAATATGTATGCTTGTTTTGACCTAATTTTACCTAGGAATGGAGTTTCCTGTACAGGATGACAATCCCTAAGCAAAGAATGTGACATAGCACTCAAAATGTTTCCTACTTATGGATCATGAATGTTCCACTAGTAAAATATATAAAGACAAAAACCTTAAAATATAAAATCTCAAGCACTTCTGTCCTCAGGCCTTCCTGATTTGGTATAATGATGGATACCACCATTTTCTGAGTATTTGTTGTCAATGCCATCTGGAAAGAGAAGCTTTCCTTACCAAAAGTCAGAGTAGCACTAGTATATGGGCAAAAGCCTAAATATTTAAAGGGTAGTTTAGTGGACATAATATACACATTTAGCCAAGCAACAGTGGTAGTTTCCACATCCCTAGGACTCGTGACTTCCCCAACCACAGGGTTTTGATTTGGCTTTCAGTACCAAGCATGTATTCCTTCCCATGGAGTGGGCCTCAAGACCAATCAGAAAGCAGTTGGTTTCCCTCATAACAGACAGGCCATCATTGGTTGGCACGTTTGGCCTGAATGGTTTATAGTGAAGCTTGCACAGTACAGTGCTGGTTAAGACTATTGACAATTTTTCTCTCCCATCAGACTGCATAGGTCCTTCTAGCATCATGACAGCTAGTCAACAGGAGCAGGATTCCAGCTCAGCTCAAGCTTGATTTCTCAGTGTGAAACACAAATACTTTTTTGCCTGAGCTATTTATCAGAGCTGTATATACAACAATCAACCTTGAGGGATGAAGTAATATCTTAATTTGGAACAAAGAGCAGGCTTTCTTGTTGCTTGCTGTAAAAGGGTAGGTTCCCAATTCAGTGTCATTCTGCAATACAAAGGACTGTGTGTGTAGGCATCCATCTGGCCCTCCACTTCTGCACGTGGAGAAACTGACTCTGGCTATTGCTCTTTTCAGAGTAATGAAATCTATTTCTGACCCAAGAGTCTTGCTTCTTTTGTCAGCATCCAAGTAATATCAGGATTAACTTGCAAATGGGGTATAGTCTCAGACTTTTCACAGTTCTTGACATTTTTTTAGACCTGGAGTTTTAATACTGGTCTGTATAGTATCTGATGGACACACTTTAATATTATAGTAAGATAATAGGAATATATCTTTATATGTGTTATAAGAATATCAAAGCAAAAGGACAAGTGTAAATTCAAAGGAAAGTAAGAGTTTATAAACACTTTGTGATGTGAATCTATTTTGCTCAGCTTTGAGAAAAGATGCTTTTGAGTTTTATATAACAATTGTACAAATGAGCTAAAATGTGTGTCAGATTGGGTGAAGAGCAGGCCAGCACTTACCTACTGTTTGCATAAGTATGAACCACAAAAGGGGTCTGAGACCTGGTGGAGATGCTGCTGGAATTTCCATTGCAGTGTCATCAGAAAGAAAGGACCTACTTGAAGAGAGTTTTCTAAAAATTCTTCATAGGGCTCTCCTTGAGTTTCTCACTGAATAAACCATGTCTAGGTAGGGCTCTACTAAATAGACATCTTAACAGGTAAAGCATAAGAAGCATTGGGGAAGTGTAAACTGAGGAGTTCTCAGAGATAAGGATAAGGTGGGAGGGACCTTATTTTGTCAACCAGCCAGACTGGTGAGATCTTGAGGCACACTGTTGAATCAGAGTGGTCACACTTCAGTAGTAGGTCTAAACTAAACTTGAGGAAAGACTTCTTAGCCATAGTAAACTGAGACAAACCTGGAAGACTTGAGCCAACTTATAAGTAGTTAATCTCCTTTTGTGCACAAATCTTTAAACAAACTCCTTCCACAAAATCAAGGAAGGTTAGGGAGATGGTTCTGTGGATTAAGCAGTTGCTTCACAAACATGCATACCTGAGTTCAGATCACCAGAACCCATATAAAACCAGACACAACCTTGTAGACCTGTGGGATGATGGGAGGTAGAAAGAGGAAAAAAGACCCCAGAATCCTGGTAAATGCAGTGGTAAGTGACACACCCTGCCTGAAAACAAGGTGGAAGTCAAGAACCAACTCCAGATGTTGTCCTCTACCCCCACATGAGCATGCCTACGCTCCCACTTATGAACATGTACACCCACCCACACACACACACACACACACACATACATGGCAATAAAATAGAAAATAGGGCTGGAGCGATGGCTTAGTACTTAAAAGCATTTCCTGGCAAAGCCTGATCATCCAGGTTCAATTCCTCAGTTTCCCCAGTACCCACGTCAAGCCAGATGCACAAAGTGGTGCATGTGGCTGGAATTTGTTTTTCTGGCATGCGCATTCTCTCTCTCTCCCCCTCCCTCCCTCTTTCTCTCTGTCTCTTCCTCATAAATTGATAGAAATATTTTTTAAAAGGAAACAAAATTAATATAACAATGTCCAGCTTCAAAAACAGAAGCTATGTGGAACATTCTTAAGTACATATGAATTGAAATGCTTCTCAATACATCAGAGATAAAAGTACTAATCAAAAAAGAAAGTAAAGTATATTTTTAGTAGCATGTCAATAAAGATACAACTTATCCAAATTTGGCCACATAAGTTATACTTAGTGCAAAATTAGCAGCATTAAGATACTATTTGAGAAAACACTAGAAAAATAAAGCTAATGATCAATGAAACAGAAACAGAACAACAATAAGAAAAATCATACAACCAAATTTTTATTTATTTAAAAGAATAAAGTCGATAATCCTCTAGCTCAGCTGATTTTTTCTTTCTTTTTTTTTATAATTAATTAATTTATTTATTTGATAGAGAGAAAGAGGCAGAGAGAGAGAGAGGGAGAGAGAGAAAGAGGGAGAGAATGGGCACACCAGAGCCTCCAGCTACTGCAAACAAACTCCAGATGCATGCACCTCATTGTGTATCTTGCTTATGGGGTCCTGGAATCAAGCCAGGGTCCTTTGGCTTTGCAGGCCAACACCTTAACCACTAAGCCATCTCTCCTGCCATTTTTTATTTTTTTGAAGTAGGGTTTTACTCTAGCCCAGGCTGACCTGGAATTCACTATGTAATCTCAGGGTGGCCTTGAACTCAGAGTGATCCTCCTACCTCTGCCTCTCGAGTGCTGGGATTAAAGGCATGCACCACCATGCCTGGCTTAGCTGACTTTTTTTTAAATTTTTTTTTGTTGTTGTTGTTCATTTTTATTTATTTATTTGAGAGTGACAGAGAGAGAGAGAAAGAGGCAGATATATATAGAGAGAATGGGCACGCCAGGGCTTCCAGCCACTGCAAACGAACTCCAGACACGTGTGCCCCCTTATGTATCTGGCTAACGTGGGTCCTGGGGAGTCGAGCCTTGAACTGGGGTCCTTAGGCTTCACAGGCAAGCACTTAACCGCTAAGCCATCTCTCCAGCCCTCAGCTGACTTTTTAAAAAGAGGATATTAGTACTTATTACCAAGAAATAACTAGGAAAATTCATCCTAGATGTTACAAAAATTATGAATAATTCTACCAGTAAACCTGTTAAATTGCTTAGTTGGAATAGAAAAATTTCAAGAAAGGACATAAAATGCTAAAGCGACAGAAGAACATCTCAAGAATCCATATGTATAAAAGAAATTATACTGCCACTTTTAAAACTCCAAGCCTCAATGAATTGACAGATGAATCTTACCAAGCATTTTCAGAGAAACACTGATTCTGTGCAAACTATTTCATTCAAAATGACTCATCAAATTATACAATGTGATAATTTCAAGAGATTATAAAGATATCTGACAAAAAACATAGCGATAAGAATTTCTAGCAAACTAAAGATAAAGGGAACCTTGCAATCTAAAAAAACATATTAAAACACAACATACATTATACTTCATTATACTTAGTAGAGATACATTGAACTTATCCCCTCCATTGTATAACAAATTCCTCCAAATAGAAATACTCCCTCCTGGAGGGAGAAGGAAGTCTCTTGATCAGCAAGCCTGGGAGAACGTTAAAGGTCACAAGACCACTTCCCAAGGTTCTAGAAGCAGTAAACAACTGTTGAGGGGCAACATTATGGGGGAGGGATAGAGGGTTCAGAAGATTTAAGAAGTCAACAAATTTGGGAAGGTGGTTGCAAGGCCCCCTCCCTAAGGCTACATAAAGGTTAAACAACTGGTTGGGAGAAGACTCTCCCATTTGCTGAGTTGTGTGCAAGTCATACAGTGAACTCTAGAGATGCAGCTTCCGTGTGTTCTCACCTATGCTGGTGCAGGATTTTCAGTTATGCAGCTCCCTTTGACTCACACATACTCCTGTAAACAACTCCTCACTCTGATCTGCAAGTAATCCCAATGAACTCATTGGTTCATCAAAATTGGTTTTGGTGGAATTGTACTTTGGTCTGCCTTCTGAGCCTTGTTTAGGGTGAATAGATACATGTTTGTGTCACTCTAAGGCAAAAAGCTTTCTATGACACCCTCTGCGATAGTTAAGGTGTTGTCAACTTGATCTGTTTAGTAATCCACAGAAATCCCTTTTGGGTGGGTCTCTGAGGTTGCTTCCAGGAAGGATTAACTGAAGGAGGAACTCCTTCCCCAAGAGTGAGCCCTTCATCAGAGCAGGCAGCCCCCATCAGAGGGGGACTTTATATAAGAAAGCTCTGGGTGAAAAGAACTGCTTCCTTCTTCCCACTTGGCTGCCGGAGCTGCTTGCTGCCTTCCAGTGTGGATTGAAGACCAGCATGGACTGAAGACCATCTTCAACTGAAGATCCACGTGAGTCAAAACCCAGTGGCTCCTCAGGAAGCCTCCAGGCCTTCTGGCACCATCTGCAGTGCCAGATCAGGACTGCTGAGGCATCTGTCCATGTGGACTGAACAGCTACCAGGTTTCTTGATTCTCAGGCCTACAACTGCTATTGGACTATTGTAAACTAATCCAATAAACTCCCTTTCTAAAATAATTCATTCTAGCAGTTCTATTCCTCTTGGAACCCTAATACAGATTTTGGTACCAGAAGTGGTTCTAGAGAAACAGAATTGTAAGGATGGATTTCTCTAGTGGGCTTGGTGCTATCTGGGGTTGGCTTTCCAAATTCAACATTACTAAAAGCCCTACTGGTGATAAGGAGAGTGCTTTTGCTAGGAATAAGGAGGGCATTAATAATCCATAGTGTGAACTATTTAAAGAACTCTGTGAGAGAGATGTATTTGGTGATCCTGAGCCATGTCTTGTAAAGAGCAAGGAGCTTAGTGATTCTATACTTAAAACATTTGAATATTTGTGGAAAAGTAAGACAAATGATGAGGCTGGTTGGTTGCTTGTAGCATCTCTGGACAAATTAGTGAGGAAACAACAGAAGCTCAGAATGGAAAATTCCAAGCTTAAGACCCACATACATAATCTCAAGGTCTCTAAGGGTGCCCTGGAGGAGAGTCTCCTCTCTAGCCAGAACAGGGCTCAAATTACAGAAGACCAAACCCAAAGCCAGGCGTGGTGATGCATGCCTTTACTCCCAGCACTCAGGAGGCAGAGGTTGGAGGATTTCTGTGAGTTCAAGGCCACCCTGAGAATACATAGTAAATTCCAGGTCAGCCTGGGCTAGAGTGAGACCCTACCTTGAAAAACCAAAAAAGAAAAAAAAAAAAAAAAAAAAAAAAAAACCCAAGCTCTCATTGTAAGATTGGCTAACTTTATCAGAAGTTAAAGTGAGGCATTTATTGGAAAAGAGTGGGCTTCTGTGACTTGGGATGGTGATATGTGGGAAGATCCTGAAGAATCTGGGGACATTGAAGTGTCATATTCTGAAGAAGTGTTTTGGATGAAGATATGACCTCCCCTCCCTTAGCAGCAGTTGAATCCCTACCTCCATACTCTGAAGTATTACCCTGCCCACCCTTGCCTGAGGGAATTAATCCCCCTTTGTCTGAACAATCAGCAGGAAGTGCTGATGCTTATCAGTTCCCACCCATCTTTGCCTCTGGGCCTATAACTAGATGGAAGGCTAGGCAGGTCCCTAAAGGTGAGATAGAAAGTGTGACACAAGAGGAGGTGAGGTACACTCCTAAAGAACTTCAGGAGTTTTTTAACTACAGACAGAAGCATGGGGAATATGTGTGGGAATGGATTTTAAGGGTGTGGGATGATGGAGGAAGGAATATAAGATTAGATCAGGCTGAATTTACTGAAATGGGCCCATTGAGCAGAGATTTTAGATTTAACACTGCATCTCATGCAGTTGGAAGAGTTGCCAAGAGTTTATTTGATTGCTTGGCTGAAGTATGGATCCAAAGATGGCCTACTGTGAATGAGCTCGAACTGCCTTGTATCCCTTGGCATAATGTTGATGAAGGGATTAAAAGGTTCATAGAACTTGGAATGCTGGAGTGGATTTGCCATGTAAACTCATCTTTGCCAAGACATGCCCTTCACTAAGACTATAAGAAACTGATTTTATGTAAAGAAGTCATCACAGTGGGTGCTGCAGTTGCTGCATGAGGTGATTTAGATGCAGTGGGTATAACTGGATCTCAAGGTAACAAGGGCCAAGTGGCAGCACTGAATCACCAAAGGCAGGGTGAATGTGTTTTTCATAATAGACAGCATAGGCAAAAATGTGCACATAAAGGTATTATTCGTATGGACCTTTGGAATTGACTGATCAATCATGGTGTTCCCAGAAGTCAAATAGATAAGAAGCCTACTGAGTTCCTGCTTGATCTGTATAAGCAGAAAAGTTCCAGAGCAAAGGAACGTAAAGCCACTTTGAATTATAGCAACAGAAAATCAAGACCTCTTAATCAGTTCCCAGACTTGAGCCAGTTTACAGATCCTGAGTCCCTTGATTAAAGGGATGGCAGGGTACCCTCGAGGAATGGCCCTCCTACAACCCCCCCAAAGTTTCAATATTAAGCTTACACGTATCCTTCCTCAGAGGGACCTGACGCCTTTTGCTAGGTTACCTGTACACTGGGGAAAAGGAAATAATCAGAACTTTGAGGGCCTACTGGACACTAGCTCTGAATTGACATTGATTCTAGGAGGCCCTAAAGAGCACCATGGCCCTCCAGTTAAAGTAGGTGCTTGTAGAGGTCAGGTGATCAATGGAGTTTTGGCAAATGTTAGATTGACAGTGGGTCCAGTAGGTCCCCAAACTCACCCTGTGGTAATTTCCCAGTCCCAGAATGCATAATTGGGATAGATATACTTAGGAGTTGGCAGAAACCCACATTGGTTCCCTGACTTGTGGAGTGAGGGATATTATTGTTGGAAAGGCCAAATGGAAGCCACTGAGGCTCCCACCATTGGGGGAAAATAGTGAATCAAAAACAGCATCACATCTCTGAGGGATTTCAGAAATTAATGCCACTATAAAGGACTTGAGAGAACTTGTGGTTCCCACCACATCTCCCTTTAACTCTCCTGTCTGGCCTGTTCAGAAGACAGATGGATCCTGGAGAATGACAGTGGATTATCAGAAACTTATTCAGGTGGTGACTCCAATTGCAGCTGCTGTACCAGATGTGGTTTCTGTACTTGAGTAGATTAACACATCTCCTGGTACCTGGTATGCAGCTATTGATCTTGCGAATGCTTTCTTCTCCATACCTGTCCATAAGGACCACCAGAAACAATTTGCCTTCAGCTGGCAAGGTCAGCAGTACACCTTTACTGTTTTACCTCAAGGTTATATTAACTCTCCAGCCCTATGTCATTGCTTAGTTCGCAGGGATCTGGATTGCCTGTCCCTGCCACAAGGTGTCACATTGGTCCATTATATCGATGACATTATGCTGATTGGGTCAAATGAGCAGGAGGTGGCAACCACTCTGGTGTTGTTGGTACAGCATATGCTCATCAGGGGATGGGAAATAAATCCATCTAAAATTCAAGGTCCTTCTAACTCAGTGAAACTTCTAGGAGTTCAATTGTGTGGGGCAAGCAGAGATATTCCATCTAAGGTGAAGGCTAAGTTGTTGCACCTGGCCCCTCCTACCACTAAGAAAGAAGCACAACGTCTAGTGGGCTTATTTAGATTTTGGAGACAGCACATTCCTCACTTGGGTGTCTTATTCTGTCCCATATACCAAGTGACTCAGAAAGCTACTAATTTTCAGTAGGGCCCAGAACAAGAGAAGGTTCTTCAACAGGTGCAGGCTGCTGTGCAGAATGCTCTGCCCATATGATCCAGTGGATCTGCTGGTACTTGAGGTGTCAGTGGCATATAGGGATGCTGTTTGGAGCCTTTGGCAGGCCTCTATAGGTGAATCACAGTGGAGGCCCTTGGGATTTTGGAGCAAGGCCCTGCCATCATCTGCAGACAATTATTCTACCTCTAAGAGACAGCTCTTGGCCTGCTATTGGGCCTTAGTGGACACTGAACGTTTGACAACAGGCCATCAATTTACTATGCGACCTGAGCTGCCCATTATGAGCTGGGTGTTATCTGACCCACCAGGCCATAAAGTTGGATGTGCACAGTTGCAGCCCATCATTAAGTGGAAGTTGTATATACGTGATCAGATACGAGTAAGTTACATAAGGAAGTTGCCCAAATGCCTATGGTTGCTACTTCTGTTACAATGCCTTCTGTTCCCAAGCATACACCTATGGCATCATGGGGTGCGTCTTGTGATCAATTGACTGAGGAGGAGAAGACTATGGAATGGTTTACAGATGGTTCAGCACATTATGCAGGCACCTCCCAGAAGGGGACAGCTGCAGCATTGCAGCCTCTTTCTGGGACAACACTGAAGGACTGTGGTGAAGGGAAGTCTTCACAATGGGCAGAACTTCAGGCAGTGCATATGGTTGTGCATTTTGCTTGGAAAGAAAAATGGCCAGATGTGCAGTTATACACTGATTCATGGGCTGTGGCCATGGTTTGGCTGGATGGTCTAGGACTTGGAAGGAGCACAACTGGCAAATTGGTGAGAAGGACATTTGGGGAAGGTGTATGTGGATAGAACTCTCTGAATGGGCAAAGGATATAAAGATACTTGTGTCCCATGTTAATGCTCATCAGAGGTGACCTCGTCAGAGGATGACTTTAATAATCAAGTAGATAAGCTGACCTGTTCTGTGGATAGTGGCCAACCTCTTTCCTCAGCTACCCCTGTCATTGCCCAATGGGCCCATGAACAAAGTGGCCATGGTGGTAGAGATGCAGGCTATGCATGGGCTCAACAACGTGGACTTCCACTAACTAAGGCTGACCTGGCTACAGCTACTGCTGAGTGCCAAATCTTCCAGCAGCAGAGACTAACTCTGAGCCCCTGACATGGTAGTATTCCTTAGGGTGACCAGCTTGATGGCAGGTTGACTACATTGGATCTCTTCCATCATGGAAAGGGCAGTGTTTGTCCTTACTGGCATAAATTCTTATTCTGGGTATGCATTTGTCTTTCCTGCATGTAGTGCTTCTGCAAAACTACCATCTGTGGGCTTACAGAATGCCTCATCCACTATCATGGTATTCCACACAGCATTGCTTCTGCCAAGGAAGTACAACAGTGGGATCATGATCATGGAATTCACTGGTCTTACGAGGTGCCACACCACCCTGACGCAGCTGGCTGAACAGTGGAATGGCCTTTTAAAGAAAGAGCTACAACACCAACTAGGTGGCAATAGCTTGAAGGGCTGGGGGCAGTGTCCTCCAGCAGGCTGTATATGCTCTGAATCAGTGTCCTATATATGGTACTGTTTCTCCTATAGCCCAGATTCATGGGTCCAGGAATCAAGGGGTGGAAATGGGAATAGTCCCACTAGCCATCACCCCAGGTGACCCATTAGCTAAATTTTTCCTTCCTGTTCCTGCAACCTTACACTCTGCTGGATTACAAGCCTTGATACCAGAGAGTGGAGTGCTTTTGCCAGGAGACGTGAGGAACATTCTATTGAAGTGTAAGCTCAGACTTCCCCCTGGCCACTTTGGGTTCCTGATGCTCTTGAGTGAACAGGTTGAGAAAGGAATTATAATGATAGCAGGGGTGATTGATACAGACTACCAAGGGGAAATTGGACTGCTGCTCCACAGTAGAGGTAAGGAGAGTATGTCTGGAATGCAGGAGATCCTTTAGGGCGTCTCTTAGTGTTAACATGCCCTGTTATCAAAGTCAATGAACAACTGCAACAACCCAATAGAGGCAGTGTGATAAATGGCCCAGGTCCTTCAGGAAGGAAGGTATGGATCACCCCTCCAGGTAAAGAACCAAGACCCAATGAGGTGCTTGCTAAAGGTGGAGGAAATACAGAATAGGGAGTAGACGAAGGCAGTTACAAATATCAGCTAAGGCCACGTGACCAGTTACAGAAACGATGACTGTGATTGCCATGTTCCTGTCCTACCTTGATACAGAGTTTTTGTATATATCTCCACCAATATTAAGATTATATCACTAGCTAACTGTTGAACTTATATTAGACCTATTATACTAGAGACTGTGCATTCCTCAAGAACCTTGCTTTGTGTTGGAGGGAAGATTTTGCAGGTTCCGGTTGTATGTGGGATAGTTATACCATGTCAGTTGGAATTATGAGCTTGTTACTGTTTTCACTTGGAAATTAAGTATAACATAAGGAGATATGGTTTCGTGTCAAGTTGACAAGGGGTGGACTTGTGATAGTTAAGGTGTTGTCAACTTGATCTGTTCAGTAATCCACAGAAATCCTTTTTGGGTGGGTCTCTGAGGTTGCTTCCAGGAAGGATTAACTGAAGGAGAAAGTCCTTCCCCCAGAGTGGGTGGCCCCTCTCAGTAGGGGACTTTATATAAGGAAGCTCTGAGTGAAAAGAGCCCCTTCCTTCCTTCCACTTGGCTGCAGGAGCTGCTTGTTGCCTTCCAGCATGGATTGAAGACCAGCGCAGACTGAAGACCAGCACCAAGTGAAGACCATGCGGATAGAAACCCAGCAGCTCCTCAGGAAGCCTCCAGGCCTTCAGTGGTGGATTGGGACTGCTGAGGCATCTGGCCATGTGGACTGAGCAACTACTGGATTCCTTGATTCTCGGGCCTGCAACTGCTATTGGACTACCGTAAGCTAATCCAATAAATTCCCTTTTTAAAATAATTCATTCTAGCAGTTCTGTTCCTCTAGAGAACCCTGACAAATACACCCTCCAATCAGAAAAATTCCAAGGACAAATACTTTCAGATTGTCCAACATTATCCTAGAGGTAAGAATTGCAGAAAGTAAGAAAGATAGGAAAGACTTAGCGATCACAAAGAAAAATTGAAGTTGAAAGACAAAAGGTTTTCAAACATGTAGAGCAACCAGAATTTTGATTCACTACATTGGGGAATATAAAATGTATCATTTTGGGAAAAGTTCTGGCTATTTCTCATTTTAAATGTGTATTTGTTTGTGTGCATGCCCACATGCATGCACATGGGGTATGCCAGGATCTCTTGCTGCTGAAAACAAACACCAGATCTATGCATCACTTTTAATTTTTGCATCTCCTTTTACGTGGGCTGGCAGGCTTTTGCAAGCAAGGGCCTTTAACTGCTTATTCACCTTTGCAACCCTGGCTATTTCATATGAAACTAGTCATACTTACTCTATGACCAAGATTTTACTATGAGGTATTGATACAGAAAAGCTGAAAAATGTAAATTCATGCAAAAATATTTTTAAGAGAATAATTATAGCAACTTTATTCATTACAGTTAAAACATAGAATTAGCCTCAAAGTTCATAAGAATAAGACTAAATAAATTTGACTATTACTAGGTGTAGCAGACAGCTTCAGGTTCACTGAGATGAACTTCCAGACCAAGCATAGTTATGGAGGAGGGGATTTATTGAAGCTTACAGATCCAGGGGAAGTTCCATAATGGCAGAAAAAGCTGGCCTGCCTTCACAGGACCAAGCAGAAAGAGAGAAGCACAGGCCAAAAAAAAAAAAACAAAAGCCACACAGCACACTTGAGGAACTCCAGTTAGGCACACTTTGCATATCTTTAGACTGAAATCTGAAACCTACCACCACACTTTAAGATCCACCCAGTGACACTGCCTCCAGCCAGGTGGCTGCAGATGCAAACTACAAACAATAAAAAACTGAATATATTGGGGGCCACCTATTCAAACCACAACACTAGGCAGTAAAAATGAACCTGCTAACATGCAACAAAAATGAATGAATCTTAAATATTATGTTAGGTGACATGATAGCAGATTTATTTGTGGCAGAAAGGATATTATTTAAGGCAGAAAGGATAATACTAGTCTATGCTGAAAAAGTCAACATGGTGATGATGTCTGGAAGGATAAGAGAGAAGAGTCACTGGAAAAGGGATAGAGTAACTGTCAGAAATAATAGTACAATTAATACTTACATGTTTCAAAATCTATAAATTTAGCTGTAGTATAAAAGAAGGACTACCAATGAATGCTGAATGACACTTAACAGTATATATGTTGAAACACATTAGAGTATTAGTTACTAAATTTCACTTTGATTTTGAACCAGCAACATCACACCGCCTGCCATTAACATACACTACAAAGCCAAAGTAATAAATATAACATGGTGGTGGCATAAAAGCAGACACATTGGCCAGTAGAACAGAATAGTGTCCACAAATAAGTCCACACATTTATGGTCAATTGATTTTTTTTAACAAAGATGATAAGCACACACAATGGAGAACAGACAATATCTTCAATAAATGGTGCTGGGAAAATAAGATATTCACATACAGAGGAAGAAAGATGTATATTAATTTTACATAATACAAAAAATATACTAAAATGGATTGGGTAATTGTGATGGCTTGATTCTGGTGTCCTTCATAAACTTAGGTTTTCTGAATGCAAGGTTTACCAGCAGATAGCAATTGGAAATTAAAGTTTCCTAGAGGCAGTGTATTGTTGGGGATAGGCTTATGGGTGTTATAGTCAGTTTCTCCATGCCAGTGTTTGGCACACTCTCCTGTTGCTGTGTCCACCTGGTTTTGGTCAGGAGGTGATGTCCCCTCTCTGCTCATGCCATCATTTTCCCTTGCCACCATGGAGTTCCCCTTGAGTCTGTAAGCCAACATAAAGCATTTTTCCTATAAGCTGCTCTTGGTTGGGTGATTTCTGCCAGCAATGTGAACCTGTGTGCAACAGTAAAGTTGGTACCAGAGGAGTGGGATTGTTGCTAGACACTTTAATGTGTGGCTTAGGCCTTTTGGAGCTGATTGTTAAGGGAAATGTGGATTTGAAGCCTTGGCCTCAGAGACACCTTGCAGTGCTGTAAGTATAACTTGATGGACTATTTTGGTCAGAGTTGAAAGACCTGAATGTATTGAGAATTATGGACTGTGAGGTTTGGCTTATGAGGGTGAGGAAAACCTTTTCCTGGACTGGGATAGAAGAAGTTTGTATGAGAGGCTTGCTCTTATGCCCATGTCTTGAGAACTTGTGCAGGGTTGCATTGCAAAAAATGGACTAGTGTGAGCAGAGGGATATGACACAGAAAAAAACGACATCTTTAGGTCAAAACTGATGACTGTTCATCTGCAATTGCATGAGAGATTATTACCATTGAGATTGGGACAGCTGGCATGCATTGGGACACAGGAAGAATGCAGTCTTTTGAAGGGGCCTGAATGCTAAAGGTGTCCTGTTTTTCAAAGTTTGTTTTATTCTCCCCTGGATTAACAAATTGGCACCCCACCTGGTACTATGGAGTATAAGAGCTGCAGGAAAGAAAGGGTCAATGAATTTGTAGCACGGTCTTGTGGTTTGGAAACGGCCATGGGCAGTGTGAAGCAGGTTTGTTGAATGCCTGCATGGAGACCCCATGGAGCCATGAGGATGAACTGTGGATTGCAGTGGAGACCAAGTGGAGATGTAAAGACCATGAGACAGCTGCTAAGGAGAGCTGCCAGCTCCAGATGAAGTTTTCCAGGACTGTGAGTAGCAGTAGCTGTAACTCCAGAGACTTGTTGCTGGTTAGAATTATCAGACTTGGAGACTCGTCACTGGCTAGAGTTCTTGGACTTGGAGCTATAGTGTTTCGTATTTGCCTGTTTAAATCTTGTATTGCTTGAATGTTTCTTTGCTGTGCCCAGTGCCATCTTTTGCAGTGTGAATGTTTATTCTGTTCCATTAGGGTTTTTTTTGTGTGTGTGTGGGGGGGGGGGGTTGGCATTATGGTTAATTTAAAAGAACTAAATATTGAACTATGGGGATGTTTGAACATCATTGGGATTGATAAAATTATGGTGACTTTTAAAGTTGGACTGAATACATTTGTAGCAGACAGATTCAGGTTCGCTGAGATGAACTTCCAGACCAGACACAGTTATGGAGGAAGGGATTTATTGAAGCTTACAGATCCAGGGGAAGTTCCATAATGGCGGAAGAAGCTGGCCTTCCTTCACAGGCCCAAGCAGACAGAGAGAAGCACAAGCCAAAAAGCCAAAAGCCACAGCACACTTCAGGAACTCCTGCTAGGCACACTTTGCATATCTTTAGATTGCAATCTGAAACCCACCACCACACCTTAAGATCCACCCAGTGACACTGCCTCCAGCCAGGTGGCTGCAGATGCAAACTACAAACAAATAAACAACTGAATATATCGGGGGCCATCTCTTCTACCACAACATTGTATTTTATATCATGTATGGTTATCAGTTTATGGGGGTCAGGGACCAAATGTCGTGGTTTAATTCAGGTGCCCCCCATAAACTTAGATGTTCTGAATGCTAAGTTCCCCAGCAGATGACAATTGGAAATTAAAGCCTCCTGTAGCTGGTGTATTGTTGGGGGCGAGCTTATGGGTGTTATAACCAGTTTCCCCATGCCAGTGTTTGGCAGATTCTGCTGTTGCTGTTGTTCACCTGATGTTGGTGAGGAGGTGATGCCCACCCTCTGCTCATGTCATTGCTTTCCCTTGCCATCATGGAGCTTCCCCTTGAGTCTGTAAGCCAAAATAAACCTTGTTTTTTCCTGCAAGCTGCCCTTGGTTGGGTGATTGGTGCCAGCAATGCAAACCTGACTGCAACAGTGATTATAAAACTAGCAGAAGAAAACCCCCATGCCATTGTTTCAGGATACTTTTTCTATGAAACCTAAACAGGCAGCAAAAACAAAAGGTTCAGCATACACAAATCAATAGGTGCAATGTAGCTCAGCAGTATGATGCAGGATGAAAACCCCATGCCTATCTCTGTAGACACAGAAAATGCACTCAATAAAATTCAGCATCACGTAAGAAGTAACAAGATCAAATCAATAATAAAAAGACTCCTGTCAAAGAAAAGCCCAGTACCAGATGGCTTTACTGCTGACTTCTAAATATTTAAATAACTCATACAAATTCTTAAATCATTCCAAAAAATATAAAATAGAGGATAATTCAGAACACATTCTTTGAGGCCACTTTCACCTTGTTATTCAAACCAAAGAAGGACAAAGCAACTAAAGGAATATAAAAGGTACTTAAAAAATCAATAGTAAAATAATAAAAATAATGTCTAAAATAATGGGCAATAGACTTAAACAGATAATTCTTTTCGTGTGTGTGTGTGTGTGTGTGTGTGTGTGATGTGGTGTGTGTGATGTGTTGTGTGTGATGTGCAAAGGCATGTGCCCCATGCATGTGCATGTGGAGGCAAAAGGAGAATTTTGTGTCTTTTTTATCCACATATTTCCTTGAGACAGAGTGTCTCCCCTCAACCAGGAGCTAACATCCATCTGTGAGCATCTCTAGAGTATGACCCCTTCAGACTGGAGTTACAGACATTTGTGGCCAAGCCCAGCTTTTCAGGTAGGTTTTGGAGAGTCAACTCAGTGGTAATTAGTCCTCCCAGGTGGTCACAGTTAAGCAGCAAGCACTCTTAACTACTGAGCTATCTGTCCAGCCCTTAAGTAAACAATTCTGTTTGAAGAAGGTATACCAATAGCCAATAAATATGTAGGAAATGTTTGGCCACACTAATCACCAAGAAAATACAAATCAAATTCAAAATAAGACTTCTTTTTGCATGTAAAAGTGACTACTGGGGAGACTCAAAATTCATTAAAGCACTGAGAATAGGTGATTGTTGGGTGTGCAACACTAAATTAGACATCCCTGTCATGCCCTAGAAGGCTCAGGGAATATTGCAGAAGAGAGGACAGAAAGAATGTAAGAGCCAGAGGATGGGGAGGAATACTTTAGGGCACTGTCTTTTTGACACGAAGTAGTCATTACTTCATGACCTCACAGTGCCTGTAATTACCTCCACAAGACCTGCACTATATCGAGCTTATGAACATTTCAACATGGACAGAAGACAAAAAAAAAAATCAAAATAGAAGAGGAACTACTTCATAGAAGAAAGATACAGTGGAAGGGGATAAGAAAGGGAGGACAAAAGAAAGTAATAGGATTATGGCCAGGTGTGGTGGCACACACCTTTAATCCCAGCACTCGGGAGGCAGAGGTAGGAGGATCACTGTGAGTTCGAGGCCACCCTGAGATGACATAGTGAATTCCAGGTCATCCTGAGCTAGAAGGAGACCCTAACTCAAAACAAAAGAAAAAAAAAAAAAGAAATGGGATTATGATCAAATTACAATATGTTCATGTATGAAAATTGTCATTAAAAAGTTTAAAGGACCTGGGAAAATGGCTTAGAGATTAAAAGTGCTTTTGTTCATACCTTTTTTAGCCCAAGTTAATTCTCCAGAACTCACATAAAGCCCGACACAAAGTGGTGCACTACTCTGTAATCCCAAAGTGCCTACAGCAATGGGTGGCAGAGCCAGGAGAATCCGAAGCTCATGGGCCAGCTAAACTGTTATACACAAAAAATGTAGCAAAAACAAAGTAACAACAAGGTAAGCACTATCTCAAACAGAGTGAAGGAAGAGCACAAACACCTTAGGTTGTCCTCAGATTCCCACACGGTGCGTCGTGGCACATGCTTGTCTATATGCACACACATCAAGCACATCTACATACCCACACAGATACACACACATGATAAAAAGTTTGAAATATAATAATAAGAAGATATCTCACCCAAGTTTTAATGAATCACTATTGTTGAAAAAAAACTGATATGTTGAGGAATGGGTATATGGGTATAGCAAATGATAATGCTGAGAAATAGGAATTAATATTGATTGTTGAATAGGATTGCAAATTAGCACAGATTAAAAAACAGAATTAATCAAATATTAAATATATATTTGCATATATATCTCAGTACATATCTAATGAAAATGCAATGAAATTAGTAAGCAATCTATCTGCATGCCCACATTCACTGCAGCACTGCTTACAATAGCCAAGACACAGAAGCAACCTAACTATCCATCAATGGATGAATGTATGAAGACAATTTGTTATCTGTACACAACACAATGCTACAAATGCCACAAATGAAAGGAATTCTATCTTTTTTTTCTTTTTCTTTTTCTTTCTCTTTTTCTTTTCTTTTCTTTTCTTTTTTTTTTTTTTTTTTTTTTTTTTTTTTTTTTTTTTTTCAAGGTACGGTCTCACTCTAGCCCAGGCTGACCTGGAATTCACTATGGAGTCTCAGGGTGGCCTTGAACTCACAGCAATCCTCTTACCTCTGCCTCCCGAGTGCTGGGATTAAAGGCGTGCACCACCACACCCGGCTTAAATTCTATCATTTTTAACAACATGGGTGAATCCAGAGGATTTTATGTGTGAAGTTAGCCAAGCAGAGAAACATAAATACTTGATGTACATTTGGAGTACAAGGCATTGAACATTACTAAAGGATACTTAACTTTTATTACCACAAAATATGTTAATCAGGAGCTGGAGAGAGGGCTCAGCATTTAAATGTGCCGCCTGCACAAGCATGATGGTCTGAGGTGGCCTGAAACCACCTGTGTTAGAATCTCCAGATCCCATACAGCAACTAGATGTGGCCATGGGGCCTGTAACCCCCATCTCACAGAGGGGCACCAGTGACTAGGGAATCACATGGGCTCATGTAAGACAGCAAACTACGGTATTAGTAAGACAGCTTGACTTAAATAAGAACAGACATAAGAGTAATATTCTGCTCTAGCCACCACAGGTGAGTGGCTTTCTGCTGCACTGAGCACACTGAGTGCCACAGGGCACATACAGGTGCATACACCATGCACATCACACACACACAACACAGTACAAAAAAATATGTTGCTTGGTTCACTTTAGCTATTCCACCCTGTTTATATACTCCCAAGCATTGTGTTACACATAGTAAATGTGTATGATTTCATGTCAATTTTTCTATTAATTTTTTTAAAACTTACTATAGAATGCTTCATGAAAACTAATGGAGTGATCAATGTATGGTAGATAGAGAAATAGTTATATGAGAAATCAGTTCCTTACTCTGGCTGACCCCAGATCCCCTTTGCATGTGGATTGACACCATACATGAGATAGAGTGGTGATACATACCTAAGGAAAGGAAATGACGTCACTCAGTCACTAAGGTAAACTCAAGGCATTGCGACCTGCTTTTCTTCACCAGGCTGGCAATTTTCCAGAGGACCCTTTACTACCTTCTCAAATACTTCTGTTTATACTTTGTACTTTTCTGTGGTTTGACTCTTGTTGCTTGTAGTCTTAAAATACACGGTAAATTATTCCAAGGCAAAAACAAGATGAGACAAGATGGTCAAGATGGCATCCGCCTATCCACACCTCACCTTGCGGGGAAGGAAAGGCAAGATCTTTGGGATTCCTAGGGGTTGTAGATCCTAGTAGACCTCCAGTGGGAGGGAGCGGAAGAGAATAGTAAGGAATCTGCTGATTCCCACGCTCTCGGGTAGCCCACCAGACCTCCAAACTCTTCAAGCAGCCATCCCAGCCGCCGTCCCAGCCGCCCTGCTACCAGGTTCCTCCTGAACTACCAGTAGGCTACCCAGACCCATACCACCAGGCCAGCATTCGCCTCCTTCCCGGGGCTTCCCTGCCACCGAGATCTCCCTGCACTGTCCCAGCCATGCGTGGACCAGGTCCTCCTGTACTTCCTACAGGCTGCCTGGACTCAGGCCAGCAAGCTAGTGTCCCCCGCACCCTTGGTTTTCCCTCCACGGAGGTCTCCCTGTTACTACAGTCTCAGCCACTAGCGTGGTCCAGGTTCTCCTGCAGGTTACTTGGACACAGGCCAGCAGGATAGTATTCCCCCCTCACTCCCTCTGCTTTTCCCCCTTCTCCTCACCAGGAATGCTAGCCACTCCCCACCCCGCACATCACCTGACCCGCAGCAGTCCCATCTCCCCGCCCGGCCATGTCACAGGACCTGGCAGTCCCATCCACCCCCTGCTACACAGTCCCAATGGTCCACGCTGTCTCATCGCCTCATCCCTCAGCATTGCAAGACCCCCCCCCCCCCGCCGCCCGCCACCCCGCTGCAACACGAGTCTTGTTTTTCCCATCACCCCTACCTCCTGTCCCTTCGGGCCACCTGACCACACAGTCCCAAACTCCAACCACCGACCAACAAGCCCCTTCCTCAGGTCCTCAGTCCCCATCAGAGCCTCACTGGCTTATTTATTTATTTATTTATTTATGGCAGACACAGAGACAAAGAGGCAGAGAGAGAGAGAAGAGAGAGAGAGAGAGAGAGAGAATGGGCTCATCAGGGCCTCCAGCCGCTGCAGAACTCCAGATACTTGCGCCCTCTTATGCATCTGGCTAAAGCGGGTCCTGGGGAATCAAGCCTCCAACTGGGGTCCTTAGGCTTCACAGGCAAGCGCTTAACCGCTAAGCCATTTCTCCAGCCCTCACTGGCTCTTTCTGTCTGAGCAGGCAGCCCCATTGCCATCAGAAGCCTAATGAGGCAAGGGAACAATCACTAAAAACAATTCAAGGGTAACCTATAGCTTCTTCCTAAATTACATAAGATTCCTACACTGTGATGGGCAGACCACACACAGCGCAAAAGTAATAACATGAAAAATCAAATACAAGTAAATCCAACAAGGTCTCCCAGTCCCACAATAGAAGTCTCTAATCAAAACAGAAGAGACAACAGGATCAGAACCCCAAAATAAAGATACACGCTATGCAACCCTGGCCAAGCAATGAGCAGAACTTGGAGAAAATCAACAAATGTCCAGTAATAACCACCAACACCATCATAGTTGGGGACTTCATTACCCCATTATCAGCAATAGATAGATCATCCAAGCAGAAAATTAGCAGGGACACAATAGAGCTCAACAACACCAAAGATCAATTGGACTTAACAGACATCTACAGAACATTCTACCCAAAATCCACATATTATGGACACAATGAAAGCATTTCTTAGGGGAAAATTTGTAGCACTTAATGCCTTCATAACAAAGACAGAGAGATCCCAAATCAATAATTTAACCATCCACCTAAAGGCTTTCAAAAAACAAGAAGAATCCAACCCAAAAAGCTTCAAGCAGAAAGAAATAATTAAGATCAGAGCAGAAATTAATGAATGGGAAACTAAGAAAACAATTAAGAAAATTGATAAAACAAAGAGCAGGTTCTATGAAAAAATAAACAAGATTGGTAAACCCCTGGCCAATTTGATCAAGTGAGAAAAAGAGATGCTTCAAATTAACTAAATTAGAAATGAAAAAGGAGAGATCACAACAGTGAAAACACAAATGAAATGGAAAGAATCATCAGGACTTATTTCAAAAACCTCTATTCCACAAAACTGGATAATATGGAGGAAATGGATGGATTCCTGGACACATGTCACCTACCAAAGCTAAACTCAGAGCAGATTAATCTAAACAAACCTACCACACCCATTGAGATTGAAAAGGTAATAAAAAACTTCCCCCAAAAGAAGAGTGCAGGACCAGATGGCTTCTCAGCTGAATTCTATCAAACCTTCATAGAAGAACCGAAACCATTTTTTTCTCAAACTGTGCCACACAAATGGAGAACAGGGAAAGCTCCCCAACTCATTTTATGAAGGTAGCATCATTCTAATATGAAAACCAGGCAGAGATGCCACATGAAAAGAAAACTATAGGCCTACTTCCCTGATGAACTTAGATGCAAAGATCCTGAACAAAATCTTTGCAAACCAAATTCAACAACACATCAAAAGCATTATACACCTTGATCAAGTATGCTTCATCCCAGGAATGCAGGGTTGATTTAACATATGGAAATCTGTCAATATACCACATAAATAAGCTTAGACACAAAGACCACATGATCATTTTAATAGATGCAGAAAAGGCTCTCAACAAAATACAACATCATTTCATGATCAAAACACTGGAGAGAATAGGCATGGACAGTTTATATCTAAACATAATAATGGTTATACATAAAGCTCCTAAAGCACAAATAACACTTGATGGGGAGAGACTGAAGGAATTCCCATTGAGATCAGGAACAAAACAGGGATGTCAGCTCTCATCTCTGCTCTTCAACATAGTACTAGAAGTCCTAGCTCCAGCAATAAGATAGTAGAAAGAAATAAAAGGGATACAAATTGGAAAGGAAGAAGTTAAGTTAGTCCTATTTACAGATGACATGATTCTATACATAAGAAACCTGAGAACCTCCATCTCAAAACTCTTAAAGGTGATTAACTCCTTCAGCAAAATACAAAATCTATGCACAAAAATCAGTAGCCTTTCTACATGCAAAAGATAAAGATACAGAAAAAGAAATTAATGATATTGTCCCATTTTAAATAGCAACAACAACAACAACAACAACAAAAACAAAAAACCTTGGAATAACTAACATTAACCAAGGATGTGAAAGACTTATACCTGTGCCAAGGAGCACATGTGGAGGTCAATCACAAACTTGCAAGAAGTTCTCCTGTCTCCTCTTTGGTGTCTTGGGACTATAGAAGCCCAGACTTTTTGACAAAAAGGTCTATGGATCCTAACTCAGGTCTCAAGATTTCATGGCAAGCACTCTTCCCACTGCCTGTCCCCAGACCACTGTGGCTACTTCTTGAGCACCTTCCACATACCTGGAGCATCACAACAAGTCTTTCCTGTAAGCACTACCTCTGCCAGTTTAGAAAGCAAACGGAGGAACTTCACTTGCATCTTTATGCTGAAGCATATTTCTTTGTTACATAAAATAAAGATATTGACAGATTTATTTCTTGGGCTTTTGGTAAAGACTGAATAATAACAAGAAAATTTGACTTCTAAAATATGAATAAAACAAGACAAATACTCCTCTCAATTTAAAAGAGATACTAATTTAGGTCCTTAATATCTTCCATTACCCCATAAATTCAAATACAGATGGTGTATTAACCTAACAGTGTCATAGTATGTAAAATAACACTATTAGACACAAGTGCTTTCACATTTATGGACACTCATTCAAAACATGCACACATACACACATAAACTGAGTAAAGAGGAGCAAATATTTTCAAATATTTCATTCAGTTGCATCAAACAAATGCATACCTCCCAATGGAAGTATTCACAAAGACTTTTTTCACAGAATGTGATGGCCAGTTAAATAGTGCAAATGTTCTGGAAGCGTTTTCTGAGCATCAAGCACAAGAGCAGGTTTAGAGAGCTCAACCAAGTCACCACCAAAGGCATCAGTGCCCCCTTGCCAAGGGGTGACGATGAACATAGACACAGAAGGAAGTTTATGTTCTCCTGAAATTAGAAGAAATGGTTCTCAAAAGAAATCATATATTTAGTGTTTGGCACCCATTCCTCTTCTGGCTTAGGAGGGGATATAATACAATAAAGGAAGGAGGATTCTAGGTTTCTATAAACATGTATATACATGATTATTAGAGTCTAGAGCCTCTGGAATTTAACTTGGTTTTTGAAATAACACATTTTCCCCTCTGAACCAAAACCTAACATAGTACATGGCACATGATTAACATGTGTTGGATCAGGAGAAACATTTCTTCATGTGTTTATTGACTACTGTCACAGAGTAAATGTCATAGATAGACTCATGGTTTTGTAGCTGGTCTTATTATAGTCTGATTAGGATATACACTGCCTTTCAAAATGCGTATGTAGCCCCTGTTTCAGCACACTCACTCTCTAGTCTCTGCTTAAACACTGGTGAAGGACCTTCTTTTCTGAGGTCTTTCAGATCTATTTTGAAAGCAGGATTTGTTTAAGCAACTTGATTATTTTGATGCATATATGCTCCCAGAAGTGATCACTGCACTCAAGAAGATCAACATATCCTTCAGCTCACATTAGCTTTCCTTGGTCTGTGTGTTTGGGCAAATGAACCTAAAATATGTGATCTTAGTAAATTTCCAGTATATGATGTTAACTGTGGTCCTCGTTTATAAAAACTCTCCAGGCCCATTGTATATGTTTAGCTTTTAGACTATATCTCCCCACCTTTCTGCAATCTATATGTACTCATTTTTTTCTTTTAGTGCTATTGAGATCAAGTGTCATTTTTCTTTCTGTCTGGCTTACCTCACTTAGTATAACACCTTCCAGGTTCACTTATTGCCGCCAATGGCAGGATCTCCTTTCTAACGTCTGAACAGTATTCCATTGTCAGCTTCTTCTTCTTTTTTTTTTTTTTTTTTTTGAGGTAGAATCTCACTCTAGTCCAGGCTGACCTGGAATTCACTCTGTACTCTCAGGGTGGCCTCAAACTCACAGCAATCCTCCTACCTCTGCCTCCTGAGTGCTGGGATTAAAGGTGTGTGTCACCTTGCCTGGCTTCATTCTCAGCTGCTTTATCCACTCACTGTTGACAGACAGTTCTAGGTAGTGTCTACATCTTGGCTATTGTGAATAATGTTGCAGTGAACCCAGGGTGCTTTTTCAGGTGTTGATTCCATTCCTTGGGAGAAAGCGTGATTTCTAGGTCATATTATAGTTATTCCTAATTTCTTTAGGGGATGGAAATAACTCTAAGCATGCCACAAAATCCAGAAAGTACTGATATTTACTCAATATTTTAAGACTTACCTAACTAAGTATAATTTTTTAAAAGTTGAAAAGCAGTGATAAGCTGTGCAAAAATGTCATCATGCACAATAAAAACTATCATTCTCACCATGCAATTAGCACTAAAAATAAGAGGCAACAAGCATATCTACTGAAAAGATAATAAGAGTGATAGGTAGGTGATAGAAAAATACCAACAGCAAAAAAAATGTGGAAAACAATACCAGTGTACATAATAAGAATGGAGAGCTGTTTATTTCTCATGCTTAACATTTAAAAATGTGATGGAGAGGCCATGTGAAAACAGTGAATGCTATGCACATTATTGGGACTCTCTTTCTAGAATTTATGATGTCCATATTGATGAAAAATTTAAATTTAAGGGATCTTTGGTAGATATTTATAATAATTTCTTTCAGAATATTTTATTCTAGTGTGGATGAATACATATTTAAAGACATTCATCCCAGAGTTATTAATACAGTTAGAAAATGCAAAGATACTGGGAGCCTATTACTTAAACCGTTGGTAAAGTACAGTGCATCTGGAACTGTAGAAGACATGAATGATTTTACAGAAACAATTTATCTTGTTTATCTTTGCAATAAGTCCTTTACAAATACATTCACCAAAATGTCATCAGTGATTTCTTCTCAATGGAAAGATTTGGAGATTTTTTTTTTTTAATGTTAATAGTGTTCTGCTGTGTTTCAATTTCTTTCTGTGTGGCTATTTTGTTTTTATAATTGGAACAAACCAGAAAAGCTACTGTCATTTGGTAAAAAGTATAATTGAACCAAAGTCACATGACCACCACTAATGCATTTCATCCCATTCTCATTCTTGGTGAATATTAGCACTTTTATATTTTTCCATTTATTGTGTATTCATGGGAATTTCATTATGTATCTTTTAGGAAATATTGCAACAAGGTAATTGTTATATTAATTATCATTTTAATGAGAAATGAGTTCCCACATTTGTTTGTGTGTGGTAGTTTTGTGTTTCTTGTGTTGATTTCTTTTCCAGTCCTTTGATCATGCTAATGGACTTCAAATGACTTTTATGTATATACTGGGATTGAGATTAAAGGTCAGTTACTTTAGGAAGAAGCATATTATCAACTAAGAAGTGTACCTCATTAAATAATTTACATAAGACATATGAACACATACAATTCATGTAAAATAACTGTGGAGCTTGCATAAATCCACAACCAGGACATACCATAAACTGGTAAAGAACGGATGCTGGTGATCCACTCCAAAGCACTAAGTAGAAGGTCTCTTTTTTTCTTCTTCTCTTTCTCCTTTCTACATCAGATAATTATTGACACCATTACTGTTAATCAGAACTATAACTGCCCAGCACCCCCACCCTCTCTTAGAAACATCTATCTCATTTTGTCAGTGACCCAATTACACTACGTGCTCCACTGTATTCACTCTCATTCTGCTTTTGAACTTTGTTCTTGTCAACAACACTCTTTGCTCCTTCTTTAAAGGACAAGACCCCAGCATGCAGCAGTGAAGTAACCAGCAGAGGAAGTGGATGTGCCAGAATTGAGTCAGTTTCAGGAAAGCCCAGAGCCTTGTCCTTTCCCCATTGATGAAAGCCACTTGCTTGTCCAGAAGCCACACACAGAAAATGACATAGATGATGAATCCAGTACATCGCACTGTCCTCTTGCTCAGGCTCATCTGTCAATATATTAAGGGTACATTACGAAACCCAGGATTTAGCATTGTACAGTGTAGAGAAGTAAACATGGAAAATGTGCTGGGATCAGGTTGAGGGAAATTTCCTTGCCTCTCTTAACTAATACTTCTTGAATTTTCTAGTGCATACTTCCTCTTCTTTCACCCTATGCAAATGCCAAAGTTGAATCACCACACAAAGCTATAACTAGCTTGACCAGGAATATGGAATAGCAAACTCTATGAATAAGGGTTCTGAAATATTTTTATAATTATATTTATGGATGACAAATAGATAGAACTAATTACCCAATATCATGGTATATATGCAAATGTGATAACTTACTACCAATATTTTTCTACCTAGAAGTGTGAAGTTAGTCTACTTTGTGTTGTGTTTCCTAGAAATGGATAGGAATTATTTAACGGATAATTTAATTATTTAATGGATAATTTAAAATGATTACCTTGGTAGCACCAAGGTAGATGAGTAAAGTTTATTAACAACCACTACTCTTCTTCTAGGGGGGATATCAACAGGCTCAATCTGGAGTCTCTTGTGTGTGGCCACAGTTGCTTATGATAAAGTAGCAACAATTGTTTCTCTCTGACGACCATGTCACATAATACTCCATCCCTTCTTCCAGCTCTTACATTCTTTCTCCTCCCTCTTCCTCCATGTTCCCTGAGCCACAGAGGGGGCAAAAGAGATGTGAGCTCATCTTCCTCCATTCATAGCTTGGTATTGAGACATCAGTCACAGCAATAGTCATGTAGCCTCAGGATCTTGGTTGGCCATGAGCCTATGTCATACTCCTCCCACTGCAACAAAATTTTCTTCCTTCTACTGAAACTGTAGTCACAATTATCTATCAGCATAACCACAAATGTTTGGAAAGCATTTAACAAAACAATAGAAGTTGTTTCCACCACACAGCTTATGGTTTCCTTTGCCATAGCTTTTTGTCCTGGTTCATAGTAACAAGATATATGCTCTCTCCCATAGTGCAAGCTTTAATTTGTTTTTGCAGAGGGGGGAAGGAGGGTTGAGGTAGGTCTCACTCTAGTTCAGGCTGATCTGGAATTCACTAGGCAGTCTCAAGGTAGCCTCAAGCTCACAGTGATCCTCCTACCTTTACTTCCCGAGTGCTGGGATTAAAGGCATGCACCACTATGCCCAGCTTGTGAGCTTTAAATTTAATTTAAAAATGCTGCTTGTACCCACAACTGCTATGCCACTATCATACCAATCTTTCCTGGCACTCTGATAGTTCAGCACATAGGGTCCACTTCTGAGTATCATTGTTTCTCACACCAGACCATTATTTTTTATTTATTTATTTTTTTATTTTTTTGGTTTTTCGAGGTAGGGTCTCACTCTAGCTCAGGCTGACCTGGAATTCACTATGGAGTCTCAGGGTGGCCTCGAACTCACGGCCATCCTCCTACCTCTGCCTCCCGAGTGCTGGGATTAAAGGCGTGTGCCACCACGCCCGGCTCACACCAGACCATTATTAAGGCCTCTATCTGAATTATGAATCATGGATTTTCTTTTCCTGCATATTAAAGGTCAAACTCAAGGGGTCCCCTGTTGCCTCTCCTACCTCATCCTATTCTTACTCACCAACTCTGCCCGTGGATTCCAAGGTTTTGGTACCTATGAGGGGCCTTTTAACATGTACCTGTCTGTGCTCTCTTTTGTTTTTGGCTCCCTCATAAACAATGGGGAGCTAACATTTCCATCTCATCATGCCTTTTAGCTCACTTAATGGCCAGTCAGGGAAACACAGAGGATGGTAGCTACATGAACCTCTCCTTTTGTAATTCCTCTTTTATATGTTCCTTTTCTTTTGAGGCAAGATCTTATTTTAGCTGATTTTGACTTGGAATTCTATAGCCCTGAATGGTTTCAAATTAATGCACTCCTACACTAGAGTGCTGGGATGAAAGGCATGAACCATCATGCCCAGGATTGCATCCTCAGCACTATAATTTTTTTTAAAAAAGTGAAAAGAACTAGTAGCTAGTAAAAATGTCATGATAAAATATTCAGACTATTTATAGGAAAATAACAAATATTTTCAGGGAAGTATTTTACTTTCTATGTGTTTTTTTAAAGTAGTATGTGCACAAAAAACAAAAGCAATTATGTCCATGTGATGATTTTCATTTAATTCATGCTTTGGGGATTTTGTTGTAATTTGATTCTTTTTAAATCATAAATCTTAAACTATGGTTTAATGATTACTAAGATTTTTCTTTAAACCCTCAGACCTACCAAGAATTTTATGCATAACCAGAAAAATCATAGCTTTATAGTTTTATAAGTTCTTTCCATTGCCAATCAGAATAGTATAAAAATTTTTTGAACAGAATTACCAAATCTCCATAAACAAATGAGTCAAAAATGTGCTAACTTATATGTAATAGGTATTACTTTGTCCTTTAAAAAAGAAAACCTTGGGCTGGAGAAATGGCTTAGCTGTTAAGGTGGTTGCCTGCGAAGCCTAGGGACCCATGTTCTACTATCCAGGTCCTACATAAGCCAGAAACACAAGGTGATGCAGGCAAGGAAAGTTGCACATGTGAACAAGATAGTACACACATCTGGAGTTTGTTTGCAGTGGCTGGAGGCCTTGGTGCATCAATTTTCTCTTTCTCTCTCTCTCTCTTTTTCTCTCTTCCTCTTCCTCTTGCTCTCACTCTTGCATAAAAATGGCCAGTCTGTTGGACTTGCCTCCAAAAAATAAATAAATAAAAGATAAAGGAAACCTTACCATTTGTACTGTATGGTAGAACTTACATACTTACATAACTTACTGAAATAAGCCAGTCACAGAAAAAAAAATACTTTATGATTCAACTTATCCAAAGTATATAAATAGTCAAATTCATATTAACAGAGAATACAGAAAAGAATGGCGACTGCCAGTGGCCAAGGGGAGACACAATGAGAAATTGGTGTTCAATAGGAACAAATTTTCAGTGACACATTACTAAGTCCTACATACCTGTTTTATAATATTGTATGTGTAGTTAACAACATGGTAATTAAACATTACACTTTCTGTTAAGAGCTTATGCTAAGTGCTAATATTAAAACCAATAAACAATATTCCTTGGAGCATAAGGAAACTTTGGATAGTAAAGGGTATGTGGGGTGATGGCATCATGGGTATAGGCATATGTCCAAACTTGTTAAAGCTTGCCTATCAATTATATTTCAATAAGAGCTTTTTAAAAAGGGTTGAGTTTCCAACTGTCTTCCAAAGCCTTTGTGCAATGGAATTTCAGTGTGAGGGACAGAAGTTGGTGGGATACCTAGAATTTCAAATCCAAAGCTTGTTCCAGATGTTTGATTCCTGTTCAGGCAGGAATTTAGTCTTTCCTGTCAGATATTAGGATAGCAACCCCTGCTTGCTTCATAGGCCCATTTGCTAGAAATACCATTTTCCATCCTTTCACCCTAAGACAGTGTCTATCTTTTATTGGGAGATGAGTTTCCTGGAGGCAACAAATGGCAGAATCCTGCCTTTTAATCCAGTCTGCAAGCCTATGTCTTTTGTTTGGGGCATTGAGGCCATTGATATTAAGAGTTATTATTGAAAAGTATGTATTTGTTCTCACCATTCTTATTTTGTAGTGTTTCCTGTTTTCCCTTTATTCACTTGTTTTAACTTCTATTTAAGTGTGGTTTATTTTTCCCTATTTCCTCCTGTGTGTGTTTTGTTTTCTCTTCAACATGAAGAATTCCTTCAAGTATTTTCTATAGAGATGGTTTAGTTGTCATAAATTCCTTTAGCCTATTTTTGTTGTGGAATGTCCTTATTTCTCCATCAATTTGGATAGATAGCTTTGCAGGATAAAGTAATCTTAGTTGACATTTGTTATCTTTGAGAACTTGGATTACATCATTCTAAGCCTTTCTGGATTTCAAAGTTTGTGTTGAGTAATCTGCAGTTATTTTGATGGGCTTGTCTTTGTAGGTGACTTGCTTTTTCTCTCTAACTGATTTCAATATATTTTCTTTGGTTTGTGTGTTTAGTAGTTTAATTATAACATGGCAAGGAGAGGATCTTTCCAGGTTTTGTCTGTTTGGTGTTCTAAAAACTTCTTGTACCTGCATTGGTATTTCTTTTCCAATTTGAGGGAAATTTTCTTCTGTGGTTTTGTTGAAAACACCTACTAAGCCTCTGGATTGAAATTTTTCTCTTTCTATTATACCCTGAAACTTTATGTTTGATCTTTTCATGGTGTCCCAGATATCTTGAAATTCCCATTCATACCTTCCTATTAGCTTATCTTTCTCTTTGTTGGACTGTATTAGGTCTGCTATCTGGTCTTCTAGTTTAGATATTCTGTTCTCTCCTTCATCCATTCTACTGGTGAGACTTTCCACAGAGTTTTTTATTTGACTGACTGTGTTCTTCAGGGCTAGGATTTCAGTCTGGTTTTTCTTCAGCATTTCTATTTCTTACTCATGTCTTGTAATAACCTTCTTATTTCATTAAGATGGTTTCCAGTGTTCTCTTTCAGAAGTTGTTTTCTTATTTAATTTCTTTGTTTTCTTCTTTGATTTCTTTCATTTCTTCTTTGATTTCTTTGAGTATAGATACAATCATTTTTTTTTTAAATCTTTGTCAGGCATTTAATCTAAAACAGTCAAATTGGTGATCATTTCTGATGGATTTATAATTTTTGGTGGGACTGTATTGTCTTGATTCTTTGTGTTTCTTGTATTATAATGTAGTGACTTTTGCATCCTGAATTGATTTAATGCTTGGGTTTTCTACTTATCTGCAGTGTTCTTAGATGTGGCAATCCACCTTTATATACTTTTAGGATATAAGTTTAAGGTGCCAGGTGTAGCTCTTGTACCCAAATACAGCCACAGAAGTAATGCTAGGTGTTGAGTTTTCTTGCTAACAAAGTATTCTAGTGGACTTGGTGGAACAATGTCCTGGAAAATTCTAAACTTCAACTGAGAAACACACATTCAATAAAAACCAGCACAGAGTGTGCAATTATGGGGATTAAAACAAACAGATGGTCTTATAAAGCCAAAATATATAAGGGCTGTGTGTTGTTCTACGCCCTTAGTCTTGTCAGCTGGGAGGTAGAGATTTCTGTTCTGAGTTGGGTTCCAGGTCAACCTGGATCTAGATCAGACCCTGCCCCCAATAGTGACAGAAGCAAAAGACAAAGGCACAATAAATCTGAAAGCATCAAAGGCAACAATATTCAACCCCCCAAACACAGCTTATTTGAAAATAGTAAAGCCAACCAAGAATATATAACCCATAACCTGCCCTGACATGGAAAGAGAGATTAGCTCTTCCAATGCAGGCCTATGTACCTGTTTTGTTTTGTTCTGTTTTTTGTCAGTCAGCCTCATTACCTTTTGGGGTGGCTTCCAATCTCATTATGCTGAGTGCACACCGTGATCCCTCCATGTTGTGCTGTGGAGCTGGAGCTCTGATCAGCTGTGCTGGCTGCACTGCCACTAGGGGCCGAATGCTGGAGATCCACGGTTCTGATGGTTGGAGGATGGGAGAGTGCAGACTTCTGGAGTTGCTAACGCAGTTCTGCCTGTATTCCTTCTAGCAGCTCCTTAGTTGATTTCAGCTGTCTTTCCTTCAGATTTCTTAAATTTTTAAGAAGGCTGATGAAGTTGAAAAATCCCCTTGTTTGGTCTCTGCTGCTGCCACCATTTGGAACATGGTGGGTTGGTGCTGGGTGGGAGGATTGGCTGGCCACAAGCACCTCAGTGGGATTCTGGTTGTTTCCCTCCTCTCTGGTGGATCTTGGTCTCTCTGGCTTCTCCCCTGTGTCTAAGAATAACCTATATCCCTTCACCTTTCAGAAGGAGAGTGTATTTTGCTGTGGTTTTGTTTAAATCCCTCCCTAGGCTGGTTTTGCTCATATGCCACCATCCTACCAGCAAGTCCTGAGTACTTACTTTAAGGAGCTTCTTTTGGTGTGTAAGCCTGGGAGTATTCAACTGATATCACTCAATCTATGGCTCCTACCCATTCATCTGAGGAGAGAGGAAATTAAAACTGATTGACATATAAATCATTGAGTTCACCCTGAAGATTATTTGCTGGATGAATCCTTCCAAGATATTTAAGTGAAAGCTAACCATTTCACTGCAGTGTGCAGAGGATCAGATTGAAACAGCATCCTTCATGTTACTGTCATCATGAAGGATAATGAAGCTATTGTCAAGGAGACAAAAGAAAGAAAAAATGAGCAGAGTCCCCAGATGTAAGCAACACAAGAGATATTCAGTGCCACTCATCATGTGTGGCTGGGCATCAAGGAGAATGCCATTGCCCAGTCTCACCAGGAAGCCAAGAGACTTTAGGCAGGAGTTGTCCCAGGCCTTAATGAGGGAATCTCGAAGAGAAAGCAGCAGCAGCTGCAGTAGAGACGGGTTCCTCAAAGTGGCATTTTCATCTAGAATTAATTAATGTTTCCTACAAATAAGATATTTGGAGGCAATGGATTTGAGAATGTTAAACAGGGTTATTTTTGGTTTCACAACCTCTCAGAGCCTTGATGACCTAGAGCAAAACATGATTTTCTCTAAGAGGCAGATATTTCATAAACTTACAAAGGTCATAGAGCCCTTGATCAGTGAGCATTCTTTAGCCATAGACATTTTGGAAAACATTCACTGTACAATGATGTTTAAATTAATATGCAGAATATTCAAGATTTTGCTGCCTGGAGTCCAACTTCTCAGACTGATTCCTCATCGTGTAGTTACCTCATACTTTAGCTTTATCCAACTGCTTGTCATTACCAGACAAAGCAGAGCTTCCCACTTGCAGAAGAGAAGGGATAGACTAGCAAGGTTCCTTCCACCAGCCTCTGTTCCTCTATCACATCTCTTATCCATGCCTTCTCTCTATCTTGAAATTCTGTTTATTCAACTTCCAGCAATATTCTGTAAAATGGCTCTACCATATCAGAATATCACTATAAATAATATTGTAAAATATTTGAATTAGAATGGAATTCTAGATAGATGTCATAGTCAACTTTCTAAAATTTGTGAATCCATTTATGAAAAGAAATTGTGGATGGAGAGATGGCTCAGCTGGTAAAATCCCTTTCTCCTTGAAAATGTTAAAAAATGTTGTCAACTTGATAAGATTAGGAATCAAGTAACAAACATGCCTCTTGTGCAGGTCAGTGAGGATGTTTCCTAGAAGGATTGACAGATGGGGGAAGACCTTCCTCCAGAGGGGGTGGCCCTTCCAGTTCTGGTCTATACAGATAGAAATTCTAGAAGAACACAGAGCTTTTTGCCTGGCTGCTTGTGCTACTTGCTGGAACATGCATTCATCTACTTTGTTGCTGTAATCCTTGAACATTGAAACCCACCATTGCTGGCCTTCTAGCATGTACTGAAGACCCATGGCTCCCTTGGGATCCTCTAGGCCTTCCATGCCAGATTGGGACTTCTGAGGAATTTAGTCCCTGGGACTGAGTAGCTACTGGGTTTTCTGACTCTATTTTGGACTGCCCAACCTGTATCTTGTATGCTACCCTAACAAATACCTCTTATATTTTCTTTCAATTAGTTTTGTTTTTGCAGAGAACCCTAAATTGAATACCATGCAAACAGGAGGACACAAGACCACTCAAGGTTGACTCCCCTGAATCTATGTAAATATCTGGGTATGGCCACACACGACTACAACCAATACTGTAAGAAGCAGAGATGAGAGAAGCTCTGGGGCTGGTGAAAGAGTCAAGCTCCAGAATCAGTAAGAGACCCTGTATCTAGGAATAACAGCATTTGAGCAATGGAGGGTATGTTAGCCAGGCTTCTCTAAAGGAACAGAACTGACAGAGTATTAAACAAAGAATTTATTGGATTAGCTTATGGCCATCCAACAATAGCAATTAGCAGACCTGAGAGTCAAGGAACCCGGTAGCTGTGTGGTCCACATGACTGGATGCCTCAGCAGTCCAAATCTAGCACTGAAGGCCTGGAGGCTTACTGGAGAGCTGCTGGTTTTTGTAAGGCTGAGGAAACTCCATTCCAATGCTGAGGAAGGATAGGTGAACATGGTAGATGCACATGCAAGTGAAGGCACTCACCAGGATCAGCACTTGCAGCCAAGAGGGAGGAAGGGACTCTCTTCTATAAGTGCTTCCTAACAAAAAGCCCACCACCAGGAGGGAAACCCAGTCTTCTGGTACCAATTTTCTGTTTCAATTACCTTCATGTTGTTGGCACAAAGCACTGGACCAAAACAACTTGTGTGAGGAAAAGGTATATTTTGGCTTACAGACACTAGGGGAAGTTCCATGGTGGCAATGAAAATGGGGCATGAGTAGAGGGTGAACATCACCTCCTGGTCAACATCAGGTGGAGAACAACAGAAGAGTGTGCCAAATACTGGCAAGGAAGATCTGGCTATAATACCCATACCCATAAGCCTGCCCCAAAACACACCTTCTCCAATAAGGATCCCAGTCCCAAATTCCCATAAGCTGGAAACCAATCATTCAGAACCCTTGATTTTATGGGGAATACCTAATTCAAACCACCACAGGTGGAGATGCCCAGTGCCATTCTCCAGGTAGCTGCTTGATGTACTGCACTGGCAGATGCATGTGTATGTTTCACACACAAGCACACACCCACATTATTACACATGCACTTGTTAAAAAGAGGGGCTTTGGGGGGGTCACAAGTTTGGAATTCTAGTCCCCAGTCAGTTAGCTTTGTGATTTTGGGGCCTGAGAAGAGGCAGAACACCATGTGGGGAGAGAATATTAAAGGAAGAAAGTGCTCACTTCTTGGCAGGGAAGTAAGGAAGTAAGAGAGGAAGAGACTGGCAATGCACCCTCTTTTTCAAGGACACACCCACAATGACCTAAAACCTCCCACTAGGCTTCGCTTCTTAAAGTTTTCCTCCACCTTCCAACAGCACCATGGTGATGACCAAGCCTTGAACACATGGGCCTTTGGGGAACATTCAGATACAAATTATAACAGTTGGTATTTACCATCTGCCTTCTTGACTGTTTTGTCTTTATATGCTTGATGTCAAACCATAGTGCATTCATACTCAATAAACATTTGAACAAAATGATGACAAGAAATTACTATTAACAAATCAAAATATTTCCAAATGTGTCTTACATTAGACTGCTATAACAAAGTGTCAGATACATAAATAACAGGAGTTTACTTCTCCCATTAGTGAAGACTGGAATGTCCAAGATCAAGGTGCTGGTAGCACCAATGTTTGTTGAGGATCTAATTCCTAGCTCAAGAACAGCTCCTTTTCTCTCTGTCTTCCTCACTGGGTCTTCACATGGTTGGTACAAGGAAGTTCTTTTTTTTTTTTTTATCTATTAGACCATTGATCTGAGTCACTGCAGTTCTTCCTTCATGACTTGATCACCTCTCCATAATACCATTACATGAGGCTTAACCTTCAATATATTAATCTAAGAGAAGGACACATCATCCATAGTAATTGTCTTCATTTTTGTCCTGTTATTCTTTATGCATCTTGACAATCTTAATCCATACTAAAAGGCAGAAGGAAATTAATCACCACCTACAAATAAGTCCCAGAATTTGTGGACATTCCTGAGGTCCTATTGAGGGTACTGAGTTTCATGGGACTCAAGTACTTTTCTCATAGAAAAGAAGCTAGCATTAGGAGCTTGCATTCCATGGAAGCCCTTCCTCACCCATACTTCACAAGTTTCCCTAGCTGTGCTAGTTTTTCATGTTTAAAGTAATAGCTGCAGCCCGGCCTCAAACTGGGTAGGTTTTTAGAAGCTTACATAACTATTTTGTAAAACATAAGACATTTTTCTAGGAATACTAAAGGGAAAAAAAAACTTACAGCAACTACCACGATATTATTGTAGATAAATGCAGTCTAACTGAGAAACCATGCTTAGAATCTCTCCTCTACCTTGTGCCCACTACTGAGAACTTGAATGCTCTTCTGACACTGACAAGTTTAACTTTGTTAGATAAATAATAGTGATGGCAATGTCATCAATGATTATTTATTGCAAGACCAGTGGTAATAAACATCTCCATTGACTGTGCATGTGCTGAGCAGCTTACATGTGTTGGTTTAATTCTCATGATAGCCCTACAAAGTTACAATTACTTTAAAGATGGGGAATTGTTAAAGCAACTTGCATAAAGCTATCATTTGTAAACTATAGGATACAGATTCATCCTTTAATCTGGTGCCTATCAGATCTTATGCATTACCTCCAATGTGTTTGAAATGTATACTATATAATTCACATACTGTAGAATTCATTATACTTTTTAATGTGTAGATGCATATGTATGTATGGATGGATGTGTATGTTTTGTGTGTGCATGTGTGTGTGTGTGTGTGGTTATGCATGTGCCACAGTGTGCATATGGAGGTCTAGAAACAATCTCAGGGTGTTTGGCCTCTCCTTTCACCTTGCTTGAGACAGTCTTCCTTTGCTGTTGATCTTGCTACTATGTGTGCGCACCAGTCTAGCTGGCCCACAAGCTTCTGGATTCTCCTGGCTCCACCTCTCATTGCCAAAGGTTTATTTAGATCACAAATGTGCCACTTTGCCTCCAGCTTTCAAGGGTATTGGAGAATTGAACTTGGGTCTGCAGACTAGCAAGTGAGAGCCTGTAACAGCTAAACCATCTCCCCAGCTCTACTTCATTATGCTTTGACATATATTGAATACCTACTAGGGGGCTTGTGTTAGATAATGAGGATGTTCAAATAAATATGGCTTGATTTTAGATCTTAGATACATAATTTTGTAAATAAAGCAAGGTGGCTGCATATGATTTTGCAGGTTATGCTCCACAACTTCATTAAATACCATCTAGACAAACTTCAAGTAAATACTCCCATCTTAAGCTGAGCAATAAAGCATTCCTGAGAAAGACAAACCCATACACCAACAATTGGTTTATTATAATAAGTGCCCTGGAAAAGAGCTTCATGTAATATGACTTATTATGCAGTAATCCAAAGAAGAGTCTAACTAGAAGTTTGTGTGCAGTGAGAAGTGTGGACAAGGGCTCTCCTTCTGGGCAGAATACTCTAATTCCACTCATTTCATGCAACGGCCTAATCATATACAGTGCTAAGTCACCAAAGAGTTGTGACCACCAAAGGAAGGACTCACCACAGGTTCACTCAGAAAGCTCTGTATATATGAACACATATAATTGTCTATTTGACAGCAATGCTTAGCAATGAGAATTACATAGCTTATCATCAGGGGCAGGAAAAGCTAGATCATTCACTAGAGATAAAGACTGACAAATTCAGTATGTTTTATCCTCTAGTTTTTCTGGAAAAAAAAGTTCAAAAGGAGAGGTAAAGCTATAAAGGATTCATTTTCTCTTAACATTAAAAAGTTTTTCCTCTTAGAAGATAAAATTAAATATTAAGTTCCAGGGCTGGAGAGATGGCTTGGCAGTTAAGGTGCTTGCCTGTGAACTGAGAACCCAGGTTTGATTCCCCAGTACCCACGAAAGCCACATGCACAAGGTGGTGCATGCATCTGGAGTTTACTTGCAGTGGCTAGAGGCCTTGGGGCACCCATTTTCTCTCTTTCTATCTGCCTTTCTTTTTCTCTATCTGCCTTTCTCTCTAATAAATAAATAACAAAGAAATAAAATATTTAAAAATTAAATATTAAATTCTATGAGAGATTATGATGAGGAAGATGGCAGATAACACCTGTGTGTCAGCAGCTAGAATGACTGGGAAATAAGCCAGGAGTAGTCAGAGAGCCGTGATGCTCTGAGACGAGTGACAGCAGACAAGCACTTAGTTTCAGTAGGAAAGAAAGAAAGCCAATTTTAGCAAATAGAACAGAGAAAGAGACTGTCCCAGAGGGTTCAACTCCAAGTGTGGGGTGAATGTAACTACGGAGGGTGAGAACCCAGTTGAAACCAAACACAGAACCTCAGAAGATATGTGCTATATTTTCAGTTCCAGAAAATTCAGAGAGCAAAAGCAAGTGGGAGTGCCAAGGAACAAAAGTCACACAGCAAACAGAGAAAGATTTATACATCCAGAAAATACAAGTAACATTGGACTCATCTGAAGAGATCTGCAGTTTATTTATTTTTCTTGTATTTTTTCTGTTTCTCTAGTAACAATCACTTGCTGTATTCAGTTTATTATCGTTATCTTCCTAACCTTAGTAACTAATAGGGCATGCACCTTACTATACTTTTTCTTTATTCTTCAAAACTATTAGAGTTGAGGAAGTGATAGTTTATAACTGGCTATTACTCTATACTTATAATGGGCCTAGGAAGCATTCAGGCTTCTACTGTCAAAGTGGTGCTGAGTGTCAAGCCCAGGCACTGAGCATACGTAATGATTGTTTAGATAATAAGCTCCACCCCTAGTCCAGTCGAGAAATAATGCACCTCAAACCCATCACAGCAGAGTCCCACTAGAACATTGCCAATACTTCAAATGGAAGATGGCTAAGGGAATTTTTTTGCAACACCTGCTGGCTCAGGTTTGATTCCCCGGTACTTACATAGAGCCAGATTCAACAGTGCCACATGTGTCTAAAATTTGTTTGAAATGGAAAGTGGCCCTGGCTCATGATCTCCTCTCTCTCTTTCTTTCTCTCTCTCTCTCTCTAATAAAGAAACACAAATGCTTAAAAATCAAAAAAAAAAAAAAAAGGCTTAATCTCACATGCACAAATCTCAATGCAGGAACACAAGAAAGATGAAAAATAAAGATGCTATGATTACTATAAATGTTAACAATGTCACAGTAAGGATTCCAATGATGAGAAGTCAATAAAATCCTAGGCAAAGAATTCAAAGGAATGATTGTAAGAATGTTCAATAAAACCAAAGAAAACATGGATACATTTCTGAATAAATTAACAGAGAATACAAATAAACAGGTGAATAAAATAATGGATGGAAACACGGGATATGAAAAATGAACTCATTAAAAGAAAGAAAAGTACTGAAAAACTGAAATTGAAAATTTGGGAATGAAAAGCCAATAATTCAAATAGGTACAATCATGGTGGTGTACACTTTTAATCCCAGAACTCAGGATGCAGAGGTAGGAGGATCACTGTGATATTGAGGCCAGCTTGAGACTATATAGTGAATTCTAGGTCAGTCTAGGCTAGAGTAAGACCCTACTTGAAAAAGCAAAATAAATAAATAAATAAATAAGATAAATATTCAACAATAAACATAATATACTAAGAAAGCACAAAGAAGGCTGGGCGTGGTGGCGCACACATTTAATCCCAGCACTCGGGAGGCAGTGGTAGGAGGATCGCCTGTGAGTTCGAGGCCACCCTGAGACTACATAGTGAATTCCAGGTTAGCCAGGGCTAGAGTGAGACCCTACCTCAAAAAAAAAAAAAAAAAAAAAAAAAAAAGCACAAAGAAAACATGCAAGATCTTTAGGACTCCACCAAAAGAGTAACCTTAGGAATCATGGGATAGTAGAGGGAAATATATAAGTTAAAAGCACAGAAAACATAGTCAATAAAGTCATAGCACAATTTTTTCCCCAGATGTGAAAAGAAATGTTCATCCAAGCACAGGAGGCACTTTGAATACTAAGTATACAGAATAAGGAAAACAACTTTTAAGCTACAAGAGAGAAGCATGAGGTCACATGTAACCAACAGAATCACAGTAGATTTATCTCTGAGATTCATGATGATGTCTATGTCTCTGTCCCTATAATCCCTTTCTCATACTCCCCATTCTCTGGATGCCTTGGCTCAGGCTGTTCTTGATACATGGAGTCTACTTAATATCTACATACCATTCTGAGACTCCTCCAGAGCCACTGGGCTGGAAGATAGCTCAGAACAATTAAGCTGTTAATACTGTGTGTGTGCTGTTATTTTTAACATGGGCACACATATTTATTTCTACAATATGGAATACAAATGTGCCTTTATAATATAGGATATAAAATTTCACCATTCTATTCTCTATCACCTTAAGATAGCTCACTCCGGTCAGAATGGTCATCATTAAGAAAATAAATCACAAATTCTGGTGCTGATTCATGGAAAATGGAATCCTTATACAGTGTTGGTAGAAATGTTAAATCAACCCAACCAACCACTATTAAAATCAATATAAAGATTCCTCAATAAAAACTAAAATAAAGCTACTGTATAATACCATTCCTGGTAATATATTTGAAGGAATCCAACTGAGAAGAATGCTTCAGAGATCATATATATCCATATTTATTATAGCACTAGTTGCAGTAGACAAATAATGGAAGCAGCATAGATTTTTTTTCAGTTCATGAGTGGATAGAGTATGAGTTCCATATACACAGTGGAGTTTTATTCAGCCATGAATAAGAATAAAATCTGAGGCAAACGTGGTATTAAATGCCTATCATCTCAGTACTCAAGAGATGGAGGCAAGAGGATTAGGAGTTTAAGGCCAGTCAGGGGATATATGAGGCCCTACCACAAGCAAAAAAAAAAAAAAAAGGAGATTTGGGATTCTCTTGGCTCTGCCTTCCTTGCTGTATACAAGTTGGTATTACAGATGAGTGCCACTTTTGTGCCCGGCTTCTTCTTTATGTGTGTGTTGAGAATCTGTTATGTATGCTGGAGATCTGTTTTGTGGGTGTTGAGGATCTATTATGTAAGTGATGGGGTCCATTATGTGGCTGCTGGAGATCCAGACTTTAGTCAGCAAGCTTGTGGAACAAAGCTTCTTTAACCTTGAGCTATCTCTGCAAACCCATCTTTCAGAAATTCTTGAAAATCATTAGCTACTAATCTATTAATATATATTCCTCATGTCATTTTTCTTTCATTTTAGAATTGAATGAACTACATGTTAAACTTTATAAAACAATGCTGCACAACTTTTTTCTCATTCCTCAACTGCTCATTTTTTTTTTAATTAAGTAGAAACTTTGTATGGACACATCATATGTTGGCACCATCATTTCCCTCCTCCCTTTCCACACTCTACTGACTCAGTGGGATTGCTGGTATTCACCATGGAGTTGTAGGTTATCATTTGTGAGAGCAGCAGTCTGTCATTGTGGGGAGGGATATGTCTCTGGATATTCCTCCCTACCCTGTGGCTTTTATATTCTTTCTGCTTCCTCTTCTGCAAACTTCCTTGAACACTGACAGGTGTACTTTAATTCTACCTTAGTTTTGAATTCTAAGTAGTTTCTGGATTTCTGCTTTGGTGCATTTTGAGTATCCTCAGTGTCTGTCTGCATCACCCTGGCCCAGGTTATCAGGCTTGCTGTGAAAGCAGCACAGTTGCTCACATCACCAGTTGCTGTGTGGTTTCACCTGGGCCCTAGCTACTGTGTGAGGGATAGTTCACCTCTTTCCAGGGAGTTAGCTATCTGTTCTTGTCTTATTGGTAGATGATGGTTGTCCTCAATTCTCACTGTTTTATGTAAAAGAAAAGCAGATTCTCCAATGGAGAGTGAGATCATGATAGATTAAAGTGGATAAACATTGTTAATTTAGAGAGATTTTGATGGATGTAGCCTCACTTTTGGATGAAGGCTAGTGGAAGATTCTCATTAGAGTCCATTATCTTGGTCTCTAGGGTTCTTACTTGGTTCTTAGTTTCAGTTATGGGTCCTTTCTGCTGAGTGGATCTCTTAGACAATCAAAGACCCGTTGGTTGCCCACCTAGGCCCTGTGCCACTATTGCACAGGTGTGTACATCTTGTCAGGTTGATTATTTCATATAACAGTGTCCCCTACTGCTCACAACATTTCTGATCATTTTCCACCAGCATCTTTTCAGCATGGCTTACATAGGTCCTGGAGAACAGAACCTGGATCCTTAAGCAGGTGCCTTAACTGCTAAGCCATCTCTCCAGCCCTCACTCAACTTTCATAGTTTTATGGTGGTTGACAAGGCTCTGGATTGTGGCATAAGAAATCTCTATGTTTAGATACAGGGCTTAGACAAAGTCTATAGCTACATTCCTTCTTCCTTCCAAAGTATACTTAAAGAATTAACAAATTGAGAATAAAACTAAGGCTAACTACAATACATCAGAGAAAGACAAAGGGACAAGAGCTATGTTAACAGTGAAAAGACTTTGGATAGAGAAAAAGAAGATGATGCATCTCTAGTAAAAGTTTGATAAGGAGTGACTGCAGGGAAGGCAATACTTGAAGTCAGTAAGAATTTCCAAACCAGATGGAAAATATGAATCATTATGTACTAGAAGAATGAGTTACTATCAGCATACAAGAAAATCAATTCTATCTTTAGACACAGTGTGGTGAAACTTCAGTATGCAAAGTCAAAAAAAATTGTGCAAGCAACCAAAGAAAAAACAACCTTAAAGGAATGAAAATTATATTGTCAGTGCTAAAAGTAAGGAAATGGTTTCTATTACAAACAATTTGCAGAATCAGAAGTGTTTTTGAGTACTTTTGACTTAGACTGTATGTATTTTACAAAGTATGGTACCTGCTATTTCCTTCCAAGAACAAAAGGCTCAAGGTCAGTTTGTTTTGTAACAAGCTATATTTTTTACAAAATTATTAACCCTAAAACTATAAACCCATTAAAAATACGCTCACACAGCTCGCTATGCAGAACAAGTGGCTAGTTATTGACACATCTGGGACTTTAACATCCTCCATTCCTTGCAAGTAGAAATTTGCAGTCAGTGAGCACCCTTCTCCCCCACCCCTAGGCACATGCACCCACACATATGTGAACATGCCTACACATCCATGCAAAAAGGTGGAAAATTTGCAGTTAGAGTTTTCTTTAGTTTCATTTGCCTGAAATGCTCACTCACAAAATCTTAAGTTATTTACCAATTAATTCACACACAGATTCAGCTTTCCATGTCCATCACAGCAGCAATGATGACCGTTGGTTTGAAAAAGACTCAAAAGGAACAGCCTTTCAAAAACTCTTGACCAATCAGAATAGTTCTTGTGTAAGTTGTATAACTTATGACTGAAACAGTCCATAATGAACAGGTCTTTACTACTCTTAGACCTTGCTCAAGTCTCTCTGATGTGTGCTGTACCACTGTCATTGTCTAGCACTGCTAAAGTTCTGTTGATGTGGTTGAGAACAAACCATTCATCACCTTCCATGTAACTTTCAGGGGATACTTGTTAGTGAAGATGATTAGTACACTAAAACAAGTATATTGGGGAAAATTCATCCCAGTGTATTTCTTTACCAAGTAAGTGAAGACTCATAAGGGTGCACTCTGAGACTCCCCCACAGGTGCCCAATCAGAATATGTATCCCAGCAAGACCCCAGGATGGCAGAGATGGCTCTCAGCATCCAAGAGTTAGGGGCTTATCATTATTTTCTTAGGTCACACCACTTATTTCCTTTTTTCTTTGCTTGTTTTTGTATGCAGGAAAGTAAAACAGGCACATAAAAAAGCAAAAACATTAAATGGCATATTTTAAAGTATAATTGAAAACATTGAGTTAAGCCTTACTTAATGATGTAGATACTCTTTCTTTGAAAATTCTATTTCTATAATATTTTATTATTTATTTCAGAGACAGAGAATGAATGAATGAATGAATATGGGTGTGCCACCGCTTCTAGCCACTGGTGCATCTAGCTTTACGTGGATCCTGGAGAATTGAACCTGGGTTCTTTGTGCTTGCAAGCAAGCACCTTAACTACTAAACCATCTCTCCAGCCCAATGTAGATACTCTTGAGAGGGCAGAGACCTGGTTGAATGCCTTACCATTCTAATAGTATGTGAAGTCTGCTTTCCACTTATAGAAAATCTAATTTTTGAACAGCAAAGGTATTGGGACATAAACACATATGCTATAAAGGAATGAGTATAGAAGAAGAAAGGAAAATATATGGTGAGACATAAAGAAATGATGATAAGCCTCTAACTCCTGGATAGTAAGAGGCATCTCTGCTTCCCTGAGATCCTGCTAAATATATCATCACCCAGAGGGCTGCTTTACTGTTCAGATTAGTATGCTTTCACAGAACAGAATGCATGTTATCAAAGCAATTCAATTATTTTTCAACTTTATAAAGCACAAATGAGATTGTTTAATTTATGAGATTATTTATTTAATTATTGTGATAGGTCAACTGAATAAATATTGTATAAAAAGTAGAGAAATAAAAGTATTGCCAAAATATATTGAGGTAGCAATAAGAAATTTAGGCTGAGTAATATTTGTATATAGTTTTTAAACATGATAACATAGGAAATAGTAAAGTAAATTCATTTGCCAACAAATTAAAACTGAAAAATATACTGCAGCTTATAACAAAAGTAAATGCGTTAAGGATTAATAGATTTAAGTGACATTTTTGTCTATTAAATATGTAGAAATACTTCCCAACATTTCAGTGAGTGTGGGCTAAGATGCAGAGAAATAAAACTCTTATTAGGATGAGACTATAAATGATAGCATATCCTGGAGGTGGGGGAAGGTAACTTGGTAATATATATTGAAGGCTTTTAAAATAATCGTGCTATTTGACTCCCCTGATTTCAATTTGGTGGGTTTATCCTTGAATATAAAAATTTGTAGGAAGGTTTAATTGCAATTTTATTCATCACTGTGATGCTTGCACTTTGAAAAACTGGAAAAAAAAATAAATGTCAAGCAATAGGGGATTAATTAAATAGATTATAGTTCATCCATATAAAGGAACATCTTGAAATTACAAAAAATGTTAACAGGGATAGTTTTTCCCTCATATATTTTATGGTATAAAATGTTTTATTTAACCCTACTTTTATAAGAAAGAAATATATACTGAGAAATATGTGAGGAAGCATAGACATGGAAGTTCTAATAATGTTGTGGGGCTTTTACTAGGAGACAGAATTAGAGACTATCTGCCACTTATTTCAATTTTTACAATGTTTTCCAGTAATTGATATACATTGCTTTTAGTAAGAAAAGACAATATAAGCTTCCATAAAAGTTAAACATTAACATAACATATATTTCATATGTTCTGAATGGGTCATAATACTTTAGTGCTATATTAAATTTGAAAGCCACAGAAAATGAATGGCATGTGTGCATATGACATATAGACTCTGCTATCTCAGGAGTTATTAGAAAGCATTGGACACTGAATTTGTTAAATTAGTCATCAAAAATGAGAATAAATTAAAAATATAATTTGCAAAAAAAGAAGTTTAAGGAAAGGTACATGGGTAGAAAACGTTACTCGCAGAAAACATAGGCAGATCCCAGTGCCAAGCATGAAATACTTCTTGTCAGTTGTTGGTCAAGGAGGCCACTGATCCCATCTCAACACTGAAGCAGACCTAAAGTGAACCCAATATGACTCAGGGAAATTTGTGGAAGAGGGGCTGGAAAGAATGTCAGAGCAACACGTTGGGTCATGACACGCAGAGAGACATTTCCTCCTACCCAAAACTGAAGGCTATCCCCACAATGCACCACCCATATACCTCAACAAGGAGGGTCGCTGTGGAGGGAGGAGTACAGGAGGCTAACAATGGTACTAACTTGACTGTATTCACTGAGTACAAAAATAAAAGAAATTTTTAAAAAATTGAAAAAAAACATTACAGGCTTTTGCCAATGCATTTTGGTTAGCCAACAGAACTAGATGATAAAATCCTATTATTGTAGGTGTCATATGTATCAGTTGCAGGATATTGAGAGATCATGCTAATCCTGAGCTAAAATACTCCCCCCTGCTGGCCAGCATCACAGTGCGGGAAAGTATCATGCAGGCTGTTTGAGGGCGGGGGAGGGTAATCACCAATAGTCTTAACCAGCAGTGGACGTTGCAAGCTATGCAACTGATGAACCAGGTAAGATGTACTCACTACTGAAATAGTGACATGACTGATATAGAGGTAACCAACTGTTCTCTGATTAAATTTATTTTGTGTACCTTTATATCCCCTGCATTCTGTCCATCCATTTTCCTATCTACTATACCATCTTTTGTTTTGTTTTGCTTTGCTTTGCTTTGCTTTGCTTTGTTTTGTTTTGTTTTGTTTTGTTTTGTTTTGTTTTGTTTTGTTTTGTTTTGTTTTGTTTTGTTTTGTTTTGTTTTGTTTTCCAAGGTAGGGCCTTGCTCTAGCTCAGGCTGACCTGGAATTCACTCTGTATTCTCAGGGTGGCCTGGAACTCTCAGCGATCCTCCTACATCTGCCTCCCAAATGCTGGGATTAAAGGCATGCGCTGCCACACCTGGATGAGAACATGAGGTGTTTGTCTTTCTAATGGATTTTACCTGGGGGTGGCCTTTTTAATATTTTATTTAAAAGAGGGCAGGTTTGGCACTTTTATACTGATGTCACCAATGTTAATATTTCTTGGGATCTCAGGAAGATTCATATTCTTTAAAGTTGGTACAGCAGGGGCCAGGGCTCCTGCTAAGGCAGCCTCAGATTTTTCCAGTTTATTCTGTCCATCAATCTGTGTAATGGTCTCATTCATGTTGGTCTCCAAGACCATTCCCCCATCACCATTTCTGCAAGACTATTGTGAACCTTGTCTACATGGAATATTAAATCCAGTTCACAGGCATTTTCAAAACATTTGTCTAATGTTTCCACAAACACTAGAATTAGTTCTAAAATGCCAAGTTCACTTTCTGAGGAATCCACACAGAAGACAAAATATAGTGTTGCATAATGTCTTATAAATCAGTTTGTTGTCAGATCCTCCAATTAGTAAGATTTAGCTCCATAGGTCACAGTAAGATACACAGCTTAAGACTGATTATCTAAAATCCTCCTAGGAAATTACAAACATTTTCCTCTCTCTTAGATACCAAGTGGAACGTCTCCCTGAGGATTTGCTGCTGCTTATCTACACTGTAAGGGCGGTAGAACTTGGACAGCCCAGACTTCGTGTGGTTGTTGAGGATCTCCTAGGTCAGGGCTGGGATTGGGCGACTGGGTGGGCGCGCTGGGGGGTCGGGGCCGGGGCGGGGCGGAGGCCGGCACGCGAACCTCCAGGATGTCTGCGATCCTTCCCTACCGGCCCCTCCCCCGCGCCCGCCTTCTTTCGTTCTTTCTTTTCTTTCTTTCTTTCTTTTTTTTTTTTTTTTTAGTTTTTTGAGACAAAATCTTATTCTGCAACCCAAGTTGGACTTAAATCTGTTCTCTCTCTGCCTCAGCTCCCTGAGTACTATGGTTACAGACATGGGCCACTGCACCCAAGCAAACTCGTTTAATCACACCAAAATTAGCCATCTTTCCAGCATCCAGCCTCTGGTAACTACCATTTTACTCTGTTTTTATGAGTTTTTCCTTATTCTCTCTTTTGCTTTTTTAAGTTTTTCTAAGTTTGTCGAGGTAGGGTCTCACTGTAGCCCAGGCTGACCTGGAATTCACTATGTAGTCTCAGGGTGGCCTTTACCTCCTACCTCTGCCTCCTGAGTGCTGGGATTAACCGCGTGCACCACCAAGCCCGGCTCCTTATTCTTTATGTAATAAGTTCAGGACTTGATAACTTGTGCACAGATGAGAGGTCGTGAATGTCCAGCCACCCATAAAATTAAGCCTTTGTGTTAGTCAGCATACTAGAACTAAAAACCAAAACCAAAGCCAAAAAACAAAACAAAACAAAAAAAAAAAAAAACACTATCTGTCACAATCAATTAGAGAGAAAGGGTTTATTATGGCTCCAGTTTTGGAGGTTCCAGCGCATAATCCATGTTTTTTTTGGTTCTTTGTTTGTTTGTTTGTTTGTTTTTTTCGAGGTACGTTCTCACTCTAGCCCAGGCTAACCTGGAATTCACTGTGTAGTCTCAGGGTGGCCTCGAACTCGTGGCGATCCACCTACCTCTGCCTCCCAAGTGCTGGGATTAAAGGCATGAGCCACCACGACTGGATTTTTTTTTTCTTTTTTTTAGCTTGTGGATATGTCAAGCACATCTCAAGTAACACTTCGTTTATTGCCTAGAAGCAAAAAGGCTTGGAGGGATCGGGGTCTCCCTGCAGCCTTGAAGGAAATGTGCTCAGTAACCTAAAGGTCTCTGGATAGGTGGCAGTTCTTCAAGGCCCTGCCTCCAAACAGTGCTTCCTGAAGACCATGCTTTCAACACCTGGACCTCTGTGAACTTTCAAGAACCAGAATCCTGGAGCCTCGCCCTCCACCCCTGAAATGTGTCAGGCCCAAAATTCCACCACCCATTTTCTGTCTTCTGCCATATTTCTTTAAAAAAAAATTTTTTTTTATTGACAACTTCTATACTTACAGACAATAAACCATGATATTTCCTTCTCCTCCCCCACTTTCCCCTTCACAACTCCACTCTCCATCATATCCCCTCCCTTTCTCCATTTGTCTCTCTTTTATTTTGATGTCATCATCTTTTTCTCCTATTATGAGGGTCTTGCGAAGGTATTTCTAGGCACTGTGAGGTCATGGATATCAAGGCCAATTTCAGTCTGGACAGTTGTATTGTAAGTAGTGGTACCCTTCCTTTGGTTCTTACCTTTTTTCTGCCACCTCTTCCGCAATGGACCTTGAGCATTGGAGGGTATGATAAAGATGTTTCAGTGCTGAATCCTCCTCTGTCACTTTTTCTCAGCACGATGTTAACTTCTGGGTCATCCCAGTGGTCATCACCATCTGAAAAGAGAAACTTCTCTAACCAAAAGTGAGAGTAGCATTAATATATGAATATGAACATTAAGTGTAGTGCTTTCAGGACAGTTTGGTGAGAATCATATATGCATTTAGCCAGATAAGAGAAGGCTTTATACCCCTAAGGCACATGACCTCCCCGCCATAGGCTTTTGATTAGGTTTCCAGTACCAGGCATATATTCCCTCCCATAGAGTGGGCCTCCAGTCCAATTAGAGAGCAGTTGGTTTCCCTCAGAGCAGACATGCCACTATTGCACTCGTGTGGTCATTTAGCCTGTCTGGACAAACTTGAGGCTTCCTGTGTCCACTATTCTCACTGCTGATGACTTCTGTCTCCCATAGGGCTGCATGCAGTGTAGCTTTTTCCAGCTTTTAGTTGGCTGGTCTACAGGGAGAAGGTTTTCTGCTCAACATCAGCTTGATTTTTCAGTGACCTTGATGCCCACTCTTGCCATATTTCTAACAAAGTTTCTACCATGGTGACATGTTGTAAACACTATACCCCATGACTAAATAGATGTCAACACCTGGAGCAATCTCATCTAAAGCATGTATGTACACATGTGTATATCTACATCCATTTAATGATGCTTTATATATTGCCTTAGTGAAGTATTTGATTAAGAGAATGATTAATAAAAATTTTGAGTACATTTTCCACCCAATTATCTAATCACACAAATTATTTTTTTGTTTTGTTTTGTTTTGTTTTCTGAGGTAGGGTCTTACTCTAGCCCAGGCTGACCTGGAATTCACTATGTAGTCTCAGGGTGGCCTTGAACTTATGGCAATCCTCCTACTTTTTCCTCCTGACTGCTGGGATTAAAGGTGTGCACCACCATACCCAGCATAATCACACAAATTCTTAATCCTAGATGTTCTTAATTTATTACACACTATCATTTGAATATATAGTATAAATATATGCATTAATTTCACCATATTCACAGATGGGTGGAAAATATTTCTCAGTGTAATAAGCCTTTAAATCAGCTTAGTGAAGTAACTTAAAAACTATTTCTTCTTTATAATATACCTACAAATTTATTAGCCTTTCTCTAATATATAAATTCTGGGATTTTAATTTACTTTCTTTAATTGGTCTTTTCTATGAATAGTTCACAAAAAAAAATGCATAGGAATGCTAACAGACATTGGTACAGTTCTGGAAAGCAAGTAATCATGGTGTAATATCATGGCTCTGGCTTTGTCTAGTAAACGGGAACCAGGAAAAGCAGAGCTTCTGCCCTCAATGTGTTCTTGGCCTCAACTTAGCCATCAAGAGTAGCTGTGTAAGTCATGCTGCAGTGGTTGCTCAGAGGAAGCCTTGCTTGAGTGTGGAGAGGATAATGGGGGCTCAAGAGACCTCCAGGAGATGACTCTAAATTGAGGCCTTGAAAATGAATATGCAGAGAATTGAGAGAGAGGAAGGAGCTAGTCAGGGTGACAGCAGGTACAAAGGCACAGTGAGGAGAAAGCAGGCTGCGTGAGGGAAAAGCTAGCTACCACACGTGGGGACGCAGGCAAGGCTAGAGAGGAGCTTGGTAGGCCTCCCGCCCCATGCTTATTTGATAGGCTGAAGTTGAAAGAGCAGAAACCTTTCTAGCCAGATTATAAAAGGAGGGATTTGATAAAGAGATATAATAAAGAGAAATGGAAATCAGTGGAAGTCCTACACAGGCAGCTCCAACACTTATATCCAAGCAGTGGTCCCCACAACTCTCTTCTCTTCATCTCCAAACATTGCCCTGGCTGAGCCACTACCATCAGAAACATGAATCTGGAAGCTACTTCTGTGGCTGCCCAGGACCACACCTTCAGCTACAATTAAAGCCTGCGAAACAGGCACCACCATGCAAGTCTACGATCTGAGACCTCTCCTGCCTCTGTTACTAGAATAGATGTTAAATTTAAAAACTCAAGCTTTCTTGAGAGAGCAGAAGGGATGATTTGCACCACATCTGACTTTGCAGAGTTCCCCGAGCTCTCCCTGCTTGTGGGAACTCTTCACAGGCTAGGATGCAGAGGCTTGCTACACAGTTAAGATTTTTCAGTATATTGTGAAAATACACTTGGAGTTCATTGAAGAGTCCCCCCCGCCCCAGGGTGGCCTTGAACTCACCATGATCCTCCTACCTCTGCCTCCCTAGTAATGGGATTAAAGGCGTGCGCCACCACGCCCGGCTAAAGATTTGTTCTTATGATGTAACTCACACGCTATAAAATTCAGCAATTCCTAATGTACAGCTCAGTGGAATTCCGTTCACTGGTTTTTCATCATCGTGCTCATTAACAGCTCCTGCCACCCTCTGGGCTGTTCAGCAACTCTGCATTTGCCTCCTCTGGGGAGTGCGTGCAAATGGATTGCAAGCGCACGTTACATAATACGCTTTTTGTGATGGCTTTTTTTCACTTAGCATGCTCTCAAGGTTCTTCCATGAGATAGCATGTATTAGTACCTAATTAATTTTTTTAAAATGTTTTTGTTTATTTATTTATTTGAGAGAGAGAAAGCCAGATAGAGAGAAACAGAATGGTCACCCCAGGGCCTCCAGCCACTACAAAGGAACTCTGGATGCATGCGCCAGCCACCCTGCGCATCTGGCCTACATGGATCCTAGGGAATTGAACCGTGGTCCTTTGGCTTTGCAGGCAAGCATCCCAACCACCAAGCCAACTCTTCAGGCCCTCGTTGTTGTTGTTGTTGATTATTATTATTATTATTATTATTATTATTATTATTATTATTATCATCATTAGAAACTGTTTATTTCCACCTTTCCCGAGTCTACAGAACAGCTTAGGACTGTTCAGGGGATTCTCCACCCACTCTGTGGCCTGAGCGGTGGGAGCTGCAGACCAGTCCTCAGAGGCCGGCTGGGCACTCCAGTCTTCCATCAGGAACTGCTGGATAGGCACAGAGGGCACCTGAGCACCCTCCACCAGTCTGCCACCTCGTGCTGGGTAGCAGCAAATTAGGGAGTGGGCGCGGTCCATTCTCCCTGGAACTCCTCCATATGGTCACGGCCTTCTCAGCTGGGGCCTGCTCCTCCTCTTCGATCTCCTGGGGTCTCTGCAGAAGTACAGACCGAGCATGACCTCCCAGGGGTGCTCACTAGGATGGTGCCACGCATGCGCAGGACCTCCCGGGCCAGCATCCAGCATGTGAGAACCACCGAGGGAGCTCCCTTGTCACGTGGGATGGCACTGTCCACATAGCGCAGAGGAGGGTCGGGGTTACACCGAGCAGTGGCAGGCAGGTTGACGTAGGACGCCTCCGTGAGAGGCTGGTGGTCAGCCCCCGGGTCAGTCACCACCAGAAGACGAAGCTTCCGGAAAGCTGTCCGGATCTGGTCCGTGAAGGTCCCAGGGGTGAAGCGGCCAGCGATGGGAGTGGCTCCCGTGGCGCAGCACCCTGGCCTGGGTTCCTGGAGGAGATGACGCTGCCATCAGCGCGGTTCTCGATGGCAAAGCCTTTCCCAGGTCCTCTTCAGATTGATGATCCTCTTGTGGATGACTGCTCCATCTGGAAATCAAGGCCGGTGCCGCCTAAGTGGGTTCCCGCTGCAAGGACTTTGAGGACATTCTTCCTTAGTTTGCAGGATGTCAAGGGCTCTGGACATTGTGATAGCTTCCCCTTTAAGTTACATCGGGAATCAGGAACAACGCCCCTACATGGGTAGTGTGGTAAGAATCCTCATTAATTTTTGTAGCTTAACAATATTCCAGTGCAGGGTACCACAACTGATTTAGCTAATCATCAGTTTACCTTATTGATAGGTCAAGTTGTTTCTACTTTGTAGCTATCACAAATAGCTCTGTTATGAACATTCCTGTATGAGTTTTGGTTTGAACATATGTACACTCAGTGTCCCTAGAAGTGTTAGTCAGGGTTCTCTAGAGACACAGAATGATAGGATGAATATTTTTAAAGGGACATTTATTAAATCATCTCACAGATACAGGCTGAGCAGTCCAACCACAATTGCCACATGCTGGAAAATTGAATCTTGCATCCCCTCACTTTCGCAAGGACAGAGAGCAGGCAGAAGAGTCATAGGACTCAATAGCCCCCCAGACCAAGAGGCTAGACACAAGCTTGTTTCAGGAAAACCAAGAAGCCACTCAGGCCACAGGGGAAGCCAGGCAAAAAGCAGACCCCAGTGAGAAGTATAGGCAGTAAGACAAAAGAAGAAAAGCCCTGGCGTCTCCTGGAGCTTCTTTAAAAAATATATTATTATTTTTTATTCATTTGAGAGAGAGAGAAGCAGAAAGAGAGAATGGGCACACCAAGGCATTCAGCTGCTGCAAAAGAACTCCAGAAGTATGCACCACCTTGTGCATCTGGCTTACATGGGTCCTGGGGACTCAAACCTGGGTCCTTTGGCTTTGCAGGTGAGTGCCTTATTGGCTAAGTCATTCCTCCAGCCTTCCTGGAGCTTCTTTATATACAGTTCCCCAGTGGAAGGGCTGTCCATTCGAGAGGAGGAACTTCCTTGTTCAGTTAATCTTGTCTGGAAACATCCTGAAAGTTTGGCCTAAGAGGCGGGTCTCTCAATTCATTCCTAATCCGGCCAAGTTAACAATAAACAGCCATGATATTGGGTATAGCTCTAGGATCCCCAAGTGTTAGGACACGTGGCCATCCTGGTTTTTTTTTTTTTTTTAAGCTTCTTTGAAGAACTACTAACTTATTACTACCATCACATCTTTTCATCATTGATGAGCAATGCTATGGGGCTTCTGATTTCTTCATATCCTCCCCAAGACTAGTTGCTGGCCATTTTGTTCAATGACTTTATTATTGCTGTCTTGATGGGTATTTCTACACTGATAGTGATGCATTTTCTCATCTGCTTATTGTTCAGTTTGTATCTTCTTTGAAGAGACAGCCATTCAAAACAAACAAACAAACAAAAAAACACAGATTAATTCCAACCAAGTAAGTCTGGCCCATCATTAGCAGCTTAACTTTAAGATACTATACATGTGGCAGTTTGAAGGATGTCCCATAATAGATTCAGGAATTTTAAAATATTTTATTTTTATTTATTTATTTATTTGACAGAGAAAGAGGAGGATAAAGAGAGAGAGAGAGAGAGAGAGAGAGAGAAGAGAGATTGGGTGCACCAGGGCCTCCAGCCACTGCAAACAGACTCCAGACACATGCCCCCCCTTGTGCATCTGGATAACATGGGTCCTGAGGAATTGAACCTGGGTCCTTTGGCTTTGCAGGCAAACGCCTTAACCACTAAGCCATTCCTCCAGCCCTAGATTTAGGAATTTTATTGAAGCTTAAAACTATGGGCAGATCCTACGATCTAGCCCTAACGTATGGGAGCATACCCAAAACTCCACTGAAACGATATGCAAAGTACTTGAATTCTGCCTTTACTTAACTATGCTTTCTTGTGTTGGTGGCTTCTGGTTTTTCTCTCTGTGTGGACTTGTGAAAGTGGGTCAGCTTCTTCTGCCATTAGGGAACTTCTCTATCTCTAAACTTCAACAAATTTCTTCCTCCATAACTGTTCCTGGTTTGGAAGTTCATCCCAGTAATATGAGGCTGACTACTGCAGAATTGGTACCTGAGTGTGGGGGGTGTGGCTCTGCAATGAATCTGACCATGTGGATTTTGGTCTTTCAGACATTTTGTTTTGCAAGAATGGGCATGGACTTGGTACTTGCAAATGAAAAATGCCTTCCCTAGACTAATCTTGTGAGAGCTTGAAAATGCTGAGTTCAGAGAGAATTGCATTTGGAGGCATTGCTTATAAACTTTCTAAGGGGAAGGAAAGATTGCAGAGAACTTTATTGGAACTTGGGTACTGGCATAAGGGCTGGCTGTGTTTGGCTGACCAAGCCCAGAGAGTTTGATCAAGGTTAAATTTGTAATGGACTGATGTGTTTGATTAAAGATATGAAACTGAAAGTTACAAGATTTAAAGCTGGAGACATTCAAACAAGTTTAAAATTTACTGGCACAGTCTGGTTTCAGGTTACTGAAGCTGCTATCTTCAAACACATTAACAATAACATTAACATTAACAATCTCAAGGAAACCCCAGAAAGACTAAATGGTAGGAATGCAAACTCTTTTGAAAGGAGTTGATTGAAAGGAAGGAAACTGCTCTTCAAGGTCATGATTTATTTGGTCCCTGAATTAAGAATATGGCTGTGTTCTGCAACCCATTATTGGTTTCAGAAGCATGAAAAATGCATGGAGTGATAGTGAAGTATACATGATTCCAGGAGCTTATGCTGAGATGCAGCATATAGGGAGGGCATAATGACCCTGATGAAGAGGGTTGCATGGAGACCCAAAGATGTTTTGGATGTACCAGGAATGTGCAATGGCTACCATGGAGCACTGTTGGCCTGGTATGGAAGTTTTTCATGGCTATTAAGCCTAGCTGGAAGGACAAAATTACAAAATCCAGAGACTGTCAGTCACTGGTCATAATATCATACTTAAACTACAGATGTTTGATGTTTGCTTGATGGTTATTGAGTTCACATTGTTCAAGTCTCTCCTTGCTATGCCTTTCAGCAGTTGAAAATGTTTGCTCTGAGCCTTTATATGTTGAAATTATATAACTTGTTTGATTTTACAGGACTCACAGGTAAGATACTATCTTAAATATCAGATGAAACTTAGGACTTTAGAACTATCTTAAGTTGGTAAAGACCATGGGGACATTTGAATTTGGACTAAACACAATGTGAGATGGTTATGAATCTATTGAGAGTCAGTGGCAGAATGTGATAGTTTGAATGGATGTCCCCCAATAGATTCTGGAGTGTTTTTTTCTTAATTTTTCTTAACATTTTCCATGATTATAAAAAATATCCCATGGTGCTACCCTCCCTCCCCCCACTTTCCCCTTTGAAATTCCGTTCTCCATCATATCCGCTCCCCATTTCAATCAGTCTCTCTTTCATTTTGATGTCATGATCTTTTCCTCCTCTTATGATGGTCTTGTGTAGTTAGTGTCAGGCACTATGAGGTCATGGATATCCAGGCCATTTTATGTCCAGAGGGAGGATGTTGTGAGGAGTCCTACCCTTCCTTTGGCTCTTACATTCTTTCCACAACCTCTTCTGCATTAGACCCTGAGCTTTGGAAGGTGTGATCGAGATGTTACTCAGTACTCCAGTCACTTCTTTCCAGCTTCTTTCTTACCTTCTGAGTCATCCCAAGGTCACTACCATCTGAAAAGAGAAGATTCTCTACCCAATGTGAGAGTAGCATTACTATAAGGGTACAAATATTAAGAAAAGTGCTTACTGGGCAGTTTGATAAGCATAGTATATACATTTATCCAGACATCAGCAGTTGTTACACCCCTAGGGCTCATGACTACCCCTGTCTTAAGTTTTCAGTATCAGGGATATATTTCCTCGCATGGAGCGGGCCTGCAGTCCAATTAGAGGGCAGTTGGTTTCCACCATGACAGACGTGCCACTATTGCACCCATTGACTCATTTGGCCTGGCTGGCCAATTATAAGGCTTGCGGTGTAGTGTCCACTGTTGAGTATCTTCAGTGGTGGTATCTCTTTCTCCCATTGAACTAAATGTAGAATGGCTTCTTCCAGCTTTCTGTCAGCTGGTCTACATGGAGGAGGCTATCAGCTCAGTTCCAGCAGAATTTCTCAGTGGCCTTGCCACCAAAGTATGTGGAGTCTTCAGCAACAGGGTCTTACCATCTATTCCTGGTGGGAAGCCAAGGGCCTTGGCAATGGCCTATAATGTTTTGGGGGCATCAGGGACTTCCCTGGTAGATTCTGGAGTTTTGTTAAAGCTTGTAACTTGGTGTCACTGTGTGCAGATCCTAGGATACAGCCCTAAGGTATGAGGGTGCACCCAGAATTCCAATCTAAACATAAGCAAAGTGCTTGAGTTCTGCCTGGGGTTCATGAAGTATGCTTGCTTGTGTTGGTGGTGTTCTTCTCTCTCCCTCTCTCTCTCTCTCTCTGTCTCCATGGACCTGTGAAAGTGGGACAGCTTCTTCTGCCATTATGGAACTTCACTTATATCTGTGAGCATCAGTAAATTCCATTCTCCATAACCATTCCTGGTTTGGGAGTTCATCCCAACAACGTAACTGGCTGTGACAATACTCAAAAGCCCACTACTTAATATGAAACCAGAAAGGCTTATCTATCTAGTTCTAAACATTTTTTATTTCCAAGTATTACACTTGGGTCCATGATTCATTTTTTATGGCAGATGGGTCTAAATTCATTTCTTTTGTGTGTGCAGGCACACTTGTCATAATACTATTCACCCAAAAGGTTTTTCTCCAGCCCAACCCTCATTGAATTGACTTACCATTTTTGCTAAAAGTCAATTGACTATTGATATACATACTTAGTATTCAGGTCAGTTGTCTGTCATCATGTCAGGATGACACTGTCTTGATTACTGCATATTTGGAATAAGCATTGAGATCCAGGACTGTGAATTCTCCAACTCTGTTTTTTTTGTTTTTAAGAATTGTTTTGTCTATTTTGGGTCACTTGCATTTCTATATGAATTTTAGTATCATTTTATTCTTTCCTACAAAAGAGGCAGTTAGGTTGTTGAGAAGGATTACAATGAATACTTTGATATGCTTTGAATATTATCATATTAGCAATATATTAAATCTTCCAAATGATGAACACAAGGTATTTCCATTTGCTTAGTCTGGTGACCCTGTTGTGTCCATTCTCATTCTCTCTATCTGTCTCTCTTCTCTCTATGCTTACAAATACATAAAAAATAATTGTAAAGTTTTTAAAAGTCTTGTTTAATTTCTTTCAAAACTATGTTGTAGGAATTTTTTTGGTGCACAAATAATGCACCAGGTTTCTTAAATTTATTTTTAATCATCTTATTCCTTTATTTGGGCAATTTCAAATATGCTTTGAATATCACTTTCGGATTGTAGATAGTATATAGAAATACAATTATTTGATGTACTGAGAATTCTTACCTACTAAACTCTTCCTTTTTTTTTTAAACTTTAAAAAAAAATTTCAGGCTGGAGAGATGGCTTAGCAGTTAAGGCCCTTGTCTGTGAAGCAAACAGACCCATATTCGATTCTCCAGATCCCATATAAACCAGATGCACAAGGTAATGCAAGCACTCACAGTTGCACATGCACACAAGTTGGTGCATATGTCTGGGGTTTAATTGCAGTGGCTGGAAGCCCTGGCCTTCCAACTCTCTCCCCCTTTCTCTCTCATTTTCCCTGCTTTGCTCTCTTTCTCTCTCTTATAAAAAATTACAAAAAAAAATGTCATTGTGTATATTCGTTGTACATTGTCATGTGCTATATAAGGACATTTTCGTACAAGTATATATTGTACCTTGAGAAAATGTTCTCCCCTGTCTCCTTTAGAGGTTCTTTATTAGCTCTAAAGTTTGGAAATGGAGCAAGGCTTATTAGAATTTTTCATACATAAATGAATTGAATTATTCTTGATAAATATATGCTTTTTGCTTAATTATTTTGCTGAAATATCCTGGATAGTATTTTCAGTGAGTATTTAATGGAATGGACAAAAGTAGACATTCCATATGATTCTTGATCTTTGTGGAAAGATTTTCAGTGTCTCACCACTAAGCATGATTTTAACTTTGGTCACCAAGCATTTTCAGTAGTCAACTAAGGAGTTTCAGGACTGGAAATGTGAAGCCACATATTATTACTTTCTCTGTTTTATAAAAATTGTTACTGTGTTTGACATCTGAAGGATTTTTATCATATCAAGACTCTTCATGCTGAACATTATCTATAAAAGGGGGCAGTTCCTAGGCTTCTGCCTCTAATAGTATAATTTCTTTTCTATACATCCCTCCCCAGAAAAACTAGGAAATCATTTAATTGTCCCAGATCTTAAGAAAATAATGTTTTCCATCCTTCTCTCATTCAAGACTTATCTCACTATACTTCACATTTCCATCATTTAAGAGAATACTGAAATTTCAAGTCTCCCTGGTCATTCATTAATTTGGCATAGTACCCAACAATTCTTTGGTCTCTATCACCATATGCTAGACCACTGATCTTTTCTTCTGTAGCCTTCATCATTTATCTGAAGTTCTTTTTGTGATTTTAGAGCAACTTGGCTATCTTCAGACAAGCAAACAATCTCCTAGGGACTCTCAAGTGAAGGTTGTTTTTCTGACACTCACAATGCATTACTTTTCTATTGCCACACAAAGGAGTACTTCAAACTTAGCATTTTAAATCAACACAAATCCTCTTCAATGAAAGGTATTTTTTTTCTGACACCTTTGGTATATTACTTATTATTGCATAACAAATTATGACAAATTTAGCAGTTCAAATCAGAAGTTTATTTATTAGCTCACAGTTTTGTAGCTGAGATGTTCTTTGATACATGCCTGGCTCCTTTTTTTTTTTTTCTATTCAGACATGAACATAAACACCAGTCTCTGATGAAAGGCTCCCTTCCCTACCATTGCATCTTCAGTACTCCTTCAAACATTACTAGCTTACGATCCCATTATAAATCTTCACATTCCTTTAATATTGTCTGATGTTTTACTGTCATAGCACATTTCAACTTTCCTATCAGGATGCTAATTTATATTATTTATTACCTTTATGTGAACATTTTACCAGCATGTATAGCATTGTATCCAGTTAAGTCTTTTACTAATACTTAAAATAAGTTTTTTGTGATTTCCTTTCTGTTTTTCCTTTTTGTTTTTTCCTTTCTGTTTTTTTAAATTTATTGTATTGTATTGTATTGTGTAAAACTTCAATGACTGACAAAGCCAGGCTGCTTTGTTTCCAGAATAGACACATCTGATCATTTAACACTCAGTGCCATTAGCTTTATGAAAAACAAAACCAACAACCTTTCCTCTTAGTGCAAAATTGCTTTAATAGTTTAATATATGTGATCACTTTGTTGAACTTTACTAGTATGCATAGCATTGTTTGAAGTTAATTCTTTTACTTTTTTTTTTCTAAGTAAAAGATGTAACACTTGAAATAAATATATTTGTGATTTCCTTTCTGATTTTTTTTTAATTTATTGTATTGTATTGTGTAAAACGTCAGTGACTGAATAAACCAGGATGCTTTACTTACAGAATAGACACATCTGGTCATTTAACACTCAGTGCCATTAACTCTAATTAAAAAAAACAAAACCAACAACCTTTCCTGTTCATGCAAAATTGCTTTAATAGTGTAATAAATGATGAAAAGAATTCAGAGTCAATTGATAAAGTGTTTACTTGCATGTAACAATTCATACTTTAAAATAATTATCATCCCGTAAATGAGGAAATCAACAGCTCCAAAACAGAAACAATACTATCACTAGAAAGAAAAAGCCACACAAAATCATTGCATCTGAATTATTTTTAAGTGTAAATATCAAATAGCCTTCTTAACTATTTTTAGCCACAAGTCACAGAGCAGCCGTTACTTTCCCCAGAGTCACTGAACTAGTATAGCTATCACAGGCTGGCCTTTGGGATGGTATCAAGTTTCATTTATGTAAAATAAAATAAAATAGAGAGGCATCTGGATTAAATGAGGTCATAGAAAAAATGGACCTAACAGATATATACAGGACATTTCATCCAAATGCTGCAGAATACACATTCTTCTCAGCAGCACATGGAACATTCTCTAAAATAGACCATATATTAGGACACAAAGCAAATCTTAACAAATACAGGAATAATTCTTTGCATTCTATCTGACCACAATGGAATCAAACTACAAATCAATAGCAAGAAAAGCTATAGAGCATATACAAAATCATGGAAACTAAACAATATACTACCAAATGATGAATGAGTAAATGAAGAAATCAAGAAGGAAATCAAAAAATTCAGAGTCAAATAATAATGAAAACACAACATACCAAAACCTTTGGGACACAGTGAAGGCAGTTCTAAGAGGGAAATTTATACCTTTAAGTGCCTATATTAAGAAATTAGGAAGGTCTCAAGTAAATGACCTAATGCTTCACCTTAAAGCCTTGGAAAAAGAAGAACAAGGCAAACTGAAAATCAGTAGATGGGAAGAAATAGTAAAGATTAGGGCAGAAATTAA